>JAMJFZ010000116.1:11925000-12277500 GCA_026225945.1 Cricetomys ansorgei
ATGCTACATGGATCAATGTGATCATAAAGACAAGACTGTGAGGAAATCTGGACAAGAAAATCATTATCGGAGCAATGAGCAACAACAGTCCCACCCAGAGACTCTCAGAGATGGTAAATAAGTAAATAAAATAGTAGAAACCTGTGCCCTCATTTCTGAGTGTCCCCAAAGATTGTGTCACATGATTAAGGTCTGCAACACACCACAGCTGCAGTTTCAGTTCCCAGCAGAAAGCAAACATTAGCCACCTCACACAACAAGACAGTCCAAAACCCATCTTTCTCTCCATCCCAGAGAAGCCTGCTTTCCCTAATGTTTTGAGAACATTCTCTACCTTGAGAGGCATTCAGTTTTTCCACTTTAATAGCTCTTTGCATTTATTTATTAGGTGTTTGTTTCTCACGGTCCAAGAATGGACCCAGGAATATATATTTGTGCGTTGCCACAAATAGCTGGTTTTTCTCTTTTATGATCTTCGAGGGGGAGGGACACAACATAGTTCATGTGTTTTAATTTTTTTCTGCCCACTTAAGTTTTGAGCTCTCTTAAGAGTCAGCTAAATGTTCCAATTGGTTTAAAAACAAGGGCTACAGGGTGTATCTTGGTAACAGAGCAGTTACTTAGCACACGTGAGCCCTGTGTTCAATTCCTCAGTACCACAAGACAGTACCACAATTTCAAATCCGGTGCCACAGTTACTGAGTCCCCAGCCCTCAACATCCCTGATATATACACTAGTGCAGTTTGCTTTAGGAAATCTATGTCCATACTAAAACTGTCACAGAGAAGCATGAGATAGATGCCCAGGGTAATGGAAAGGGGCTACCTGCTACATGAAAACCAGCAGGTTTGTTCTACAAACATCTCACCCCTACTGGCAGGGCATGCACCCACAAAGTTCCTTGACAAGCAGAGCCAGTGACTTCCAAGTGCTTGTCTGGACAGTCTGTTTTTATGTAGGAACAACACTAAAAATGAGTACTGTTTTCATAATGTTGTCCCTCTTGAGTCTTACTAAGAGTCTGTCCCTGCTCTCTTGGACAGCCATCCAAAGCCATATTGATGGCCACTTCCGGAGCATCCCTTGTGCTTCGGTACATCTCAAGAGGGGTCCCACCATTGTGCTCTGCACAGCCATTGACCAGAGCCAGTGGCAGTGTCCCAGGGGGACAGCAGAGCTTCTTAGCACAGCTCTGGGAGATGCAGGGGGCACTACAGGTCAGCAAGAAGTCCTTCTGCTCCAGGGCTTCCTTCAAGTCCAAGGCTTCAAACTGGATGGTGACATTGTGGATTCCAGCATGGTGGAAGATTTCTCGGATTTTTCTGCTGGCATCCTGGTACCCCGTCTCTTCCGGGTACTTGATGTGCAGGGTGGCGATAATCTTACCACTAATCAGTTCCCATATGTGCACTTCATGCACACTGCTAATTCCAGGCACAGTAGAAAGCTTGCTCACTACAACAGACAGGATCAAACAACAGCCAATAGTTAGTACTGGAACAGAAATGTGGAGCCATGAGAGGGCTCTGTGTGCCTCACCATCCACCAAGGCTGTGCATTTACCAAGGCCAACAGGAAGAAGAGGGGTCCCTCAGGAGTCCATTTTCCCATCATCATCCTTACCTCTGATTTCCTATACCACACAGTGTTAGCCTATAGTAAGTAATTCAAGAACCCAAGACAGAAAGATTGCAAGTTCAAGACCAGTCCATGCAAGCTTTAAAACAGCCTGGGCTACACACAGACAATCTGTTCCAGGCCAGCCTGATCTACATAGCAAGTTCCATGCCAGCCAGGACAACAGAAGGAGACCCCATCTCAGTTAGTTAATTAGATAGATAGATAGATAGATAGGTAGATAGATAGATAGATAGATGATAGACAGACAGATAAATAGATGGATGGATGGATAGATAGATAGATAGATAACAGAGAGATAAACAGGCAGATGGTAGAAAGATTAGGTAGACAGACAAGATGATAATGATAGATGATAAATAAATTATAGACAGATGGATGAAAAATAGGTAAGTGATAAATGATAACTAGATATGTAGATGATAGATAGATACATGATAGGTAGGTGGATAGATATTTAGATAGATGACAGACAGACTAGTTTAGCAACATAGATCAAAAGCACTTACAGAAATGTTACTTATAGAGATATATTCCAAGTTTGTAAAACTTTTAGCCTCTGAGGCACATAACTAAAGTGAAACTCTGACTTCTAGCTAAGAAAACAAAAAGGTCTCACTCTAGACAGAGGTGTGGTCCTTTAACACTGCCTTTTTAAAGTGTCATGTGCTACCAAGTAATTTCCAGGCTCATGAATGTCAACTAAGACATTACCTAGACCATGAATGACTCATCTTTTTAGGGGGGGAGTATAAAAATCAAGGTCTTGCAGAGTGGACTTACTAGAGTTAGCATACATTTCTGTCATGAGGTCAAACAGCTCAGCAGTTGGCTTTGCCCGAGCTTTACAATCTCAAAAACGTACAGGTAAGCTAGAGAATTGTGCTGCAAAGGACCTTTGGTCCTTGGAGCTGTGAATCACCGTGCCAGGCTGCAAGCCACGTGAATCGTGCCTCCAGCACATGGTCATCTAAGGCTTCAGAACACACCCATCCAACAACGCTGTGTGACTGTAACTCTCTGGATTGAGCAATGTTAAAAGCAGTCCACTTACTCAGCTCTTCCATGTTGACCCCCTTGGGGACCATCTGCAGCAGGATGACAGCAGTCTCTTTGATTAGCGGGAAAGCAGAGGACAAAATAATGATGACCATGACAACAGTCAAACTGGGGTCAATGTAGCATTGCCAGTTACATGGGTCTTCGGGTCTCAGGGGACGGACATAGAATATGATGGCTGTGATGACCACGATCACAGACCCCAAGGCATCTCCCATCACGTGCAAAAGAACACCTGCCAGGAAGAAAGACAGAGCTGTAAAACCCGGAGCCAAGTGTGGGAGCCACATGATGATCAGCGATCCAGACTGCCACGCTCGTAAACGTTCACTGCTGCTGTTAGAACACTGAAGAGATCCGAAGTTTTAAAAGCAAGCCCAGAGTGTGATGTACACCTATAACCTCAGCATTTGGGAGGCTGAAGCAAGAGGGAAGCCTAAGCTACACAGTGAGACCATCTTAAAACAGACAAAATATCAGTGGCAACCCCCAGAAAACAAAATCTCAGGCCAGAGCAATGGGAGGGCTGAGCAAGAGAGGGAACCTGCCACCCAGCCTGGCAACCTGGGGTGGATTCCCAGGACCCATGTGGTAGAGAAAGGTAACTGACTCCTGCCTCTGTCTTCCAACTTCCACATGCACACACACACACACACACACAAAATGTAATGAAAATGATTTTTAAAGGTAAACGGTGTCATTATATTTTAATTTAAAAAGAACCAAAAGGAAAGAAAAATATTAAACAAATCTCAGGACAGCAACTGGGGACCCAGAGCACCCAGGAAGAGCAACTTAGGAGGAACTTGGGCTAGCTGTGGCCTGCTGTGTCACCATCTGATACGGTCACACGGCTGTCACCCACCGCCACCTACCTCCCGTCAAAGGGCACCATGGTGGACACAAGTGAGCAAATGATGTGCTGTTCTTTCAGGCAAGCATCTGTACATAAAATTATTTTAAACTTTTGTTTTATTTGGCTTTAGGGCTAAAATCTCACTGTGTAGCCCAGGCTGGCCTCAAATTCCCTATCTTCCAGCTTCAGCATCCCAGCCCTGGGGTTACAGGCACGCACCACCGCCACCGTGTCTGGCTTCAAAGTTTGTCTTAATTATACTCCATGAGTCAGGTGTGGGCGGGGCTCCCTGCAGAGTCCCTGATGAGCTCAGCATGATAGAGGTCTCCTCAATAAAAGAGACCTTTATGCCTTTATGGTTTGGGTTCCAGGGGATGGGTCCAGCATCTCGCATGCCAAGCAAGCACTGTGCCACTGAGACACAGCTTCAGACAGAACTATGGCTCGTCAAGGGTAGTTCCTTTAGTTATCTGGCTTTCCTCAACCCCAAACCACTCCCCTTTTCCCTAGAACAGTGGTTCTTCACCTTCCTAATACTGTGACCCTTTAAAACAGCTCCTCATGCTGTGGTGACTCCCAACCATAAAATTATTTTCATTGCTCCTTCATAACTGTAACTTTGCTCCTGTTAGGAATTGAAATATAACTATCTGATATGCAGATGGTCTTAGGGGACCCCTGTGAAAGGATCATTCAGGTGTTGCAACCCACAGGTTGAAAACTGCTGGTCTAGAGACACTCATTTACTTCTCACTGGCCTGTGTTTATCTTGGTTTAAGAAAGCCTGAAGATCAAGGATAATGATGAATAAAAAGCCATTTGTCACCATCACATAAAATTAAAACTCTGTATGTAAGGGTTAGAGCTGTAGGTTCTAAAGGTCTTAGTCAATTAGTTGCAGAAAATATGCAACCCCCAGCAAAGAAGATCAGGGTGCTGGACTGTAGATGTACATTGCATTAGAATTTAGTAAATTCAGTGAGAATCTGGTCAGAGTGATTAGAAATGTGGACCCAACGTATTTGCAACCCTGAAAGGAACACCAGAATCTTTCTCCTCAGAGCTGCAGCAGCAGCATCAACAGCAGACACAGCAGAAAAAGAAGAGCTTGTCAGAAATAGTCTCATGCTCATGTGAGCCCTGTGTTGATCTGAGGAAGGGGTGTCATTTATATGACCCACAAAATCACACCAATCGAGAGCTTCAAAGTATCAGGTTCACATTAAGGACACCTGTCAAGAGGCTGCGGCGATGCTTCAGAGGTAAAGGCCATTGCTGCCAAGACTGACGATGGGAGTTAGAGCTCCAAGATCCACACGGTAGAAAGAAGGAGAGACCTGACTCCTGCAAGCTGTCCTCTGACCTCCACACATGAGCACATGAGCATGCATGTGCACACGCAATAAATAAATATGATTTTCAAAAGACTACCTGTGACTGGGCATGGTGGTACCCTCCTACAATCCAACTACTCAGAAGGCTGAGGCAGGAGGATGGAAAATTTGGAGTCAGGCTGGACAGACTTTCAGGTTTCCTTAGACCACATACTAAGACTCTGTCTCAGTAAAAAAAAAAAAAAAAAAAAAAAAAAAATTCAAATCTGCCAGGCAGCGGTGGCACACGTCTTTAATCCCAGCATTCGGGTGGCAGAGGCAAGAGGATCTCTGTGAGTTCGAGGCCAGCCTGATCTACACAATGAATTCCAGGACAGCCAGAGTTACAACAGAGAAACCCTGTCTGGAAAAAAAACAAGCAAAAACAATTTTTTTCAAAATTATAAAATTGCCCAGGTCATCGAGTACCCAAAAAAGTCACCCAGCACCTGAGACTTCACAGGAGCAGTGGGTAACACTCCAGCAAGACAGAGCCAGAGGCAGGAGGTGTGCCAGGTAAAACAGTGGTGCTGGGCATGGGGTATTTGGCCCAGAAAGAGTGTGTTGTGGAACATGCCTTTAATTCCAGCAATTTGGAGGCAGAGGCAGAGGCAGACAGATCTCTGTTACAGGCTAGCCAGGGTTATGCAATAAGACCCAGTCTAAAATAAAGTAAAATAAAATAGTGCTGAATTTCTGTTGTAAATGCTTAGAAATGCAGAGAAAGAAACCAACCATCAGTGCCACAGAGCTCATGGTGGGATTAAAACACCCCAATACCCCACCCCAGCCCGACCAGCAGCAGCCAGTCCTCATGGGAAGGAAGAAATTAAACTTGAAGAAAACAGTATCTTATAAGAGACAGAACACCAAAACGTACTGCATGGGAATAAATGATATGTCAGACAGTGCTAATAGGAACCAAAGGAAAGGGAGAGGAGTGGAGAGGCAGAAGGGAGGGGAGCCCACCCGAGATTCCCTCTCCACTCTACAAATGAAGAAAGTGAGGCACTAAGTGGCTAGGTGACTTCTCCAAGGTCACATTTGAACAAGATTGCTCAGTGATTTGCAAATAGAAGTTGCCAAAGGACTGTTCTAGAAAAAAATGTAGGTTAAGGAAGGTCTGCTTGGTCACCCCAGGTATGCCACAGGGTCACTTAGTAGAACTGACGATGATCGCAATTGCTAACTGCTCATTCCTGGTCAAGACTGAATGGTCTGACATGGAAGGTGTTTGAATTGAGCTGCTCATCTTTCCTGGCCTGAGTGACAGCCTTGGTGAATGGTGTTGTTCCTGTGCCTTTTACTAAGCAATTGCTTAAAGCAACAGGACACTGATTCATGACATTCCCACTTTCTAGTGGTCTGTCTCCTGCCCTCCTGAGCCCTGTTCCCAGGCACGGGAAAAGAAATTCAGAACCTTCCCAGGAGTTGCCCTATTGCCCTGACAGGAGCTAAGGAAGCATGTGCTTTCTTGGGGACACTACAAAGTTCTGTCTAAAATAGGAAAACCTACTGTCTACTTTGCATTCGTGATGTCATTGTCTCAGGACTCTTACTTAACCTCACTGAGGTCGAATGGGGGTCACACACTGCACTTCCTAGAGGCAGACGTGGAGGCTCAAAGTCAGAGCAGTGGCTGGGGCCTGTAATCCCAGCACTCAGGAGACTACGGAGGACCTAGGCTAGCTCCAGGCCAACCTGGACCACAGAGTGTGAGCCTCTTGAGAACAGCGGCAACAGAGTGTTAAATTATGCTCGGGAAGTCTGAACAGAGGGCCATTGCATCCTGTCTTGCAGAAGTTCCAACTCCCACCCCAGGTCTCCCAAGATTGGCCACTAAGAATCTCACACAATTGCTGCTCCCACACTTCTGTCCACCACGGTCTTCACTAAAAAATTTTTTTTGCATCCCAGCATGCAAAAAAATACAAGTCGAAGCAAATACAAACGAGCCCCACCCTCGTGATTGCTTCTCTTTCCTATTCTATTCCAGTCCATCCTAATGATGATTAAGCTAAGCAGAATTTAGAACCCAAACCACTGTGAGCTGCAGCTGAAAAAAAAGCTGTGGATGGAGTGAAAACTGTGTGTTTAGCCTGCACAAAGCTGTAAGTTCAATCCCCAGCACCAGTAAGACAACAATACAACTGTTGTAATCACGAACACACTAACCTCCCCATCTCTCCATAGATACACAATATGTATCTTCAGTGCTGGGATAGAACTCACGACCTCGAACATTCTAGGCAAGCACTCTACCACAAAGCTACACCCCCAGCTGCTAATATCTTGAAATATTAAATCATAGTGTTTTCTAGTCAATGATGAAGGAGTCATTGGCCATTACCCTAAGAATCACAGTTACCTGGCAAGATTTTTTTTTTTCATCTTAACCAATGATAAAATTGAATATATTGGGGGATTGTTTTGATTTGTTTGGGTTGGTATTTGTTTTGTTCCTTTCTTTCCTTTTTCTTTTTTGAGATAGGCCAAACTGGTCTCCAGCTTACAATCCTCCTACCTTAGCCTCCCAGTGCTGAGATGACTGATCTGTACCACGAAGCCAAGCCCCGTGTGCTATGTTGATCCATGTATATATTATGCAATATGAAGTCAAATATCCGGGTCCCTAGACATTTCCTTTCCTTTTCTTTATGGTAAGAAAAACACTCAAAGCTTTTCTTCTAGCTTTTTAAAACGGATAGTACCTAGCTGCTATCACAGAGTGAAGGCACACAGGCCAAATTCTGAGCTGAGGGCATCAGTGCTGGAGGAGGAGGTCCTTGATGAGAACACTGAAGAGTCTCTGAGGAGGAGACTGCAGGAGGCAGCCCCAGGAGAATGTGCCACACAGCCAAGGCTCGTCAGAGGTTGTGGGTGAAGATGTCTTATAGGGGAAAAGACAGGTTGTCTCAAGACCCCTATCCTGTCTCTGTGCCACAAAGCCTATGAAAGATTGAGTCTCGTGTGAGCTAGAGCTAATAATCCCCACCTCACTTTCCTCACAAACTGGTTCCCATGGTGTGTGTGACAAAGTCTCAGGTCCCTCTAAGCACCGACCTGGAGGTAAAAGCAACAATGGGTACCAACTGCAGAGTCCTCTGTTCATACCAATAAGCATGGAAACCTCACCATACACTGTGAAGTGGGTGCCATTGCAGGCAGTTGGTGGGAGGGGGAGGGGCAATCAGCCAGAGATACCAAACTAGGAACTAGCAGAGGCAAAGCCCAGATCTGCCTGAGCAGAGTCTACCCCACTCATGGGTGCAGTGGAGCAGATGCAGACAAGGGTGTACCCCCACTCACCTGTGCAGCAGTGTTGGGGTGTGGGAAGAAGAGGATCGAGGGCTGGGGGTGAGGGCAATGTGTAGGAAGAAGTGTGCTGTAGCTGTGATTTCCAAAGATGAACCTGTCACGTATCTTGAGAGACAAAGATCTCCACGCACGCTCAATCAGCTGGTTAGTCTCAATGCCCTCAGGGTTACTTTGCAAAGATGGGAGACCTCTGCACTTGGCCTTCACATGCTGAATTTCAATAAAAACAACCACTGTCCCCTGAAACTGCCATATACCAATACTGGAAATTTGACCTAAATTGAAATGTGGTATGGAATCCAGCCTTCAGTGCCATTGAGTTTGTGTGCAAGCACGCTGCACGTTCATAAGACACTGGGAAACGGGGAAAGCCTTCTCTCTGGGGAAACTGAACAACTGTGAAGAAATATCTCATCTCTGAGATATTTCCTAGTGCTGTCACACTGCCATTTATCTGCTTGTGATGATGCTGGCACGCTGTGTCGGTGTTTTAATGCAGCATGATTGATCCTGTTAAGAAATATCAGCCACCAAAGAGAACTTTGAAAGGGTTGTGTTTCCCCTGCACTGTGCAGCAAAAGATTAACTTTGTCTCTTATCCCCATTACAATAAGAGAAACAGGGATGAACATGAAGAAACGGCTTCGGGGGCTAGGGAAATGGTCTATTGGTTAAAATGCTTGCCAAGTGTCTTAGTTTGCTTCCTATTGCTATGATAAAGACCATGACCAAAAACAACTTGGTAACAGTCCACCACTGAGGGGAATCAGGCTGGAACTCAAGCAGGGCAGGAACCTGGAGGCAGGAGCTGATGCAGAGGTCATGGAGGGGTGCTGCTTATTGGCTTTCTCCTCATGACTTCTTATAGCCCATAGTGAGCTGGGCCCTGCTATATCAATCATCAACCAAGAAAATAAAGTATGGGCTTGTCCACAGGCCAGGGGTCATTTTCTCAACTGAGGCTCCCTCTTCCCAAATAGCTCTAGCTGTGTCAGACTGGCATACAACTAGCCAGCACACCATACTAGCTGAAGTTGGGACTGGAGTTGAGATCTACAGAACCCATGTTGCAGCAAACCTGCATTCCAGCCTGGAAAGGCACAGACAGGGAATCCCCAGAGCAAGCTGCCTAGCAAGATGACTTGTATCGATGATCTCTAGGTTAGACTGAGAGACCTTGCCTCAATGGCTAAGATGGAAGAGCAATCTCTAGAGTGATTCTAAACATCCATCTCTCACCTTCACATGCATGTGCACCCCTATACACGTACACCCACACAGATGCAAACATGCATACACACATGCACAACACACAGAGATGTACACCCACGTGTACAATAAACACATACACACACGTACAAATGGAAATAAATGAATGACTTTTCCTCAGGAAGCCTCACCAGAAACACTTCCTTTGCAGATCTGTGGAAGAGAACTCCAGTCCTACCTTCAGACGCAGTTGCTTGGAGACATTTAAGATGTAATCTTCGATGGGATATGTCCACTGGAGAAGCAAGCACCCCTGTCTGGAGGACAGAGGCATGTGTGACCACAGAAAGAGCCACATGTGTGGAAAGAATAGAGCTGAGACTACAGCCCAACTCTGCTGCTAGCCAAGGTGACTTTGGAAAAGTAGTCATACTCTCTGGATTCTGTCTCCTCATCTGTAAAGGGGAAGGACTGTTCATTTTCCCCAAGGTCTTTCTCAGTCTTACTTCTCTGGTCCTTCCCCTGAGTCATGGTTTCAGGAGGAATAACCAGGCTCTAAGATTTGGACAGACCTATGCTTAGTCTGAGACAGAGAAAGGCTCTGACTAGCCACAAGCATCCTCAAGAGAGGCAGTGTGGTAGAGATATAATAAATAGAAGATAGATAAATGGTAAGTAGATTGGTTGTTGGTAATTAGCAGACACACAGATGATTGGTTGAGAGAGAGAGAGAAATGGAGAAAGAAGAAGAAGGGGAGGAGGAGAAGAAGGTATATATGTGTATCTAAGCCTCAAAAGAAAGATGAATTAAAAGGATTTTTCATAATACAGACTCTCAAAAAAGATTTGCCATCCTAATATTTAGAGAAGAAAATCCTATTGAATTGCATCCAAAAATTTTTTCCCTTCATTTAGAATTTTAGATGCTTACATGTCACTGTGGTTTTCTGTATCTTTCCTACAGGTCCCTTCTGATAATCAGATGTGAAACTCTTGAGGAAGGGAGGGAAGGAGGGAGGGAGGGAGGGAAGGAGGCACTTTGTGAGTGGTTAGCTATTCATCTATTACTTGAATCTGAGTCTCATCCCAGACTTTTCCTAAATCATATGAATGTGAAGGTCACTTCATCTTTGTCAACCTCTCAAAGTCGAGATTGGGGATTATCTGGGCTCAGTGGTCTACACCTATAACCACAGCCCCTGGGAGGCTAAGGAAGGAAGGTGTAAATCCTAGATCAGCCTAGGATACACAGACAGACACTGCTCACCTCACACACATATACACCCAAAGATTGGGAATTAACCAAGCTAAAATCACTTTACAGTAAAAATATCTGACCAAGAAGTTACAACGGAGAGATGCTGGCTATAGCAGTAACTAGTGACTTTGAACATGGGGTAAGAAGAGTAATAGCTACCTTCCATAAGCCTCACCAGAACCCCACTTTGGACCCTTTCTCAGCAAATGTCTACCATAAACGAAGTGTGCCAATAAAGACAGTCAATAATGTCACTCAGGGCAGAGGCTTGGGTAGTGGGCCACCTTGTTTTGTTCTGCCTTCAACACAGTCACAGTGAAAGCCAAGCATGGTGGCAAATACCTGTAATTCCAGCAGTGAGGGGAACTAAGAAAGAAGGACTGTCACAAGTTCAAGATCAGCCTGTACTACATATAGAGTACCAGGCCAGCCATGGCTATATAAAAGGATCCTGTCTCAAAACAAACAAATGAAAACCAGTTAAAAACTGCAGTGGGGCCTCGGGTCTGGATCAATGGAATAGCATGTGTTTAGCATGCACAAGGCCCTGGGTTCCATCCCCAGCAACACACACACACACACACACACATACACACAAACACACACGCACACACACAATCTTCATAAATAAACAGGATGCATTATATGTCAGTAATAGTCATGAAAGTAGAAAACCAACTATAGTAGTAATGTGCACTGATATGTGGAGATGAGACCAACCTGGCACTGAGTTTAGAGCTCATGAGAACAGGACAGTAATGTGTGGGAATCGGGAAAACATGATATACATGTGGAAATTGGGAGAACGTGGCACATATGTGGGGGTCAGAAGAATGTGATACTCATTTTTGGTACTCAGGAGAATGCAGCACTCATATGAGGAACATAGGGGAACATGACACTGACATGTTAGGGGTCAATGGAACATGATACATATGTGGCAATCAGGAGGTTATGATACTGATATGTGAGCTCGGGAGAACATGACACATTCATGTAACTCAGAAGAACATGGTACTGATCTGTGTTGCCCAGGAGCAGGCACCTGTAGCGTGGCTTATTTAGAGCAAAGATAAATCATTAGCAACTAGCTTCTCCCTCTGAATCAATGCAATGATTAGGCAAGAGCGGAGGGTCATAGTCTGCAGGTAACTGACCTATATTCCAACGCATTGTGGCTTTACTAAAAGCCAAACAGAAGTTTCAGCGGCAGCCCAGTCCCAGGAACTGTGGAAAAATTCAAAAGTAGCCCAAAGACAATCCTACCTCTGATATTCAGTGCTTCAGACTTTTTCTCTTTTTTGATGGTCTCTTCTGGTTCATTCTCGGTGTTCAGGGAGTCACCTGCATTCAAAGAAGAAACCTTGTGTTGTGTATAAGTTCTACAAACAAAAAGAACCAATGAACTCAAAATGCAGTTTTGTTATTTCAATTCCTCTTAGCATATGGGGTCCCCACTGCCCCACACTCAGCCAGAAGGAAGCAGCCCATGGTCCATTCTCGGATATCACACACAGCTTCAAATGTAAAAACCATAAGCTTACACCTATCCCCCAAACCCGCAACACCTAAGGGCGGAGGGTGGCCTACAGTCCAGATAGCAACCCGGGAAAGGGAAGGGTAGGGAGTGTTGCCCAATAGCAAGAATTGATTTCCAAGATCGATACTGCCACAAGGAGGGGGGTGGGGTGAGTAAGGACCAAGTAAGGGTCAAGGAGGAAAGTGTGTGGGGGAGAAATGGGGGGAAGAAAAGAAAGAAGGCAGGGAGGGAAGGAGGAAGGAGAGAAAGAAGGAGAATTAAGTTAAAAGAGAGGCAGAACACGCTGCATAGCGGGATTTAAAAAATCAGTCAGGAAACAAAAGGGAAAAGAGATAGTGGATGAGTAAAAGGGACCAGATGCCCGAAGAAGGGAGGAGGAGGAGGGAGGATAGAGGGAGGACAAAGCGGTCCCTGTCCGGAAGGATGCAACCGAAAGGCACCTGCTATATTCGAGAACACGGTGGCGCCCTCCTGCTGCTTTCTTCCTGTCGAGGCCCCCCGGAGAGTCACTGCTGAGTCCGAGAGGGGAGCCGTGGCCGTCGCAGCCCCCTGGGGACTCCCCAAAGCGCCAGCAGAGTCCCCCTGGCGCGGCGGCTGCGGCTGCGGCTGCGGAGGGCGGGTCCGGCGACCCCGCCTGCAGCCGGCGAGGCAGGCGCCGCAGTCCTGGAAGATGAGCAGCCCCACCACGTTGACTGCCAGCCCCAGGGCGCCCACGATGAGCACCAGCTTGGGGTCGTCGATGCTCTCGGGCCGCGCGAGGCGCAGCACGGCCTCCACGAAGATGGTGAAGCAGAGCGCGGTGAGGAAGACGGCGTTGCTGAGCGCGCCCACCACCTCCGCCCGCCCGTAGCCGTAGGTGGCGCTCGAGCTGCGGGCACCGCGCCGCGCGATGTAGCCCGAGCCTAGGCCCACGCACAGCGAGATCAGGTCGGACAGCATGTTGAAGGAGTCCGACAGCAGCGCGATGGAGTTGCCCAGGTAACCCGACACCAGCTCGGCCACGAAGAAGGCCGCGGTGAGCACCAGCATGAACAGCAGCCGACACGTCTTGCCCGAGTAGCGGCCCATCTCTGCAGCCCGCGGCGCCCCGCAACAGGTGGGGGGTCCCGAGCCCGCCTCCCGCCGCAGGCCCGCCCTGCGCCGCCGCGGCCCTTTATATCGTCAGCTCGGGCTCGCACGGCCAGAGTCTACAGGAGTGGCCCCGGTATCGCAAAGGCCACCTCCCCGGGCCCCTGCCCCTCCTCCTTCGCCGCCCAAGTCCTACTTGGCCGGTCGCCACCCGCCTGTGTCTCCTGGACCGGGCTGGAGAGGGGAGCTGCTGGGAGGAGGGGCGCATTGGGATGCCAATCTTCTTAGATTCCCACCTCTATCCTAAAGGAGAGGCGGGATGCGCCCGATGGTTCCCGCTCGTCCACCCCGCCCTCTCCAGGACCATCACAGATCTGTGAGTGCCGCTGATAAGAACCTGGACTGCAGTGGGTGTGATCACTGCACACCCGTGCCTACGTGCCCAGAAGCGAGTTGCGGGGCAGATTCCATATGAACTGCGGGGGTGGGGGGTGGGGATCAACTGCCCTTAAGGGTGTGTCCTGCTTTTCCTTTGGTTAAATGGTATCTCATTCTCCATTTTGCTCCCATTTCGGTGCCCACCGACAAAACCCTTTATCGTCTCCCTCTTCACAAAGAGCACGGGTCCTCTGTTACCCCCTCATGGCACAGCATCCTGTCTCCCCTCTGGGGTCTCCGATCTTTCTTCAGAGGAGCGGAAGGCCAGCATCCCAGGGCGCATGGCCATCACACCACTGTATAAGCATGAAGTGCTGGCGCAGCACTCCAGGGCCGTGATAGTTTGTTGTAGATACAAGACCCTTGGCCATCGAAGAAGCCAGGGTTGGTCTCCTTTCACAACCTGTTAGAAAGAATTTCTACTGACCCCATAGATGACACAATACTCTTAGTTCAATCGATTGATCCAAATCGTTTCTTCCAAATAGGCCGGGTTCCAAAGTGACAGACACTCAAAGGATACGTGTCCTAGACTCAGACAATAGGCACAGCAGCTACTTCAGAAAGGGCATTTGCTGTTGGTCACCTCAGTGCGGGTGGGGGAGTCCTGTGCCTCACTCTCACTTAATGAAGGATCTGAAGGTGAAGCATAGCAACCTCTCTCAGTGCCGCCCTGCAAGCCTTAATCACCCTGTCAAGAAAATGCACCAGTTTGGGGCTTGGAAATGAATACAATGCCTCCCTCAAAATAAAGCTACCAGCCAGCAAGGCAAAGGAGAGCAGGTCTTTAGTCTCAACTGTTCTAGAGGACTAGCTTGAAACTGGGATCCATTTAGCAATACATTCAACTTTAAAAAAAAATAATTTGGATTAAATTTCTTCTTGCCAATCCCATGCATGTATATAAATGTATTCTGATTATTCTCAATTCCCACTCTCTTGTCTACTTCTTATGTCCTGTCAAGTTCCCTTCTCTCCTCTGAATCTTTTCTCCACACTCATGTCCTTTGTTTAGTTTTCTTTTTTAATTACATTTTATGTAGAGGTGAGGGGTGCTACATGCGTGCCATGGTATGCATGCTCCGGACTGTGAGTGGAGGTCAGAGGCCGACTTTTGGGAGATGATTCTCTCATTCCACCACAGGAGTCTCTGGGGTTGGACTCAGACCATCAGGCTTGGTGCCACTATCTGCTGAGCCATCTTTCCAGCCCCCCTTTTGTTTTGTTTTGTGGCCTACCATGTTTAAGCAGGGCTGCTTGTGTAACATTCTGTCTTCCAGCCCTACTCATTGCCTTAGTCTTGAAGTACATCTCCATCTTTTTCACAGTCTCTGAAGGTCCCTATCAATGGTATTAAAATATCCCTGATGCAAAGGTCCAATCTTATTACTAGATAGTCCCCCAATGCAAGGAGCTTATGAATGGTTCCCTTTCGGCCAGGCAGATGGCTCACACCTGTAATCCCAGCATTGTAAACTGAGGCAGGTGGGCTGCTGTGACTTCCAGGTCAACCTGGCCTACATGGGGAGAGGCCTTGTCTTTAAATAAATAAATAGATCGATATCTCCAGGAGAAATATCTCTACGCTGAAAATTTAAGGAAATTCTCTAAAAATAGTAAAAAGTTATCAATAATGTAGAGGAACTAAGACCATCTAGGCTACAAAGGCTTGGACAAGTTCCTTAATCATCTGGGCCTGCTTTCATTAATGTAAAGAGAGATTAATGGTTGTATAATAAGGACTAAACAAATTAATGTATAAGGTGATTGTAACGGTACCTAGTATACAGTAAGCACTCAATAAATGTTATAGTTGTGACTGCTAGTGCGATTAGCAGCGGTGCAGTACTAGTATAATGGAATCACTACTGTCAACTGATAAAAGGCTAATATACACCAGAGATGTATTCAAGCACCCTTTCTAGTATACACCTTACATTGTCTTCAAACTACGGAACCTCTACAGTATTTGGCATGCGAGGCTCTGGGTTCAAACCCCAGCATTGTAAGAAAAGAATAAAAATAAACTAACAAAAGTGAGGCAGAGCTAAAGCTCTCCTTGATAATTGCATTTCGTGGTCATTCACAAATGGAAGAAAACCCAGAAATCAGCAGAAACATATCACTCACACTTCCTGATTAGTCAGTCATTCTCCCAGCCGAGGGTAGATAAGAATCCAGTCACTGGCCCAGGAACAATGCATTAGAGCTAGAAAGCCAGAGGCTGAGGACCAGGTGTCACAAGGGTCTGATGTCCGTGTCCCAGGCCAGTTCCTGAGCATAAGGAAGGGTAAGTGTTCCAGACACTGACAATAAAATGCACTGTAGAAAAGTGGGGTGTGCATGTGGCATTGTGTGTGTGCCTGCATGTGTGTGACATGTTGTGTATGTACACACATATTGTTAACACTATCTCCTTCAATCAGTTCCATTTTGGGATGGGGGATGAGTGTGGGGAGAGCAGAGTCTCACACAGAACCCAGAACATACTGATTAGCTAGGCTGGCGGAGATGCACCTGTCTCCATTTCTCCAGCACTGAGATGGTAAGACGTGCTTAAAATGTGCCTAGCTGTTTACACAGTGGCTGGGGATTGAACTCAGGTCCTTGCCCTGGCACAGCAAGTGTGTTACTGAGTCATCTCCCCAACCCCAGAAAATTGTTTTAACTACTTTATATTATAGGACCCATCTAAGTTAATTGACAGACACACAGGCTGTCTTTTACAACGTATGTTTCCTATGTTTATTGAACTCATATATAGATCCGTGGACCAAGTACTTTTAGACATTACATCATTCCACCATCCAGTATCCTTGGGCAGTATTCTGAACATATTAAATAATGCTTTATCATAAGCTATTCTATTGCTGAGGAGACTGAAACCTGGAGAATATCAATACACAATCTGTGAGTGGCTGGTGTGGGCTCTAACCTGGGCAAGAGTGCCTAGATCTTTTATTCTTCACTGATACTATATTGAGCTTTTTAAATGTTTTCGTTCTAAACAAACGCATTTTATTTGTTTGTTTTCACTTTGAGATAGGGGGTCTTGCTGTGTAGCCCAGGCTAGCTTCAACTCAATCCTCCTGTCTTCATCTCCCAGTACTGGGAGGAAGAAGCTTGATGGCCTGAGTTCAATCCGGGAAACCCATAAGGTGGAAGGAGAGAACGTACTCCCACAGATTGTCCTCTGACCTCCATCCCAGCACTGTGCCACACGTTCATGTCTACACACACACACACACACACACACACACACACACACACACACACACACACACACACAAAATAAATAAATAAATAAATATAAAATTTAAGTTAAAAAAATAAATCAGCCAACATATGGTCTTTGAAGTCAGGATGACTTGAAACTAAATCTGAGCCCTGCTATTTTCTACAGCTGATCTGGGGCAGGTGTGACCTGGGGCAGGATCCTCGGGTCTTCTTCCTCATTGGTGCAATATGGATGATAGCATCTAACTCATAGGGCTGTCCTGAGACTCGCACAGGGAAATGCAGGCTCATAGAGAAGGTTCGGTAAGTGTTCATGGGAAACCCCTCCCCTGAGTTTTGTACTTCAGCAGAGAGGAGGTGGGTAGTTCTCTTCACCAAAGGATTCATAGCTTTGGTCTCTCTGATGCATTTCAGAGGCAGGGAAGCCAGGCTATTTGGGACCACTGTATCTCTGGTCGATGGTGACTTTTAGAGAAACTTTAAGGACTTGTTTACAACTTCCTCTAAGAAGTCGAGAAATGTATTCCAACACTAAGTTAACAATTTCAGGGTTGTTGGGATGGCTCAGCAGGAAAAAGGCTCTTGACAAGCAACCCTGGTGACCTGAGGTCAATCTTTGAACCAAAAGTAAATGCAGAAGGAGAGAAATGATTCCACTGAGCTGTCCTTTGACATCCACATGCATGCTGTGGCAAACACACACTATTACTACTATTAATATTACTAATACCAATAATTTGAAAACAAATAAGACAATTCTAAATCCCTGCAACTATAGGAAACCAATCATCAGAATGACAATACTTCCACAGATACCAAGCATGGAGTCCCATCTCATTAATTGTGTGTGCCGTTGTTTTTGTGTTCTGTTTTGTTTTGGTTTTGGCCTGAATTTGTACAGAGCACCAAGGATGATGCAGGTTTTTCCCCTAAAATTATTTCAGAATACATTAAATCTCAGAGATTCTTGAGTTACTGGGATGATTAGTTTTTCATGACAGAGTGTGAGGTATGAGGAAGGATGAAGCCAGGCAGGGTCTTTGATGAAGCTGAACCAGTCCTTTGGCTGTCCTGTGAGAGCAGAGCCCATCTATCTGGGATCCACTGTGGTTATGAACACTGTGACTTTGGACTGCAGGTCTCATCCCTCCTCCAGGTGACAAGGGCAGCCCCAGAAAGCCCCTGTCATAGTGTGTATAGCTTGTTAACTTGGAAGGCTCTAGAATCACTGAGGTAATACTTTCTATAAGGAAGTAGCTAGATTGAATTAATTGGGGTGGAAAGTTCGGCCACACCATTCCATGATCAGGAGAAATCAGGAGAAATTAAAAAGGAGAAAGTGAGTTGAAACCAGCATTGAATTCTCTCTGGCTCCTGACTGAGGGCTCAGAGGCCAGCTCCTCATCTCCCATGTGACTTCACCATGATACACTGCATCCAGCCAAGTCTCAGCCAAAATTAACTCTTCCTTCCCTAAGTTGCTTTCATCAGGTATTATTCAACGATAATAATAATAATAATAATAATAATAATAATAATAATAAGGCAATGAGAAGAGTAACTAATGGTCACTCACGGGCAACTCTTGTGCTCAAGGGCTGTGGAGGCGTGGCTGTGGTCGGGGGAGAGCATTAGAGGCCAAACCAGGAACTGGGAAAACACTTCCCGTTCAGAGTTCAATACCATTCACTGTAATCATGTGAAATCTGTTCAGCTATGAGACTCCTTCTAATTCAAATGAAGGAGAAAGAATCCTCAAAGTTTAAAAAAAATGTAGAAAATGGCACCTTGGTGTTTATTCTAAACCTAACAATAGTTTTACAGGCAAGTAAAATTCTATGTCATTTCATAATTTACAAAAAGACATTACGTGATATTTGAAGCCATCAGAAATAATTCATGCCAACAGCTTTCTTCACTGCTGGCCTTACCTTAAACGTTAGACTACATGAAAATGAAAATGGCCATATGCCCAAGAAATTATGAGAAAATTGTTCAAATAATCCCTATTGGCTGAATGTGGTGGTGAATGCTTGTACATCCCAGAATTTGGGAGGCAAACAGAAGGGTTGTGAGTTCCAGGTCATCCTATGCTTCATAGTGTGTCTCACACCTTCCTAGGCAACACAAAGAAACCCTGTCTCAGAAAAATGTCAATCAATTAAAATCTCCTGACAGATGCCTTCATGTGCCCAGTGCACTGGTTACATGTTCGGCGTGGGGCAGCTTGAGGACACAGCCTACAGAGGCATGGAGATCTCAGATCTAGTTCCAGCTGCCAGTTGTGAACCAGTATGCCATTTGTGTTCCCATTTATAATCTAGACATAGGGTATCACCCTCTTCCAAGGGGAATAAAATAAAATAGCACATGTGCACAGCTGACATCATACCAGTAGTAGATAAGCAGCAGGCACCCCTTCCCATTAACTTCTCGCCGTCAGCCTCCCAAGAACTTGATTTCCACCGATCAGAGTCTCTTTGAGAGGTATTTAGAACATTACATTTTTCATAAAAAAATCTTCTATCCCCTCCTGGTACAATTAATATAATTAGTTTCATTTGCTTAGAACTAATTAGTTACTGGCTAACAGAGTATTTTACAAATCTACACATATTGAAAGGGATGGGGGAGTGGCACAGCACTTGCCTGGCATATTCAAGGCCCTGCATTGAATCCCTGTACCACCACCAACAGCAGCAGCAGCAGCAGCAGCAGCAGCAGCAGCAGCAGCAGCGGTAAAATCATCAGGTTGACCGGGGACTGCTGAGATGGCTTAGTGAAGACTGAGGACTTGAAGAGAATCTAAGCACCCACATGAGGTAGCTTGTGACTTGATTACCAGTACCCAGATGGGGTAGCTCCAGGAGATCTGATGCCTTCTCCTGAACTCCAAAGGTGAACAAACCCCATACGCACACGTGCTCTTCACTCTTTAAAACACATACTTAAAAACTTTACAGATCTTCTCTGGAAGTTTCTGTGATGACTGCTAGGCTTCCTTGTGTATTTTGCTTTGCCACCTGTTAGTCAAGTATCATGAGAGGAAATGCAGAGGGAAAGACATGCCCCACAATCATCACAAAACAGTTAAGTTTTCAAATGAGGTCTAAAGGCAAATAAAATCCTTACTCTCTGACACTATGTTGTCATACAGTCAGGTAGAGGCCCAGATTCCCAAGCCTTTGCTTTCTAATCCGTAAAATACAACCTTGCAGTGCTTTCTCTATGTGGTTGCCTCAAGCATCAGGTAAGGAAAGCACAAACAAGCCGACAGATAACAGGCTTTGTTGGCGGTGTGATTATGAAATCATGGAGCATCTACACAGCCGTAGAAAGCAAGCCTGGGTTTTTGAGTAGATCCGCTAAGATTGCCTGGAAAGCCCTCTCTGCTTCCTTATGGGAAAATATCCTGTCACCCTTCACAAAGAGATGGTACTATAATTTATGTACACAATGTTCCCTAGACTCCATTGGGTTCTTAGGACACGGGACACTGAGCCTTCCTCTTTTTGTTTCCCAGTCATCATGAGTGTCCCTGACATCATACACTGGGTCACTACAGATGCCAAGCCATGGGGCCAAGCAACAGTGGGCTGATACGTCTGAAATCATGAAGCAAAATAAAATCTTTCTACCTTGTATGCTGTTTATCTCAGGTACTCTGTGATCATAACAGAAAATTTACATGGGCTTTTAAACCCGGGTAAGCTAATCAGAGTTCTCCATTCCTGGCCACAGAGCTTGGTTTAAGGAATGAGCACTTAATTCAGGACAGAGGACAGTTTTTTCTGTAGAAGCCACACAGGTTCAAGGCCCTTATAAATGAATCTGGAGAAAGAGGAGCTCCCTTTCTCATCTGGAGAATGTAAAGATGTGACCGGGAGTTCTTGGTAACCATGCCTTCCCTACTTCCTTCCCATCATCCTTCAGTCTGCAGTAGGAAGGGAAACAAAGACATGAGTCAAGTGGTAGGCTGGAAGCATCCTGTCAGGAAGCTGCCTTTTTCTTCTCCCAGTTTCTTCCTCTTCATTCCTCGTTTCTCTCATTTCTCTTTTCTTCTCTCCTCCTATTCTCTGTCCTCAACTCCATTCCTCTGTTAATCAGTCCCGTGGCTTTGAGTTTAGATTCAGATGAATTTCCAGATTTGTCTCCCCAATCTGGCCCTTGTCAAGCTCCAAACCTCATACCCATCTCCACATGGCTATCCAACACAAATTACAAACATTTCCTCCTATTGTCCGCAGAGCCACAACTGACACCAGCATCAACACACAGACCTTCCCTAATTCCTGTCCATCCTTTATCCTTCAACTCAGTCCAGTCCACTGACAAACCTAGCACTTTCTCCTCACAGGCATTCTCGGCTCAACAGGACTTTGACCCCAGTCTCCACAGCAGCCCACCTCATCAGCACTGTGGCAGGAGACTCGACCTCCCTTTCATCCACTGCATCCACTGCCTAACGACCCACGTGGCTAATATCTAATCCCACAACTCTCTGTTCAGCACAGCTCCCCAGAGGCGTGAGTGAAACACGTAGTATGTAGGACTGTCCTAGAGCTAAGAGTAAGTCGAAGCTGGCTTCGAACCCTGTTTCATCCCTAGAGATGACAAAGGAAGGTGTTTGGCTGCTCCTTGCCTTAGCCTGGCAGCTTCATAGAAGCAAAGAATTGTTTTTGATGCTTTGTCTGCCCTGTAACTGGAAGCATAGGGAGGC
The DNA here is from genome assembly GCA_026225945.1 of Cricetomys ansorgei. Taxonomy (NCBI): domain Eukaryota; kingdom Metazoa; phylum Chordata; class Mammalia; order Rodentia; family Nesomyidae; genus Cricetomys; species Cricetomys ansorgei. The sequence goes on from JAMJFZ010000116.1 coordinate 11,946,716, forward strand.
TTGAGCTCCACATGCAGACAAAGCTACTCCCAGGTTCCTTGTCTTAACCAATGGGCATTCTCGGGGTCAATGACCACGCCCCCAACTGTAACCCCTTAAAAGGCACCCCAAAGCCTGCATTAAAAGAGACCGCCCGACAACGTGTGCTTCTCCTGAGTTTGTATACTCATCCGCTCACAGGGCTCCTCCAAAGACAGAATGGGAACACAGTAAGAACTGCAGTCCTCCACACCTTGTTCCCGCCTGGCTTTTCTGTCTGGAGGCGGCAGGCTGGGTGGCCGCTGTTCCTCCAGTGTGTGGGAGAGGATTTTCCTTACAACAATAGTAGAGCACTTGTCTGGTGTGCTCAAGGCCCTCCAGGTTCAATCCCAAGCATGTCCTAAACAAATAAAACAGACTTAACAATTGCTCTAAAGCCAGCTCCCCTTGCCTGATACCTCAGGTCACTTCTTGCCTACTCATGCACTCAATTCCCCCCTTAGGAACCGAACCCTGATTCCTGGGTTAGCACACCTGCTGAGAATGCACCTCACTTGTGTTTGTTGACTAACCTAAGATCAGAATTTCTGTCTGCTTTTGCAACTAGCTCTAGCCACATGATGAAGTTTTGACGTTGAAGCTGTCAATGGAAATACCATGCGGTACTTTCAGAAGTCTCCTTAAGTGGAAGAGAGGAGAGAGCCTAGATTTCTGATGACCTGGGATCCATACGCTAACTAGGAAAGACTTCCCTCCACTTCAACTTCTTTCACACAAAAAGTCATTGAATTTGCCATGTTTGAGCAACCGTTATTTGCCGGGGTCAGTCATGTGCAGGTACTGAAGCCTGACACAACTAGCTCCCACTTGTCAACACACCCTCAGCCTGCCTCTGCACCTCCCTTCCACCAGCCTCTGCACCTCACCACTCACCCTCCCTCTGGCCATGTGTCTTTTTCTTCTTCCCCTCCAACACGATAGCCCCTCTTCCCCAAGGGTCACCACTCTGGCTGTCCCCTGAAATGTTATCTCTCCTCCCCATGTGATGGGTCCTCTCTGGGAAGCTTTACTGACACTGAATCAGAATGTAGGCACATCCTGTCACTAGGGTTCATCTCACCATACCGCACCCCAGCTCCTGGAACTGGGGTAGAGGCTTACAGGATTCAGTTTTTAGGAGACAGGCAAAGGAAACCTGGCTGGTGAGGTTGCACTGTATTCTCACAGGAGACTGTGAGACAGAGATGTGTGCTCAACACCTTACTAAAGATCTGGAAGAAGGAGCTGAGGATGCAGCTCAGTGGTAAAGTGACTGCCTATCACTCACAAGGCCCTGGGTTCAATCTCCAGTACCACCAAATAAAAAGAGAGGGGTATAGAGAATTGAGCCGGAGAGATGGCTCAGAGGTTAAGAGCACTGGCTACTCTTTGAGAGGACCCAGGTTTGATTTCTACCACCCATGTAGTGGGCTTTAAAAGAACTAGAAGAAATGCAGGAGATCTGACACTTGCTTCTGACCTCCAGGGGCACCAGGCATGCATAGACACACATGCAGGCAAAATACATAATACAAAAGTTAAATGAAATAAAACTAAGAGGAGGAACTGGAGAGATGGCTGCTCTTCCAGAGGCCCTGGGTTCAGTTTTGATTACCCACATGTCACATAGTGGCTCACAACCATCTGTAACTCCAGTTCAAGGGGATCTAGTGCCCTCTTCTGGCCACCTTAGGCAACACACACACACACACACACACACACACACACACACACACACACACACTGTGCACATATTTACATACAGGCAAAACTCACGTTAAATAAAATAGAAGAAATGAATTCAGATTAAAGTGGACTTGGCCTTGAGGTAGAGCACCTGTCTAGCACATAAAGTTTCAGGTTACATTGAAAGAAAGAGGAGATAGAGGAAAGAGAGGACAGAGAAGGAAGAAAAGAAACGAGGAAGAAGACACAGAAGTTCTTTTCATGACTTTGTTGCCTAGATGGATTCAGTTTAACAAATGTTTCCGGAAACCTGCCTTCTATTTCCTGGATTAGATTACTTGCAGGCTTTCTGAAAGGAAGATAACAAGTTAATTCTACTCTATTTGTTTATTGGCTCATTGATTCATTTGTGTTTCTAAAAAAAAAATATGTTATGTACATGGGGATCTAGCCTGCATGTATGCCTGTGTATCACATGAGTGCCTGGTGCCCACAAGGTCAGAAGAGAGCATGGGATCCCCTGGAATGGGGTTACAGACAGCTATGAGCTGCCATGTGAGTGCTGGGAATTGAACCCGGGTCCTCTGGAAGGGCAACCAATGGTCTTAGCTGCTGAGCCATTTCAATCCCCTGCATTCATTTGATTTTGACACAGATTCTCTATGTAGCCCAGGCTGGCTTCAAACATCAAACTTCCTGCCTTCACCTCCTCAGTGCTGGGGTTGCTGGCATATAGCATCATACCCAGCATGCAGTTCTGTTTGACATTTATTATAATATCTAAGACATGGAAATGTGGCTAAATACCTTGCGGTATGTGTGATGATAATGACCAGACCATGGGCATGTCATGAGGGCTTTGTGTGCCATGCTAAGGAGTCTGAAATGTCCCGTGAAGGCCACAGGAAGCTAGTGGTGAGTAGTAAGCCCAGGGAAAACATAACTGGGTTTATCTTTCAGTAAGATGTGAAAGATGGATAGACAGAAAGGTGACTGACAGTGGGAAGCCAGAAGAAGCAACTTAGCAGCACTGTGGATGAGAGAGATGTTGACGTTTTCAAGAACAAATAGAAGATATTGAGGAATATAATACATGGAACTTAAAGACTGGGGAGGAAGACTGTGAGGCAGAGTGAGGTTGGTCCCAGGGACTCAGTGACTGAGTGGTGGTACCCAGAAAAAGGAGCCATCCATCCGATCCATCCCCACAGATAATCAGGACCTTACAATGCCTCTTCTGGAGTTTCCTTTTCAGACTTGCCTGCTCACAAAGACCTGAACTCTTAGAGAGGGAAAACAGCTAAAACCAGATGTGTCTTGGGTATTGGGTTGGGGGTCTGGGAGTGGGCAGGTGAGGTTAATCCTCCAACACAACTGATGGAGAAAGATAAAGAGGGGTATCTAGAGTCCAAAGAAACCTGTGGGAATAGAGATCATGGAGAGACAGGACAGGGCTGACAGGCAGGTTCAAAGTAAGAATACGCCACGTAGTCATTTTGACAGGTCACTGCTTATAGAAGAATAGCTATTTAATAGTCTCTCTCTCTCTCTCTCTCTCTCTCTCTCTCTCTCTCTCTCTCTCTGTATGTGTGTGTGTGTTTATTACTATTTGCTTCAGTCTTAGGTACAAAGGAAATGAAAGAGTAAGCACTTTGCTCCTCCAGAGGTATCCAATACATTGAGCTAGAGGGAGAGGGATAGTTTCCCTGGTCCTAGAAAAATGCAAATAAGAAAAGGAAGTGAGCTCACATCTGAAAACTCTCCAAAGATCAGGTCAGCCTGGGGATGGGCATCCAGACCAATGTTTCAGAGAGAAAGGCAAGACTTCATCTGGACAGCAGCTCATCCTCTACCAGACAGGGGGAAACACTCAAGGAGCTTCACCTGTGGGATCTGCATCCCAGGGTTGTTTGGGATGGCAAGATTGCAGACTTGGAGCTTTTACCACATCCAGTGGGCTTTCAGGAACCTGTGGGAGAGGCATTTTGCAGGTGGAAATTATGTGACCTGTGTCCAGAGGGAAAGCTATACAGAATGGTTTTTGAAGATGTCTCCTGACCATCTTTTCTTCCACACAGTGACTTCCATGCTTCCGCCCAAATATGGCCTCTACAGGCTTGACACTCCTTCCACCTCATCTCCACAGCTTCAGGTTTGAAAGGACAACAATACTTCAGTTTTGGTTGTCCAAACACTCATGTGTGCTTGGAATCTGGTGCCACCTCTAGCCATGTCCTGAGATGGCTCTAGTCGGAGGATGTCACAGAGAGGTCACCTGCAGGTGGTCTGGTCAGTACTCCTGAACATCAAGTCCCCAGACTAGGTGCCAGGTGAACGTAAGTGACTGCAGCCTCCAGCCACAAAGTGTCCTTAGTCCACCCGGCCACCCCAGCCTGGGAGTCTCCCCTGGTGAGATCTCAGACATTGTGTGGACAGCCAGGCTCTTCACACTGTTTTTTCCAAACCCCAAACTGCAGAATCCCTGAGTTTACATTTGAAGTGGTTTGTTGGACAGTAACTGGGAGAGAGAGAGCCATGTGGCCATTAAACACGAGCATCTGTGGAAGTTGGAACTATTTAAGAGAAGCCCAGGGAAAATAGTATAAAATATTTAAGGCATAGCAAACAAAACAAAGAGTTGGGACTATCAAGACACACACAGGGAATGCTGACTGGGACTCAGGCAGGGCAATGGGGTCATATGAATCGGGCCTAGGGTAGATGCTAGATTTAACTAGAAAATGTCTTTCGAGTGAGAATATCCAGTTGAGGGGTGAAAACTGACAAGATTTGTTTGGACAGCAGTTGTTTTTGGCCAACCCGTAAGACACTGATTTCATTCCTCTTCCTGTGATTCAAAAAACAAAAGAAAACAAAAATCTATGTTTGAAAAACAAATGACTGACCCAGAAAACAACAAAGAAGTAAAAGGAAGACAGTCCAATAAAAGCACTAGCCTTCCATATGGTAGAGCAGGAAGGAGGCCAAGTGCAGAGTTTAATTAAACCCTCAGTACCCAGCTGAGCCTTTGGGTGAGCACAGAGCAGAGCACTGGGGGCCTGTCTCCAGCCTCAGAACTGAAAAACTTTGGGAAGACAGTCTTTGAGAAGCACAGAACACAGTGGGAACCAAGCTTTGAAGGGCCCAGACAACTTTCACTCTTGAAGTGATACTGAGCCACTTCCTGAGGAAGCAGAAACAGGACCCACGAGTTCTGAAGGAGAGGCTGACTGAGTGAACAGAGGGATGCACAGACAGGTGTTCAAGGTAGAAGAAAAATTCAGCATTCCATTCCCCTCTGCCTCTTCTTTCCTTTCTTCTTTCCTCTCCCTCCCCCTCTGCAACTACACCGAGGATTTACGCATCACTCCCCGGGAAGGATCTGGGTCACAGAGGGGGAAATCTAAATATGACACCCCTCTGTGTTAAGGGATCTGCTAGGAGAGCCGAATGCTGTGCAAGCCTGGACCTTGGCCAGTTCTGGCACATAAAACATGAGAAAACAAGCCATCTATGGAGAGATTTAAAAAACAAACACGGTAACAAAAATAAACATCAGAATCAGAGCTACAACTTGGAGAGAAAGGAAAAGCCCAAGAAAGTTCTTGTCCTCACACTGCTGACTTTTGAGTGTGGGTGTATACAAGCATCATTTTGCCTATGCATATGGAGGCCAGAGGAAAATGACACTTTCCTGATCTATCATGCTCAGCCTTATTTCCTCGAGAAAGGGTCTCTCTGAATCTGGCGGAAGACTAGCAGCCAGCAGCCCAGTGGTCCCCAGTGGTCCTCCTGTCTCCTCCTACCCCCACAGGGCTGGGGTTACAGGCGCTAGAGCAGCCTCATCTGGCTTTTCTTTGTATGAGTGCTGGGGAGTTCAAGGTGCTCATGCTTGAGCATTCTAGGCATCTTACCTGCTGAATTGTCCTTCCAGCCTGACACTGCCGAGTTGCTAAGATGATCCTTGTCAGATCTGGCTTGCAAGAGATGTGGAGTTGTGGGAAACTAAACTCAGCTATAGTAAGTGGTTTCCCTTTATGTCATTTTGTCAAACTTTTTGATATCTTAAAAAATCTGGTGGGAAACAAAAAACAAAAAAACTCTGAAGCCAGGAGCTGGTGAAATGGATCAGTGATTAACAGTACTTGCTGCTTTTGCAGAGAGCCCAGGTTTAATTCCCAACAACCACATGGTGGCTCACAACCATCCATAACTCCAGTCCAATGGGATCCAATGCCCTCTTCTAGCCTCTGAGGGCACCAGGAAGCCACTTAATGCAGACATATATGCAGGCAAATACTCACACACATAAATAAAAATAAACAAATCTTTTAAAAGCCAAAACCAAAGTAAAAGCAGGAATCTAGAATGGTAAGCTGAGGCTGGAGTCTGACTTCAGTCCAATAAAGAAAAACACCTCAGTTGTTTGTTTGTCTTTCAAGACAGGGTTTCTCTGTTGTTAACTGGCTGTCCTGGAACTCACTCTGTAGTCCTGGCTGGCCTCCAACTCACAGAGATCTGCCTGCCTCTGCCTCCCAAGTGATGGGATTAGAGTATGCCGCCACCACCTGACTAATACCTCAGTTTTAACAGCTATATGATTGTATGCAGCTTAAAAGATTAAATGTTGATGAATGCAAGGTGGACAGTTGTACCAACAATCCTCTTACAAAGCTAGATCCTTCAGTGAAAAATTCAAACTCCAACACAATTAAATACTGAGAATCCCATTACTCTGAAGTGCATAGCAAGGAGAGTTGTATATGTTAGCCTTGGTTATGGGCAGAGAGAAAAATATCTGCATGGGAGCAGAGGGTAATATGGGAGTGGGGTCAAAATGTATACTGCTCGTAAAAATAATAACAAGCAATACCAGGCAAATAGTGTTTAAGTATACCCAAGCTAGTTTTGCATCAAAGTGCCTATGGGTTTGGGGTTTGCTTGTTTGTTGAGGCAAGGTCTCCCTATGTGTCCTGAACTCACTATGTGGACCGGCTTGCCTCAGGAAGATGCACTTGCCTCTGCCTCTGCATCTCAAGTGCTGGGACTAAAAGTGTGTGCTACCACCTCAGCACATGTGTGTTTAAAAACGTACCCATGTAGAGCTGAAGAAATGGTTCAGAAGTTAAGAGGACAGGCTGCTCTTCCATGGGACCCTAGTTCAATTCTCAGCAACTATGTAGCTATTTACAACTGTCTGTAATTCCAGTCCAGGGGGATCTAATACCCTCTTCTGGCCTCTGTGGACACCAGGCATGCAGGTGGTACAGATAGACACACAAGCAAAACCCTTATATATCATTTTTAAAATAAAATAAAAATATGCAAAATATTTTTAAAGGTCTTTCTAAAAATATGCTTATATCCCACACTTCAACAAAGCCTCAAAAAAATTCACTGAACATTAATTCACAGTCAAAAAGTTACAACGTACACCAACCATTTGAGGTGGCACACACCTACAGTGAACTATCAGAAAACACAGAAAGGAAGGTCACAAGTTCAAGGCTAGCCTGGGTTACACAGGCAGACCCTGCCTCAAAAACACAGAGTCAGAAAACAAGACACCTTGAGGGAAACACCAGACTCAGTAAACAGCACAATCACATGAGAGTCACAGACACTGAGAACATCAGGACCCAAATATAAAATACATACACTTACTGGAGAAAAAAAAGTTTTGCATATGTGAAGCCCTGAGTTTTATCCCCAGGATAAGAAAAAACAAGAGCAAGAGGAACAGATGAAAATCATAAGTAAATAACTGGATAAAAGTAAAGCATCTCCCAGGCAGGGGTAGCACTGAGGCCCTAATGAGCGGACTCCCAGGCCGTCAGAGACAAACCTGGGACACCAGCCACCATCTGGCAGCAGGCGGCAAGCCTCTCAGTCACCAGCCCTCCTGGGAGACAGGGAAGCCAGAGTCTCATTGGTACCTAAATGTCCGGGATCCATCGGGAAAGCTTCCTTCCTGCTAAAAAGCTGGGAAAATTGCAACTTGAATGTAAAAGACCGTAAACCTGAGGTGGCAGATGCATTGAAATTATCTGGTAAGTAGGAATTTTTAAAGTAGTCAATCATAACCATGTTTTTGGTGGGTAATTATGCCTATTTGAAAAAACTGGAAAAAATTCTCAGCAAAAATGGAAGGAACAAAAACAAGTTGTGGGCCAAGGAGAAAGGCTTCCCGCAAGATGAGGACTGGAGTTTCACCCTCAAATCCCATGTAGGAAGTCGGTGTGCTGGCACACTTAGAGCCCCAGCACGGGGGAGGTGCCACCTGAGGATCCTTGGGCTCTCGGGCCAGTGGAGACCGATGAGTGACAGACTGTCTCAGAAAGGTAAAGAGAGCCTGAGGAACAACAATGGAGACTGACCTCTGGCCTCCACATACAAACACACATGTGCATCTGAACATGTGTGTACACACACAACATACACATGAACACAAATTTAAAAAAATGAAATAGAAATCTTTACATGGAAACTATAAGGGTCCAAATAACAACTCAGTGAATGGATCCAGCAGCAGAACAGAGTTCAAAGAAAGGAACCACTGAATTTGAAGATAAAATAATAAAGTACCCTATGTGAGCAATAGAAAATAGAAAGGGAGGAAGGGAGAACAAGATAAAGGGAGGGAAGGAAGAAGGAAGGAGGCAGAGAACAGGGAGCATGGAGATGAACAGGATTAAGCAGAGTAGGGTGCTTTTAGCTTCACTCACAACCGGAGCACATGGTAATTTCACCAGGTGCACAGTAAGATCTAAAGCAACTGCCAGCAGGACTACAAACCGAGATATCCTCGAAAATACAGCAGAAAACTCAAGAACAGAACTCTGAAAACATTCAAGCAAAGCAAAAAAGGAAAGCAGAGGAAAAAACTTAACAGCCCAAACAGAGAATTGAAAATAGCAGATGTGAGCCCGACCTCCAACGATTGCATTAACTATAAGAGGTTTAATGCACAGCGAAAATTAGCTGAGTGGCTGAAAAGCACTCCACTGACATTCATACAAAGGACACCAGCCATTGGTGTATGAACAACTTTAATGGCCCTGAAGAGCATTATCTGAAAGAGGAACGCCACCTCCAGAGGCTGCATGGGATACGCAGCATATTAACACAGCATTCTTGAATTTAGAAGACTACCAAGGTGGAGGGCTGGATAATGGTTTCCAGGGCACAGTGGTGGGTGTGGCTGCAGAATAGCAGCAGAGATCTGTCTGGGACTGAAACAGTCCTAGATCTTGGTTTGGGTGGTAGCTACAAATCTACATGTGATATGTTCACAAACTGTACAAATGTCAGTTTCTTGGTTTTGATTTTGTGTTATGGTTTCACTGTTGCAAATTAGATGAAGGGTCTGGGAAGCCTCTTGGTATTTGTAATTTTTTTTATCTTGTAAAAATAATTGTTTTTGTTTATTCATTGAAATTCTCATATATATACACAATGTATTTTGATCATATTTACCCCCAGATCCCCCAAACTTCCCCTGTCCTCAAAGGATATCTCCTCCCAACTTCACATCCTCTGTTTAAAAAATACTAATCTGCTGAGCCCAACTCAAGCTGCATATGTCCAACACATGGAACTATGGATCTAAAGTCCTTTCAATATAAAGCTAACAGGCAATTTAATAAAGCACCATGAGAAAAAAAGGGGAGATACACAAATATAAATCTGAAGACCTATCAAGAATGTCTCATACATGCAGAGCAGAACAGGCCTAACAGCAATCAGCACTGCAGAAGGAAGAACAAGTAGGAAGGCTGGAAGACTGAACACTTCACATCTGCAAATTCGGTTATGAGGATGCCATGCTTACATCTGGGAAGCCTAGGACTCTCGGCAGATAGAGGAAATCCAGATGTGGAAACACCGCAGCCACTGAAGAGCACTGAGACAAAGGATGCCAAGAACGTGGATGTCCTTGTGATTAAGACCTTAGGGCTGATGAGGTGGATGAGCAGATTCAGAGGCTTGAACTGAGGTCGTCAGGCTGGCACAGCAAACACATTTACTACTGAGCCGTTTCGCTGGCCTCTCCTCCTCTGATATTAGGAAGGGAGTTATGGGGCTGAAGAGGTGGCTCAGTGGGGAAGAGCTCTTGCTGTGTGCAGCATGAAGACTTGAGATGGAACCCCCAGTGCTCTCATGCTGGTAAGCACAGTACTGCAGGAGATGCAGACAAGAGGGTGGCTCCTTGCTTGTCCCTGCCAGCCTAGCTCCAGGTTCAGAGAGGGCTAGAGCAAGACATAAGGAGGCCTCCTCTGGCCGAGGGACATGTACCTGTATGCACATGGCGCCCGCCCGTATGCATATACAAACACACACACAAACACACACACAGTAGGATAGCTCAGTGGGTAGAGGCACTTGCTGTCAAGCCAGGCAATCTGAGTTCAATCCCTCAATCTCCAGTTCTCCCTGGTGGAAGGACAGCACTTACTGCTGCACATGTCTGTAGTCCCAGTGGCTTAGAAGACTGAGAGGACCAAGGCTAGCCTGGAGCAATACAGGAAGACATATCTCAAAATAATTTAATAATAATAAAGGTGGCAAAAATAACACTGAGGACACCCACCATTCAGGATATCTGGAAAAAGTGTACCACAAACTTATTATGGTTTCTCAAAAGGAAAACACCAAGATTCTAAAAGCAGGGGTGTAGTAAGTTACAACGGTCAAGCATCCTCTTTGCAGCCAAACCTGCCAATGACAGGAGTTGCAGACACTTTTTCCCAGCTCTGGGTCTGTGCTCCTCCGCTTCACCCCATTAGGTACTCACACACGTGCTGTGTGGTCTCTAGAGGTGGTGGGTCTGCATTGATCGAAATACAACTAACAGCAAACAATTCTAAGAATGTTGGCCAAGGATGAGGTGGGCTGCCATCGCACAGTTGTGCAGAGCAAGGGCTCCGTCTACACAGTGAGCTTACTAATATTTGTCATTTCTTCCCTCCCCCTTTCCTTATTGTTGTTTCTATTTGTCTTTAGCCCAGGGTGACCTCAAACTCACCATCCACCTGCCTCTGCCTTTTGGGTGCACTATCATATCTGGTTCTGATCTTATCAGTATCTCACTTATACCTTGTTTTTCAGACAACCACTGCAGTCTGGCATCACCGTCACTACCCTTTACTGAGTGTTCTGTAAATGCCATGCTGGGCACTTTGCATTTGTAATACAACTTTGTCTTCACAGCATCCATGAGGTGGGGATTTTCCACTGAGGTCTAAGAAACTTTCAGGAGGTCACTCAGCTTGGAACTAGGATTCAGTCCACCATTTGTTCTTTCCCAGTGTTCTTCTGTGACCACTGTCAAATAGCTTTTCACTGTCTGCGTTTATTTTCCTGTTTTGGCCTTTCCTTTGGAACCTACATGAAAAACGGAAATAGAAAATGTTCTCTCTAGCTAATGACTTTACAAAACCCACATTTCTCCAACCGCATATGACTAAGCTGTAAATATTCTCACAGTGTCAAACATTTATTCTTCATTAACATTTAATTCAGATAAGTCGGGAAATACCCCCTACACTAGAATAAAATATCTGAATGTGGAGCTGAGCTCCTTCCTGTTTCTTTTTCCTTCTGCTGAGTTTGATTTCACATTTGAAAAGGCACTAATTTCCCAATCTTCCATTAAGTCTTTCCTATTCACTCCCTGGAACTGCTCCAGAACACTTTAATGGGCAGAAGGAGAGATGACAGGCTAGCAGAGTGTCAGGAACATAAAAAAAAGGGATGCTGGGAATTTCACCAGGATCTGGTATGAGACAAGCAGAGAAAGCTACGCCATGTGCTCACATCTGTCAGTGAGTCTCTGCATGAGAGTGGACTGCTCCAAACTTGTGAACAAAAATAGGCAAAACAGAGTGATTGCTTCTAGAAACTTGAGCCTTGTGTGCCTTAAAATGACTGGTGAGTACACAGTGCCACCCCAAGAAACCTCCCCTTTCCAGTTTGAAGCACCAGGTTGTAATAGTATGCACTTTTTTCTTTTCCTTTTTTTTTTTTTTTTTTTGTTTCTGTTTCTACAATGTTCTTACAACCAACGTAGCTCAAGGTGGCCTTGAACTCCTGATCCTCCTGCCTCAGCTTCCAAGTGCTGGGCTTACAAGGTGAGCCACCACATCCAGCATGTGAAAGGTTCTTACGTCTAACTTCCTCCATAGTATTTGCCATGGAGGGAAAAGCAGCAAGTTCTTCCTCACTGCTCCTAAACCCAGAGCCTGGCTTCCCTCTTGAGAAAGGAGTGCTGTTTGCTTCCTTTCACTAACCCTCACCCTGCCTGGGAAAGTAGAAAGGCTTATCCAGAAATTGTTCAAGCAACAGATCAGAAGAGCATTAAAACCTCCTGCCAAGACCACCTTTGGCTGATACTCTGAAGCCACTGCCATGTGGATCAAAGAAAGTGCTATTACAGGAAAGCAAAGGAAGGGACTATAGCTGGGGACCACCATACCTGGCTTGCATATTGTCTTGTTAAAGAACTAAATTTTATGTGAGCCAAGGCCTCCCTCTGTAGTGATATTCCTGCCAGAGTCTCTCCAATGTGTGGGAAACTCAGCTTCACATTTCTCAGCTCCAAGTTTTCTGCAGCTCTCTGTGCCCTTGCAGGTGACTGATATGTGTGGGCCTTTGTTTTGAGCTAAAATAATTTGGTAAATCTCACTGTCTAGTACTGGGACTTCTACTCTATTTTACATGTTTTCTAAGACAGATCAGACTTGCCACTTAGGTTCCCCCTACATAGTCAAGGCTGTCCTGAAACCTATGTGCCCTAGGCTGTTCTCCAAACTCGCTATCTTCCTGCTGCAGCCTTTCTACTGTGGGGTTCACAGGCATGTGAACTTTTTTTTTTTTTAATTGCTGGCTGTGAATGGCTGATTCTCCAGCACAACTTCCTCCCTGAATCCAGGACTTCATTGATTGTTAGCAGATTATCTGTTAACATTTCATTTAATTTATTTATTTTCCCTCTTCTGTTACCTCGATCAAGTACAGATGGCATCAGTCTCTACACTGGACTGGCTACAACAGCCACAGACACAAAAGTCTTGCTAAGTAAAACCCTTCCTAGCTTCAGATTCTGCAGAAGTGAGATTCCTGGATTTTACCAGAATTCTTCAGCTCACAAACACCTCAATTTTTATTCCCCTTACCTGACATGGTAGCACATGCACAAGGCCAGCCTGGGCTATATAGCCTATCTAAAAGATACATGACTTTCCTTGACCCTTATAGTTTATAACTTGTTATGTTAGTATGGATGAATTAATCATAGCTCTTCTTAAAGCATGAGCTAACTGATATTAGGCTAATGTTGATTTATAAAATTTATCTGGTCTAAATATTCTTTAAATTCACTTAGGTAAAAAGCATCAAATATGGCTTCAAACAACTGATAAAAATGCAAATTTTGATACATCAATGATAACAGTAACTACTCTAAAGCACACTGAAAGGCTCAAACACTGTAATTTCTAATAGATTAAGTAACACCAAAATGTAACAGAATCAGAATAACTATGTTTATGGCCCTATAGCTAGCACTATGCTTAATTTTTAGAATAAAATATGGTCAAAAGACAAGACACCATGAAACTAGGCTCATAGAAACCCAAGAGTTAAGTACTTGGCTCTCACTAGTGTCTTAGGTCAGACATAAACACTGGAACAGACCATTTCCCAAGTCAGAGCTAAGAAGAGTTAACTAAAAATGATTCAGTTCGTAAAGTAGAACTGCGTTTGTGTGCACCAGTTTTTATGTGTGTCTGGGCCTCCTAACTGCTTCTTCTATGTCAGATTCCAAAATAAAAGCATATTTAGAATGGATAGGAGCAGCTGAAGATGTAAGTGCAAACTCAGTGACAGCTGGCACTCCCCTGCCAACACTAACCGCCTGTCTTCACACCTGACATTTATATCTGACAACTGCCTGAGCATACCAGACTGACCTAGACCCTCAAGTGGCATTTTCATGTGGTGTCTGATATAGCCAAGATACACGGTCTCAACAATAATTGTCTTTTAAAAGAGATGGGACCTGACTAATTTTAAACATTAAGCTGAATACAGATCTAGACTCTTTATTTGTCCACCTCTATAGTTTGCAAATGACACAGGTGCTCTCAGAACACGGACTCTGCCAATAGATATGGCTAAAGGACTTAGCAGCTCTAGTTAGCAGAAACTGTAGGACTACAATGAAGAATGCAGAGTTACACAGAGAGGCCCCCAGACTATATAACACCCCCAGTAGTGAGAAGAAAACCAACCAGCATTAAAGAAGTCCCTTAAAGACCAGTTAGAATTAAGGGGTATTAGTTCTATATTGTAACTAAAAAATAATTAGCTTTTATCAAGTTTCTGTCCAGTGCTAAAACATGTAGCATTGTATATAGAACCTACTACCTCCGTAAGACAGGCAAGGAAACAAGGGCGGTGAAGGCTCTTACCACTGCCCCGTGTTACAGCCGTCGTTGGATGCTGCTGATCTGCTCTGCTCACAATATAGAATTCCTAAAAGAACCACTGGAGATTTCTCTAAAAATCTCTCTCATACACACATATGTATGTATACACACATACACTTTAAAAACCCCTTTCATGGGGATAAAGGAACATGGTTCCACTTAGTAAAGGAGCATTCTTTGTCTTCTAAGATTTAGTTTGATCTTGTGACATAACCCAGTTAACTCGGTACCCATTCTTAAAATTGTTTCTCAAGATTTAAAAGTTATTTTCTGGTTATCTCAAGAACAAATGCTCATAATCACATGCAAGTGTTTCTATTCATAAAAGAGATTTTTTTTACATCATTCTATTTTTTTCCTCACTTTCTGTAACATCCCTCTGACACGCTCCTAGCTAGATGTCTGACACCTTGGTCTCTCTGAGTCGGTTATGTAACCCAGCATTTTAAAAACATGTTTTATGGAAACATTATTAACTTTATATCAAACACAACCATGTCACATCTGTATAAACCAAAGCAAGTCACATAAGGGAGACTTTTTAGTTGCTCTGTAGTCCCTCTCCACCTGTTTGAACACACTTTTATTCTCTGTGAATAAAAAGTAAAAAGCCACTTCTAAAACAAGTGGCCTGCTGCTTCTGTTCACAAGGAACTTCCGACTGAAAGTAATTCTACTGTAAAGTCACAGGAACAAGAGGCCCACATAAAGAACAGGGCCTCTCCTGATTAAACCTTCAGAGGCCCCCCAAATGGGAAAAGCAGCTGCCAGAGTCAACAAATTTGCCTCAGCCATCTGGACGGAGGTATTTACCTGCTTCAGTGTCTCTCTGCTGCCTGGGCCCTGAGCAGTAACAGCAATCTAAGAAGATTATATAGTTAAGAACATTGAAGAACAGCCCGATGACTCCGGCACTGAGGACCAGCTGGGGCGCCTCTGTCTTCTGGGGACTGATGTACCTTTTGATGGCTTCTACCAGGATGCTGAACATCAGGGCCACAGCAAAAATGGTATTGCCAAATGCCCCTATGACATCTGCCCGGAGAAAGCCGTATGTGCTCTTCTTGTGCTGACTGATACTGCTGGCCCTGACGCCAAACAGTCCGATGATCATGGAGAACAAGTGGGAGAGGACAGCGAAGGCATCGGAGGCCAGGGAGAGAGAGTTGCCTATGTGTGCGATCACTAGCTCCAGCACAAAGAGGAGGACAGTGACCACGCACATGAGAATCAGACGGAAGCTTCTGCCTGAGTATCGCCCCATGGCTATGGCAGCTTCTCTCTCAGGAAGGTAAGAGCTCCTAGCACAGATTTAGAGATTACAACTGGATAACTCTCCCCTTCAGCCTTTCAGCGCCTTTCATATTTGGAAATCACTTTTTATAGGCTGCTATAAAGCCATAAAGCAGTTTAAAGGGCAATTAAGCAAGAGATGTCACGTGAGCCGGGGTTTGTGGAAATGGAAGACACTGGCTTCAGATGTAGACCTGAGAAGTGTTGGGATGTGTTTAATTACAGGGCTTCATGTCTTTTCTTTCCTGTAAGAGCTTACCCATAGCTAGAGCCTTCCCGGCTTCTCGCAGTGTGCAGTAATTGCTCCAGTAAGGTAAGCCATTTGGCATCAATGGCCATGTCTTGTTTTCTAGGTATGTAGTTTTGAGTGCAATCTTTGCATGAAACCGAAACATTCTAGGGCTGCCAATCCAGAGCTGTAAGTAAAAGGCCATTCCTACTGCTTTGCCCACTGGCCCACAAGTAAGCTACACTACTCCTAACAGTCTACATAAGGCAAGAAAATCACCCCCAGTGGTCAGGAAAGCTTCAGACCTTCAAACTGGAGGAGCTAGTAGCAGTCTAAATTTCAGGAAGTAAGCCAAATAATGACTTAACTGATGCAAGAAGTCTGGATTCTTTAAAAAACAAAATTTAGCCCCTAAGTACTTACAGATTTTAAAGCATATTACTTGTGTCAAGTATCTATAGTGACAATGGCCTATATTGTTTGGAATACCCCACCTACTACGTGGCTTTTTTTTTTTTTAATTAAAAGAAAACTTTTAACTACATTTATTGGGTGTGGAATAGCATGTATGTGTCACCAGGCCCATGCAGAGGTCAGAGGACTACTTGTGGGAATCTGTTCTCCTGCTACCATGTGGGTCCTGGCACAGAGGAGTGACAAGCTAAAAGCAAAGGCTGTCTGAAAAATGACAGTAGTAGTGACATCTGTTATCATTCTTGATGCTACTACGCTAGGTACCATGGTTATGTGACAGGTACCTAATAACTAGAATAGGGGTGATCTTTCCACAGCTGGTCCAAATGTCTTCTCTTCCATTGTCTTATGAAATATTCTTCTGCAGTCAAGACAGATCTGTGCGACTGGCAGCCCAATGAATTGCTCTTGCTGTCCAATTCTTACAAAGCTTTTGTGTATTTGATCCAGTGACACAACTGTTTTAAAGTTCTTTCATGAATGACTAGAAATTGCTTACAGTATAACACAGATGCCCTACTGGACCCTTGGAACAGAGCCAGTAGTATATATGCCTTGTTGTCTTTGCTACAGTGAACACAGGGCAAGTAAGCACTTTTTGTGACTAACTCATGTTATTTGTCTCTAAATTCATGAGTCCACATCTGAAGAGTCCACCAACTTAAGGTTAAAAACAACTGAAAATTACATTATACTGAATATGGAGAATTATCTTAAAGTATATGTCAGTTCAGATTGCATGCAAATTCTCTGCCATCTACATAAGAGACCAGAGTACTGGTACACTTTGGTGGTGGTGGTGGTGGTATATCTGTGTGTGGGGGGGAGGCGTTGTTAGGACCTCCATAGATTGCAAGGGATGACTATGTCTGGCTTCTGGCTGTCAACTTTAAACAGATACACTACCCTCTTAGTAAGCTCCAGCACTTCTCATTTTGATAGCTTCATGAGGAGGCCAGGTTAGTTTCAAGCCCACTATATAGCCCAAGCTGACCTCAAACTCATGACCAAGTGCTAGGATCTCAGACTGGTGTCACGCCTGACAGACTAGCTCTCTTTAAGATACCAAGTTTGAAAAGGTTTTGGTATTTAAGCTGACCCCAAACTTAGAAACAAGCCAACTGATCAGATGTAATTTCAGTGAAGGATTGCTATCTTAACATAACTAGAGTTCTTTAAATAATGACTTTTTGTGGGGGCAGGGGAGTACCAAACTCTAGGCTTTTCAGTGGTTAGTTCTACTCATCAGAAGCTTCAAAGAAACAGCTCCAGAGGATAGGTACCCCTCCCAGATATCTAAGGTCACAGTATAAAATATAAAATGTGTGATCTACATTTTATGCTTTTGTCAGTGCGACAAACACAAAGCCTCTTTAGTTTCTAATAGTTTTCCTCCAAACCAATATATAAACTTTTTAGAGGACAAACTTACTATGACTAAAGTCACACATACTGGCAGCAACTTCTAGCTGATCCTGTGAAATTTGTACCAATTATGTATGATGTACTAAGCATTGTTCTAAGGACCTTACAAGGTAGAGGAACCTAGAAGTAGGTATTAGATTTCCCACTTTTCAAGAAACAGTTTACATTGTCTTACAAGGACGAGTAAGACGAAACACACAGAACTGCCATAGCCAGTGAGAAACTGATTGAGAGCACAAGTATGTGCCGCCTCAGATAAGTATGCTGTGTTTACTTTCTTCCAGTATGTGTGGAGGCCAGGGATCATCAACAGGTATTTTCTCTAGTGCTCACCGGTGTATTTTCTGAGACAGGGTCTGACGGACACTAGGGCTCACTTACTAGCTAGGCTGGTGAGCCAGTAAGTTCCAAAATCCTCCAGTCTCTGTCTTCCAGCTGGGACTAGAACTCAGGCCTGCAGGCTGTGCCACAAGCACTTTACTAAATGAGCCTTCTCAGGCTGTGTGATGTATTTAACTGCAGCTTCCTGGGATATTTCCTGTTGCTCAAAGGCAGCATAACCTGTCTTTGCATCGCACACCTGTCCCTCCTCTATTAATACTAAGATCTTACTCATTCTTGAAAGCATGGATCAAAAGTCTAACCTGTTTAAAAGGCTTTTTTGTTTGTTTGCTTTTTACCATGGGAACTGGAACTGGAAATGAAGTCCTGAATAAACTTATTTCCCAATTTCTCAGAAGAGTTCAAGTAGAAGATCCTCGGCAGGAGGATCACAACTTTCAGGCTAGCCTGGGCTACATGGTGAGGCAATCTCAGCAGAGAGGCACATGTCACAAAGTCTGGTGACCTGGGCTCAATCTCTACAACCCACACAGTGGAGATAACTGACTCCATCAGATTTTCCTCTGAATGCCAAACATATGCCATGGCAAGCACACACATCCCAATTTTAAAAAAAAATTAAAAAAAAAAGAATTTACTATGTAAGCTCCAAACAGGGAACAAAAGGACTTCCAGGCAGACAAACAGGAAATACAGTTTTCAGGAGACCCCACATGTGAAATGCAGAGGGCTGTATTGCACTGAAGGACACAGAACAGTTCATGAGCCAGAGTAGGCTAAAGTGTTGCATTTTGGCTTGTAAATGGTAAGAACTATAAAATGATTTCTGGAGGAAGAAAAACTATTTTAATAAACTGTACACTGGGGAAAACAAAAATACTTTTGAAAACATAGAGATTGGCAAGGTGGTCACACATCAGATCTAAGACCTAAAGACAAAGTTTGCCAGCCTAACAATTCAGATAGCAAGCATTGTGCCACAGGAAGAGGCTACCTGGGAAGGATGACTCAGGCTTCTGGTTTCGTGATGGAGAATATTGTGTTAATCTTCCAAGCAGGAGGAAAGGGTTTAGTGATGGAGGGAGGGTGAGATGAGATTTGGGGGACATGGTGACTCAAGAGAGTTGTTGATGAAACACAAATCACAGGAGAGCTCAGTGTGTAGTTTAGAGCTCTGAGCTACTGGTAACAATGTTGGAGTTATCAGCCTACTGATGCTGCTTGAAACGGTAGGAAGAGATGTAGCTGATTAGATATCGTGAAGAGGCCAATTATGGAAATTCAGCACACCAATATCTAAGGAGGTGGCTAGGAAGAAAAGCCAAAGATAAAACTAAGAAAGAGTGTGGTGGGGATAGAGTGCACAACAGGTAACAAGAGTCAGTTCATAACAAGATCCTAGTTATTGGTGTGGTTTGGAGAGACAAGAATCAGATGTGCATACCAGACCTGACCAGGCTCGTCCTTAGTGACCTCGGTGAGACCTGTCTGGGTGCGGAAGATGGGAAAGTGCAGAGGGAGGAGTGAAGAGGGCAACACTCCTTCCGAGAGGAAGACTGGCTTCTTGAGAGTCAGGGAAAGCTTATCCCTACATGTACCTGGCTTTTGATGACCACCCTTGCATGGGTAAATCTGCTATTGCAGGATGAACTGGATACATAAAATAGAATTAGTTCACGGTGTTTATTATCCAGGCTGTTTACAGAAAAGTATTTTCCACTGTTAATTTAGGCATAAGAATAATTGTTTATATCATGTGACCACTTTTTAGAATTTTTAAAAAATGAAAAAGAAAAACTATGTCTGAGAAGATATTAGTATCCTTATTTTTAAAAAAGTTAGGACTGGAGAAAGGCTTCTCTTTTGTCCATCAGTAACTCCGACCAAACAAGGTGTAGAACTTGGCAGGGTTCTTGCCACAGACACACATGGCTCCCGGCTGCAGTTCACACAGAGGGCTGAAAGGGATACAGAGACTTTTGGCTCCCATGGCTGGAGCACCAGGTTCCACATCTTGATCCCTGGAATTAAAGAGACAAGAAGTCCATTCACTGCTGCTATGCACCACCACCCTTCTGAGTACTAGTCTATCAGGGAGTTCGTTTACCTGGCAGTTGTCTTTTTGATCCAGTCCTCACAGTCAATTTCGCCACAGAATGGAATTTGTGCGATCTAATAAGAAAAGAAAAAACATTCTGCCATTAGAACTCCTAACGATGAGTCCTTGAGTTCTCTTTTTACTTTTCAAGGAAAAGGGACAGGGGTCTCAGTCCTCTGACAAACACTCTGGGAACTCTGTTCAGAAGTACACAAAAGAGCAAAGAATGGTTTGTGTGCCATCCAAAATCCACACTCATAAAACTAGACACAAAAAAATCATCTTTGCAACACACTAAAGTAACTGCCTGTAATGTGGTGAGCTGTTATAGCTCCTTCTCAGGTCCAGACTGCTGTCCGACAGAGCTGACTGTCAAGAGGACGAAAGGGAGAGGATCCACAGTAAACTGATTTCAAGGTAATGTCAACAGTAGCAGCTAACTGTCAGGGAGCCACGCTTGACCCCCACATGCTTCTAACATGTTAGGGAACAGTGAATAATTTTTTAAAGTACAAAGACTTTTGAAAAATTAAAAAAAAAACTAAAAAAAAAAAAAAAATCATTTGGGCTAGACCTGGTGATGTTGGCCTGTAATCCCACCTACGTGGAAGACTGAGGCAGAAGGATCACAAGCTCAAGGTCTGACAAGATCTGTACAAAACAAGTACAAGGGTGCCTACATCACCAAAAGTTAAACAAAATGAGACAGGACATGATTTCATACAGATATCACTCAGTCCACAGTAGGCCCCCAAAAGGAGGGTGAGAGAGAAGGAAGAAAGGGAAGGAGGGAGAAAATCTTTAGCCTGAATTTTCTTTCCAATAAAATGAAATGTTTGACAGGCCAGTATTAAAGTTTGCCAGTTATTTTTTATACCCAAACAGCAACTGTTTGCCATAGCAATTTCTAGAGATCAATGTCAGTATTAATGTTGGGAAGAACACCATTAACATGTCAGAAATACCAGCGGGAGGCAATCTGAAATCTAGATAATAGAAACCTAAGAGAGAGTAGAGGGCTGGCAGGTGAAGAGTCTGCCAACAAGCCAGACAACGTTAAGTTCAATCCCAGGGAACATGGTAGATGGAGAGAACCAACCCTACCAAGTTGTCCTTTGACCTCTCTCTCTGTGCTGTGGCATGCACACACACTTACACAGTAGATGTAAGAGAAGGGGTGGGTTGGTTCTGAGTAGACGCAGTAGCAGTGCTGCTCACCAACTTTTTATGAATTATCAGTGTTCTATACTCTTAAAATTAAGAGTTCACCCCCCCCAAAGATCGTGAGTCCAAGTCCTGACCTACAAAAAAAAAAAAAAAACAAACAAACAAAAAAAATAATAAAAAAATAAGAGAAAAAAGAAAAAAAGAGCTCCTCTGCAAGGCCTTCCTATGCACTTGGGATCTGGTAAACAGGTTTCAAAAAGCTAGTGCTCTAAGAAGTAAAAGCAAATAAAGAAGAGGAAATTAAAGAAACAAGAACTTCTTCAGATGAACCTTAACTTCAAGGAATGGCAAAAACTTGTGATCAAGTCTCTTATGTTCACTCAGTGAATATGCTAGTTTAATTTCCAAAATTTACCAACTGCTATCCTGATTTAAAAAACAAACAAACAAAAACACGTGTGTCCTGAAGGCCTAGGATGGATGGGACAGAGAGGGGCAGAAATCAGTGACAGCACACATTCAGAGAAGTTTTAATACAGACATTCTTTGTGCCATGAAAATGGAGACAAAAGGCCTAAGATCTAAGCCAAAGTAACAGTTACTTCCCTGTATAAGAGCTGTAAACCCAATATTTGCAAACAAAATGCATTAAAAAGTACATTTATAAGACTGTGTAGTATTTAAAATAATAATGGTTGTAACAATTGAAGGAATTTGTATTTGGACTCATAAGCCGATCTAACAGAGCCTGGTAGCAAAGGGAGATAATTCTAGCTACTTGGAGGCCAAGGTAAGAGGATCCAAAGTTCAGAGACATTCTAGGTTACAGTGATTTCAAGCCGAGCCTGGGCATCTTAGTGAGGACCTTTCTCTTTACTGTGTAATAACAGGTAGCTCAGTGATAGGGCTCATGAGTGAAGCCTGAGATTCAACCCCTAGCACCATAAATACAACAAATAGACTAAAATGAAAAGTAGAAAGAGTGTACTTGAAAATTAGTGAACAAATTAGTCTCCCCATCCCATTATACCAATAAATAAAAGTAGAGAGGGAAAAAGCAGTTTTCCCTAAATTTGCATTCCAATGGGCCTTTCCTCTCCTAATAAACACAATCGTATTTAAAATAGCCTCAAAGGTTTTTGATGGTCAGACAGCACACCTGAGATAATCCTGATGAAGCAAGAGGGGAGAAGGCACTGACTGCTGGATAACAGACAAATCTATTTATTGTCTTACATAGACATGAAACTAAAATACCCCTGCTCCACTTTAAAATATGAAATCCCTATAGCAAGTTATATAATATTAGAATAAAATATACGACCCATTAGCACCTGGTGAGTCTCAGTCTTTGAAATCAATGCATTAGCTAAGTCGCCCTATTAAATTAATGCATATGCAATTTCCCTAATACACTATTCTACAAAAGTGACCAATCCTATCATTATAGTAAACAGAAACTTTTAGTTTAAAAATTAATGGAGCAAGCGGAGTCTGGAGGCACAGGGCTGTCATCCCAGCTTCCCAGAACACTGAAACAGGAAGATTACAAGTTAAAGGCTTGCCTGGGCTATAGAGTGAGTTCAAGGGTCAATCTAGGTAATTTAAGACCTTTACTCAAAATAAAAAGAAGTTGACTGGTGCTATAGCTTAGTGGTACAGTGTTTGTCCAGCATTATCATGCACAGAACCTCAAGTTCAATCCTTAGGGGGGAAAAAAATCAATGAAGCCAAAAGAAAAGCATAACTTGCACAGGAAGGAAAACAGGTGATAGGAGGCGGCTACATAACCTCCAGTCTTCTATTAAAAGCACGCAGCGTGAGTCAAAGGAACATTATAGAACACAGAAAGGTAAAAGGTCAGAAAAACAGTAAGCCAAATCCAAATGCTTAAGAAGGGATCTGATAGGATTTTGATAGGATTTATGCTTATTTTACAGATCTGTAAGCAGAGTCAGAGAGTTTAATTCCCCAGCGCCTTTACAAAGAGATGCCTTATCAGGCTATGACCATAAAAAACTTTTTATTTTATCCTCAATAATGAATTTTTAAAAACCTGAGGAGGAAGTACATTATACTGTGTTAGATCTAACTTCTGGGATGTGTCTAATCCATGTTTAGACTCTGGCCCATGGTTTTCTCATCTGTAATCTGGAGACACAGGACTGGTTGCGTATTCAACACGTATACTAGAATACTAAAGTCCATAAGTGATTCACCCAATAATACATAAGGGTGAATAATGTGCAATCCTTTTATTTGACCGGCTTACTGAAAAGTGGTAGAAGTGCAGTTCAGGGGACAGCACTGCCTAACACAGTAAGACCCTGAGGTCAACCCTAGCCCTGCAGAAAACAAACAGAATTAGAAAACTTGTTTGGCAGTCTCTTACCTTTCCAGAATCAAGCACCTTCTGAAAATCTTCCAAAGTGTTAGACACAACCATGTGCGTTTTAAGGTCTTCAGAAGCCCTATCAAAGTAAATCAGAAAATACACAACTTTTCTTACAAATATGACAGCTTTTTCTAAAATCTAAAGATAAGCAGGATTTAATGAAATAATAAAGGAAAGTCAAAAAGACGCAATGTGAGTATTGATAACCTTACTAGCAGTGACCGCGCACTATCTTGAGCCTGCAGTGTGGGAAACTTGCCACGCACACAATAGCCAGCTGCTACTTTTGTTATTGCTGTTGAATGGTCCTGACTCTTATGTGTACCACCTGTGGAGATCTGTGTTCTTTTTTAAACCCTTCTGGTCTACTTTTCTCTTCTACAAAATCAGAAAGATAGTAATACTGTAGTAGGAGGAAGTACATAGAACAATACGATAATCAAACACGAAGGTTTGAATATATCATAACAACAACAACACAAACACATAGATATATATAACTAAAGACATTTCACAGCATCAAATATTCCCATTCAACACGCCCATCCCCTCAGGTCTCACTATTTAGCCCAGGTTGGCCTGGAATGCCATCCTCTTATCTCATATAGTATTACTAAGTGTGCACTACTATGCCTAGCTCCACAAAGTTTTCTCTGTAAGAGCCTCAGGTTTCAGAAATACTACAAGTAATGTTTCATCCATATTCAAAATCACACATGTGGTGATGAAGGAAAAAATACATTTATGTGTTCTTTTCTGAATCACAGGGCTAAGACCCTGTGAATTTTTAGCGATTGTTAGGGATCTGCCCATCTGTCACCTCTTTTCCCCTGTCATGATCTTGCAGTGAAGTGGGCTGGACTAAGTAGGAAAAGTCACAGAACATTTCCTACCCTAACCCTAAAGGCATCAGGCATGGCGTCCTGTACCTTCACCCACCATCACCAACTGGACTTGGCTGTGATCTGTCCATGTCACTTAGTTCTAGTTGATGGCAGAATTAATAAAATGAATTGATCCAAGTTACTGAAAAGCACATCTACCTGACCCGCAGACCAACTTCTTGCTGTTTCATGTAAGAACAGGGAAGCCATTCTATGGCTGTGTGACTCTGGTCTTCTCTTGGTTTTAACAGTTTGGTCTACTTCACACAGGACTCTTTAACCAAAGCTGAAAGTAAGGAGGCTGGCATGCAGCTCAGTGAAAGGAAAATGGTTCAACTAGCATGAATGAGGACACAAAGATACCACCCTCAGCCATGAGAGGAAAAGAAACACCAGAAACCCTAACATTAAATCAGTAAACTGAGCCAGGAGGATTCAACTCCAGGCAATCTAGGCTACATAGAAGGAGCCTGTGTTGTGGAAGGAGGGAAACCTCAAGAATAGGAGTTTGTGTTAGTTTTACACTGCTATGACCTCAAGTCAGTAAAATTAATCAATGCATTACTTTCTTTATACTTGGTAAAATAAGGATCCCACTGTGAACAAGTATGCATTGTCATTTTCTTTTTAAAATGAGTAGTGTTATCCTAATCCTGCTTTTCCTTAGTAATGATATTCTGTACAATTGAGACTTATTTAAGGACCTATATATATACGCAAGTATTATAATGCATATTGAAAATTTTACAAGATTAAAAAAAAGAAACCAAAATTCATGCTAAATAAGAAATTATAATCTGAATTCACATAATCAAAATGATCCATATTCCCAAATTCATACAGAAAAATGAAAGAAACATACAGAAAACTTCCGTTAACTCTACCTGGATGTGGCTTCCACAAGAAGCTTTTGCTTTTATATGTCACAACTTTTTATAATAAGTATGCACATCAGTGAGAAATTATAGAAACAAAACAAAGACATTACTAAGAACAAACTAAGTATGAATTATTTAGTATGGACCTTACGTGTAAAAAATTACAGAATTTGAGTATAAGTCAGTGGTTTCCAACCTTCCTAATGCTGCCACCCTTTAATCCAGTTCCTCAAGTTGTGGTGACCCCCCAATCATAAAATTATTTTCGTTGCTACCTCATAACTGTGCTGCTGTTATGAATCATAATACAAATATCTGATATGCAGATGGTCTTAGATGACCCCCGAGGAGTCATTCACGACCCACAGGTTGAGAACCACTGGTTTAAGTAAATGAAAAGTGGCTGAAAACTTCCTAGGGAGCTATGGAAGAAGGATCAGGAATCCAAGGCCAGCTGCAAGTCTGATAGACTACAGGAGACCCTATCTCCCAAACCAGACAGACAGCAGCAACTATAAAAACACCCGTCTAGAGCGTGGGGAGAGAGCTCAGCCAGCATGGTAACCCCTTCCTAATCACGAGGGCCTGGGTTCAACTCCCGGAAGCTACAACAAAGCCAGCTACGTATGTGGTACATGCTGCACTCAGTCTAGCCTACTTGGTTAGCTCCAGTTCAGTTCAGACCTTGGCTCAAAAAAAACAAAAACAAAAAAACAAAAGCAAATAAAAAAACAAAGCAAAACAAGGTGGATGGCACCTGGAGAAAAAGGCTCTGGAGGTTGGTGTCTGGCCTGCCTGTGAAAACTGAAGGAGACAGTGGACCTACAGAGCTACCTTGTGAAAAGGTTTAGCTGGATGTCCTCCAAAACCTCTTTAAGTTTAGCTTCAGCCTCTTTTTCAGCAATAGTCAGCTTCTCTCCAGTATCTCGTCTGACGGCTACAAACTGACAGTTCTTCATATCACGTGGCCCCACCTCAAGTCTGATTGGAACTCCCTATAAAACAAAACAGGCAGTAAAATTGTGCATTTGTATCTCAAGTAAATGCAGAATTTTCATGGCTCTATCTACTATATATCATACAGCAGCCAAAAAGCAATAGGGACCAATTGAGAAAAGGGCAAATGATATTCCTGACGTACTACAGAACTTACTGCAGTATAGGAAGGACCCTACTGCCTGTGTGGTGAGAACTAAGCAAGCTCTTGATGGAGGACCATTTGGATGGGCATTCTCACTTCCTCACAAATGGCACGTGGTACATGGAAGACTACCGAGGCATCTTGAAACCAAAGATACCCCAAGACAATGAGGGGTTAGTATGCTTGTACATCCCAGACTAATTCAGGGTAATGTGTGCTTTTGACTGGGATGCTCTGGCTCTAGATGGAACTTCAGCATGATTCAGTCACCTGCAGGGCTTGTTAAAGCACACACAGCCTGTCAGACCTCAACACAATTTCTTGTTACTGCAAGTTACAGATGGGCTGAGATCCATATTTGTAGGAATTACTATGTGCTGCTCATACTGCTGGCTTTGGGATAAAGTTTAAGAACCACCATGCTCTCAGGTTTTCATCAGAGATCTTAATAACTGGCTACATGCAAGTTTAAGACTCCTGTATTATTCAAGTCTTGTGTATTTCAATCTCTGAGGAGATTAAAGCCCTTAATGTCCAGGAACACCTTACATTTGTAGGGTCTGGAACCATATCTGAAAGACAGTAGTTCTTCAATTTTAGTAAAGATTCTCTAAAACTAATTTAGGACTCTGACACTGTAAACCAGGTGCTTCTATATACAACATGGCTACTGAGTCTTACCTAAGTCAAAGCCAAAGAAAAATTTAATTAAGTGAATGCTCGCAAGCTTACTTGACCCTCATAGAACAGGTTCCCAGGGATAAAAAGAGTGATAGAGATAAAGCCACATCTTTGGAGGAAGGGACGTGGAGGAATTCAGAAGTACAGATGACATTTTAAATCACTTTAATTAAACTCATAGCAATAGTTTCTCCTTTAACATTTCGTATCCAGGCAGCATAAACTGGCTTAGAGAAGTAGCTGCTGGTATCCACCACCATTTCTAGGTAAGCAGAAGAGAATGCAACCAAAGACAAATTACAGAGAACAAAGTATTTGTCTTTAAAGTCTTCCCTGAAGGCAGGGGAGCATGTAAAGAAGAAAAAGCAGCAGCACTAATCCCCAGCACAAGTTTATCTTAGGGGCCATGTTTAAAATAAAATGATAAATGTTAGTGCTTTGTAATGCAAGATGTGTTGATTCTGAATAACCCCAACAAAATCAAGCATCCATTCTTAAGTTCTCAGCTACCATGTCAGGATGTGTCCCACTCTGTTCCTATAATGTAAGTTGATATATATTTAACTTCCAATTTCTAGACTAGGTTAATATTCTCTATTACAGCTGGAAAAAAATAGCAACCGCTAAAAGTTTATAAAATGGAACAAGGGGCATACATTACCTAATAATGAAGCCATGTGGTAAATTAAAATATATAAAAAACATTAAACCAGAATTTAGATAGGCTTTGTATGACTAGAGTTAAAAAAGACAACAAACAGATGTGTAGCCATGTGCATTAGAACTGCAGATGTAGCGGGAACCTGTGATGACCACATCATCACCGAACCATCACTATGCCAGCACCCGAAACCCTGACATAAGTACTGCCACATAGCCACAAGATAAGGCTTATTTAGTACAAGCACTTCAAGATCATTTTTATTCTAACATAATAAAAATTGGCTTCCACAAAAACTTTTTGGGAGACAAGACACAGTGCTGGGAATCAAGGCAGGGCCAAGCACACACTAAGTGTTCTCCCACCAAGCTACTTCCCCAACCATCACAAAACTGTTAAGAAACACAGACTCTAGAAACCCCACTGTATGGTACGAATGATGCTGGTGCTCAAAATTTAGCTTAAGTGAAAAACTTAAGACTATAAATATGGAAAGGTAACAAAAGTCATTAAGTTTGCAGAAATCGATTATCTACCCAGTACATGACCCCAGGGTACCTTGAGTTCCCAGTGATTGAACTTCCAGCCTGGAGAGTAGTTGTCTCGTAGATCGACTCGGACTCGGATGTTAGCGCCAAGTAGCCGTCTTTGATACTCATTGCATTTTGCCATCAGTGCCTCTCTGTCTTCTTCAGACAGGGCATTTGTGATTCCACAGGGAATGACTACCACCTACAGTCCAGCCAAAGACACACCACATACTCATGACATCCTACAATAAATCATCCAGATCCTACTACAATGAACTATACAGAAGTTAAAAGGGGCAGGGGTTGAGGCAGGTGTCTCTGTTGTAACTCTGGCTGTCCTGGAATTCACTCTGTAGACCAGGCTGGCCTCAAACTCACAGAGATCCACCTGCCTCTGCCTCCCGGGTGCTGGAATTAGAGGTGTGGGCCACCACCGCCCGGTTCAATCTTTTAAATATACAAAATTTTACTATAATTAAAAACATGGTGCTGGAGAGTTGGCTCAGTGGTTGAAAGCACTTACTGCTCTTGCAGAGGACCAGGTTCGGTTCCCAGGACCCACAAGGTGGCTCACAACCATCTATTCATTCATTTATCTGTAACTTCAGGGAGTTCTAGGGAGTCCAACTGTTTTTGTTTTGTTTTTTTTTTTTTTTTTAAACCATTGGGCCATCTCTCCAGCCCACCGATTCCTCTCCTAACCTTTGAGTGTTCCAGCACACACGTGGTACATACACTTAAGCACTCATGTACACACATGTTTAAATAGAACCAAGCAAAAAAGTCTACAACGTGCAATATACTAAAAATTCTCAAACATATGACTGACAGGAATTCCTAAAAAGTTTGCTGCTCTGACACTATAGGAATAATATTGATGATGATGATGACAGCAAAAACCATTAAATATTTAGCATCCTCCAACATCAAAGGCCTTTAAAAAATCCAACTGTACACAGTAACTTCTTGAAATGCTACATACACCCTGCACTCTTCCTCTTCAAAGGATCTCATTGGCTACACAAAACTGTAGTTTTTAGAGAGACCTGAATGCTGAGCTGCACCTAAATTTCACATTTGCAACACAACTCCCTGAAGTGCAACAATACAAGACAGCCATTTACTCCTCACTTCCATCCTTGTCTTTCTCTTCCTCATCTGATTGGCTCTTCTCAGTCTGATGGCCTACCAGGCCCTTCATGTTCAAGCGTGCAGCAATTCCCTTCCACATCAGTCCTTCAAGGGTCACTGCTTTCTGCCCGTTTGTCTGTGACTGACTGCTGACGTCAAGTCACCTGTGTTTCTGCAGCAGCTCCAGTGGCAGCTGAGGAACCCTGGAATCTCCTTCCTCTCCTTTTCGTCTCCTTTGGGAGGAACATAGTTCCTCATCTCTGTCAGTTCATGCTACATCTCCAAACTTCCACTTTCCTTTGAAGACATGGTCTGCTATCTCTCCAAATATTTCTTGGGAAAACTCAGCAAGACTGAACTAAGAGTTTAGGATCTAACTTTAAGTCTGGATAAAGAGAACAAACAAGGATGTTTTGCCCTGTAGCTTGCTGTGGTCTCTGTATGTCTGTGAGACAGAATTTCACGATATAGCCCTGACTGGCCTATTCTCTCTCTAAACTCAGGATACAGACCAGGCTGGCCTCAAATTCTCAGAGATGTGCCTGCCCTTACCTCCAATTTCTTGAATTAAATATGTGTGCCACTATTCCAATATATGGTTTAATTATGTATGTATGCATGTGTGTGTGTGTGTGTGTGTGTGTGTGTGTGTCGTGGTGGTGGTGGTGGTGGTATGCTGCCCAGTGTGGCCAAAGGCATTGGATCACTGGATCCCCCTGGAGCTGGCATTAGAGGAGGCTATAAACTGCCTGAAGTAGGCATTGAGAACTGCACCTGGGTCCTCCGCAAAAGCAGCAGTATGCTATCTTACCAGCCAAGCTACCTCTCCAGCCCCAGGTCTTTTAGCCATGACCACAAAGAGCTGGTATGAACCGCTTCTCACTCTTGTTTGGAGGTTTGGTTCAAAGACATTTCCTTTTCAAGGCTCCATCATGAACTGGTTTATTGCTAACACAATCTTCAGTGTGTTTTCTAATAACTAAACCTTACCACAAATCAATCTCTTTGATTCCTGTCTCCAACATGCACTAATTAACTATCACCAACACTAAATGCATTTTCATTTAACCTACTATAATTTCAAAAATTATTTATTTTTTCCCCACCTCAAGACAGGGTTTCTGTGTGTAGTCCTGGAAGGAACTCATTCTGTAGACCAGGTTGGCCTCAAAATCAAGAGATCGCCTGCCTCTGCCACACAAGTGGTGGGAGGCATGCGCAACCATAGCCCAGCCAAAAAATTATTTCCAAAACAAGTTTTAGAGCTAGAGAGATGGCTCAGCAGTTAAGAGCATCCACATGGTTGTTCACAACCACTTCTAACTCCAGTTCCATGAAATTCAGTGCCCTCTTCTGACCCTGGTGGGCACCAAACATGCACATGGTCCACAGACATACAAGCAGGCAAACATTCACATATAAAAATAAAATGAATAAATCTAAAAAATCTAAAATAAAAGTTTCCAAAGTAATTTTTAAAATTACTTTAAATTTTATATTCAAAACAGTAAATAATACAAATATACACATATTTATACAATATAGTGGTCTAAGCTGTATTTTCTATTGTTTCTGTATCAGAGAAATCTACCCTTTCAAAGTTCCTTTGTAAACATGGTCTATAGTTTTACAAAAGAAATGATAAACAGAAACATTTCCCTTACCTGAACACAGGCTATTCGAGGTGGTAATACTAAGCCCATATTGTCCCCATGAACCATGATCATCACACCAATAGTTCGAGTTGTCAGGCCCCAGGAGCACTGGTATGCAAACTGCTTCTCTCCTGGTATCTTTGGATCTTCAAAAACTATTTCACACATTTTGGAAAAATTCTGGCCTAAATGGTGTGATGTCCCTCCCTAAAACAAGGAAACACACGCTTTAATTTTAGGAACTATTATGCCTTTGAAAATAATTACAAGATCATTTACTTTAGAGTACTACTACTTGGAACTGTTAGATCTCCTTTTCTGACATTAATGCTTAAAATACAAGTATGATTAACACGACAGGAGAGCAGGACTAGTTAAAAAGAGATACTGCAGCCTCTTTCTACAGGAATAACTCTGTAAGGTAACACCAAGAGTCATGTCTGGGAATTCAGGATGAAATCCCAACTTCCCTGATGGGGAGATGCAGAACAGGTCTAGACAGCACATTCTCCTCCATTATGGTCTTCTCTCCTCCATTTCTTCCCTATCTTTTGGGAAGGGTCTCACATAGCCCATGTGGATTCAGAATTCACCATGGAGCTTCAGGTAGCCTCGAATATCTGATCCTCTTGTTTCCACTTGTAGAGGAATTACAGGTGTGTACCATGACACCCAGTTTAATGTAGTATTGGTGATCAAGCCTAAGGCACTGTGCATGCTAGACAAGTGCTGTACTGCATCCCCAGAAATCATTTGTTATCACTTTTTAAATCAACATAGTGAGGCAACATGTACACGCATTGTAATGTTTAAATCAGGTTAATCTTACCTCAACAATTCATCATTTCTTTCTGGTAAAAACTTAAATAATTTCTTTGAGCATTTTTAAAATGCACAATGCAGGACTGGAGAGATGGCTAGGCAGTTAAGAGCCATGGCTGCTCTTTCAGAGGACCCAGGTTCAATTCCCAGTACCCACATGGCAGCTCACTACTGTCTGTAACTCTAGTTCCAGGGGATCTGATGCTCTTACACAGACATACATGCAGTTAAAATACCAATGCACTTAAAAAAAATGAAAACACAAAACAGTATCAATTTTTAAAAAACAGACTAAAAAATGTTTCCAAAAATGCATTAACTATTGATAGTTATCTTCCTGTACAGTAACAGATCAGATTTTTTTTTCAAAGACAGTGTCAAAGACACAAACATCTCCAGTTTCATCTATGGTACTGCAAACAACAGATTTCATTCCTTTTATGGCTAATATTCCACTGTGGATATGTGCATCCTTTACCAGGTGATGTTTCCAATGCTTGGCTATAATGCTGCAACAAACAGAGTGCAGGTGTCCCTTTAGTATGCTCGTTGTATCATTGAATCCATGTGGACCTACCTCTGGGAGAGGCATTACTGATCACAAACCAGTGGTTTTTGTTGTTTTTTTTTTTTTTAATCTCAATACTGTTTTCTGTATTGGCTGTCCCAAGTACTAATAAAGTAGCAGAAACTGCTGTAGGCTATTTCTACAGTCGCGTGGAGCTGCAACACTTCCATACCTGAATAGCACGCCCGCTGGCAGATATGAAGGCTTCTATTGTGGCCGTATAGTCTCCTCCTGCAAACTTCTCCTTTTCAGTCTTCCTTCCTCTCACAACTGGGATTGCCAAGAGCTCTTCATATACTCGAGCATATAACTCAAGGATCTGCAAGACCTGTAATAATATTTATGGCATTTTTACTCATTATAGGCTTGTCAATCTACACTATCTCAGTCTACGCTATTCAGGGAAAAAGTATATCAAACAACTGAAAAATTATGGGAAGGGTGAAGAAGCCAGTGTGAGATAGGAAAATGTCCAACAACAAAAGCAGTGTGAGGCTGAGTAACGTTTAAGTATATATAAATTTGAGATGTAGGAGAAAAATGCTTGAGAGATATACAGTGATTGTAGTAAAAACCTTAGAAAATGATTAATTCCAATTATCTGACTGTAATTTTTTCTATAAAGTCTATTTATTGTACAGAAATTTAGGAGTAAACTTACTAGTAAAATCTCAATAAGCAGTTTTTAAATCCGTTTACTTTTGAATTCACTTTCTATTTTTAAACAGTTGTTACATAGCACAAGCCACACAATAAAAGAACAGAGCCTGAAGAAAGACATGGGCACAACAGAGAACTGCACCTACCTCATCAGCCGCTTCCTCGAAGGTGGCGAAAGCACTGTGCCCCTCCTGCCACAGGAACTCCCTTGTGCGCAGGAAAGGCTGTGGGTGCTTGAACTCCCAGCGCTGCAGGGTGTGAAGATAAAGCCAGTTGTCAGTACAGGAAAAACTGAAGCTTTTATTAGCAACTTTACATGACCAATAATCAAAAACAATTATTGTGATCCAAAGTAGTTAAAAAAAGGATTTTACACTCAAAGGAAAGAAAGCATGCTTTAAAAAGCAATGAAATGCACAGAAACGGTGACAGACTAATAAAGCATGAGTACCTACCACCACATTGCACCACTGATTGAGCCTGATGGGCAGGTCTCTGTGGGACTGCACCCATTTTGCATATGCAGGATACATTACTGAAAATAAGAAAATATAGTCATTTTTGACTTGATCTCTTCCTTAAGGCTCACAAGAGTTAAATTCACAATAGGATTATCAAGAATTAAAGTATTCTTGCTCCAGTGTTTGTGATGGTTACGTATTTCATAAATCATATAACCCTGAGACAGACAAATTTCCTAACATGATCTTACTTTGTGTGCTTCGCCTATTTGTATGAGTTGATTGCTTCCATGCTCTATTTGGGAGAAGACTAATATATGGTGTGTTTATATAAAATTATTTTCATTCTTCATCTTGTTTAATTCTCTCCTTTGGTTCACAGATATCAGTATTTAATTTAAAGATGTTAATGCTATTCCTAAATCCAGCTATGTATCAGAATCAGAATTTTGTTAGATCTGCAAATTATCAATCCAATGAAGAAAACTCCTGCCATGAACTATGATTTGTCTACAAATCTATAATCAGTAAAACAAAATGCTTATTTGGTATGAGGAAAAAACAAAACAAAAACAAAAACCTGGAGTCAGTAATTTAAAAACCACAAATACAAAAAACACACTAGAAATATTAAAGAATGCACTAACTTTAAAGATATGTAATCACTATAGGACACAGCAAGCCCAAAGGCTCAGACCCTGGTGGCACTCCCATTCACTAAGTGTAATTCTAGGAAAAAGTATTTCAAAAACTGATGGCTATCTCCCACAGCAGGAGAATAACACAACATAACCCCATGAAAGCATTCTAAAAACCCCAGGTGATGTTGGGCATTGTGGTGCGTAACTTTAATCCCAGCATTTGGAAATAGAACTCCAGGTTAATCTGACCTACATACCAGGTTCCAGATCAGATAGATTCAGATAGAAAACCTGTCTCAAAAAATCAAAAAACCCAAAACCAACAAAGTAAAAATAACCTCTACAGGAATATAAATTTAAATGAACATTATTTGCAATTTTATAATCAATCCCAAGAATAATGCCAATACAATTCCCTGAGAAGTTCTGAAAAGTTCTAACACTGAACAAAAATAGATGTTTAAAAAAGAAAAACTCCTTTCAGCCATGGCAGCCATCTTCTAGTGACTCACCAAAATGACAAAAAGGGAAAGAGGAGGGAAATCCGCTGTATGTTCTCTAGGCCTTATCCCTTTGGCCACACAGAAGCCATTCCTTATAAATTCATGGTTTAATATATATATATAAAGAAATAAAGGACCTAGAATGTAAGGTGTTATTTAAAAGGAAGGCAGGAAGGCAAGCAGGCAGACAGGCAGGCAGGTAGACCTACACCTGACTGATAAAGAACTCTGTAATGAAATGGCTCAACACGTAAAATCTATGTAACTTAAACTTTCATTCTGTCTTCATCATCTTTCAGTAGATTCTAAGTATCAGAAACACTGAAACCCAGCTCTAGCTGCCCAACAGCTCAGCAAACTGTCCATGTTCCAGGCCCACTCTTACCTGTTTCACT
Organism: Cricetomys ansorgei; assembly: GCA_026225945.1. Taxonomy (NCBI): domain Eukaryota; kingdom Metazoa; phylum Chordata; class Mammalia; order Rodentia; family Nesomyidae; genus Cricetomys; species Cricetomys ansorgei. The sequence continues at coordinate 11,981,942 of JAMJFZ010000116.1, forward strand.
AGTAGGACGAATGGCAATTGGCTCTGCCAAGTCTGTCTTACCGGATCTTGTAACCCAAGCAACCTAGTGAGATAAACTCCATTATTGACATAGTTTTAAAGGCATTTTTTTGAGGAGCATCGTATTTATCAACTTCCAGGTTTTCTCAGTATCAACTAAAGTAAATTCAAGCCCTTGCTGTTATTACTAGGCAGAATGGACAAGTCATTCAGAGGATGTGAACCAAACTTGCTATAAAGGTAGAAGAAATAGGATTTTATAAGATAAAAATAGCCCTACATTTTTCTTAGTGATTGTTAAACTCCACTGAAATATAATTTTGAGTTTATAAGAGAAAACTGCAAAAAATAAGCAGCACATCTTCTCCAGTTTACCTCAGGGGCAAAGTCAGCGATGTGAGACTTCTCTTTCTCTAATGCAGCTTGAGATACAAATATGGGGAAGTAGCAGTTCTCAACACCAAGCTTCTTGATCTCAGCATCAAAGAAGTCCTTAATGAACTCCCAAATGGAGTATGACCAGGGACGGAGAATATAGCAGCCACTCACGTCATAGTATTCAATCATCTCTGACTTTGTTATGACCTTTTAAAGAGAAAAAGCTTGTAAGCTGCAGTAATCTAAAGTAAAGGCAACAGCATGTGGTAATCAAAGTTCCAGTCAGTAGAACTGCAAACCCCTCATTTATTTATTTGTTTGTTTGTTTAGGTTGTTCATACAGAGTTTCTCTGTGCAGCTCTGACTGTCCTGGAATTCACTCTGTAGACCAGGCTAGCCTCAAACTCAAGAGATCCGCCTGCCTCTGCCTCTCGAATACTGGGATAAAAGATGTGCACTATTATCACACCCAGCTTGGAAACACCCTTCTTAATGTGGAGGGAAAACAGACTTTCCTACATGTAGGGCAACACGTAACAGGGCTCTAACGTCTGCAGACTTACCCCTGAGCCATACCCTCAACATTCTTTTATTCCTAATATTTGAGACAGTTTCTATGTATGCTAGCTAGCCTGGAATTCAAATTCTCTTGCCTTAGAATTCCAAGTGCTAAGGTTACATGGGTGTGCTCCCACCCCTGGCACATGAGAGTTAATATAATGGGTATCATGGGAGTAGGTAATATGTCTGTCTTGTACATATGAAGACTGACCCCCTTCCCCAGATCCTTAAAATGTCAGGTGTGGTGGTGTGAGGTGTACTTATAATTTCAATGTTGGGGAAGGAGGGAGGGCAGAGACAAGAAGGTCTCTGGGGTGCACTGGCCAGCCAGCCTAGTGTACAGATTTGTACATATACATATCTGTATATGTACAAATATGCATGTTTGAACACACACACACAAAGGGAAGGGGAGTGGTCACATTGTTACGACTACTCTTTTCTCCCTAGACTTTAGAATCTGAACATAAAGTCAACCTTGAGAAATGTTAAATATAAAAGCCAACGGAAAGCATACTTACTTGGGAGTACCATTCAGCAAGATTTTCTTCTTTTTTTGCTTCAAGACCCAATCTGCAGACATGCAAAGGAAACATGAACCCTTCATTAAAAGGTAATTGCTTTTAAACTGTGTTTCAGTCTGTTTTTTTTTTTTTTTTTTTTTTTTTTATTGTCATAACAAAATACCAGAGACCAAGTAATCTAGAGAACGGAAGCTTACTTGGCTCCTGGTGCCTGGTGCCAGGATCAGCCCTGTGGGTGGGGAGGGCCCTCTAAAGGCATAACTTGTGCAGGACACGGCACAGTACGGCAAGACACTAGGAAGTTGCTAGCTCCGTGACTCTCTTCCTTTGTTTTAAAGCCATTAACACCATCACAGGACCCCATGTTTATGACATCAGCTTCTTAATTTCTCACCGCAAAGGCTCCACCTTTAGATACTATTATCTCCATGAACTGGGGGACTAAGTTCCCAGCATATGTAGTATGGGGCTACATTCAAAACCACAGCAGGCTGAATTGAAATAGGATTGTAAATTCAAAATAGGGGAATTTTTCTCCATTTTCAGACATTTTTATATTTTCATCTTTTTATATTCATTTCCACAATACTGTTTTAATCTAGAAAACAATTCACTATTTAGCCCCTTCTTGCCTATAACTTGCTTTGTAGATGAGACTGGCCCAAACTTGTAGCAGTCTTCCTGCCTCTGACTCTGAAGTACTGAGATCATGGGTGTGTACTATCACACCCACCAAGCACCAAAATAGCTCTTCAAAAGTTAGTCAGATGTTGTCCATAAAAATTGCCAAGGCCAAACCTGTTTAGAACTATGATTGTTAAAGAAGACTTATTTATTTATTTACAAAATTCTTTTTTAATGAAAATGTATTTGGTAAAGACAAAGTTTAGTCACATATTTTCTTTCTTTCTTTCTACCTATTATCTATCTTTTGGTTGGTTGTTTGTTTGTTTTTTGTGACATGGTTTCTCTGTTGTAACTCTGGCTGTCCTGGAACTTGCTCTGTAGACTAGGCTGGTCTCAAACTCACAGAGATCCACCTGCCTTTGCCTCCCGGGTACTGGGATAAAAGGTGTGTGCCACCTATGCCCGGCTATATTCTCTTCTTAAAAAGCTTTTGCCAGTCCCAACACAGGTGATAGTAACAACTAAAAAGTGTCTCACTGGAGGTAAAATGTAAAAAGTAATAAAACAGCAGCTACCCCCACTATATACACATAAATGAATTTTCACATGTTAATATATGCTCTTATATTTTATACTACATTAAATAGAAGGTATAGACATGGATATTTGTAAAAATAAATGAAATTTAAATTAAACAAAGAAACAAACACAAGAAAACCACAATCAAGCTAGGATTGGTAGTAGAATACTTGCCTAAACATGGAAGACTTTGTTTGATCCTAGATTTCCTGCCCTGACAACCCCTATTCCAGACAACACTTCTTTCCCCAAAGTCTCAACAATCAGTTGGGAATGGGAGTAAGCACATCTATAACCTCAACAGAAAGACTGAGTTCAAGGCATGCCTGAGCTACATAGGAAGACTTGGTTCTAAACCCCCAAAAGACAAAAGATCTACCTATTAACTGTGACCTATAAAAAACACATCTTTCCAGCTTGCAAGCAAGGCTTTACAGTCTTGAATTTTTCATGTTTTTAGAGTTCCATTCTCTGTTTTCTGTGTGAAACTCAGGACTACACACAGGCAGCCAGAAGGTGAAGGGAAGAGAAGCTCTAACCCCCCTCTACTCTATACATCTATTGAATGCTGAGTCAATACACAAAAGCAGAGCAGCTGCTGCACTCTCTAAGGAGAGGGTGACTGAACACGAGATGCAGCTAAATCTGATATTCTGCTAAAGAAATCTAAAAGTCAAACTACCCAGCAACAGCATTTTCTTCTGGGAAGCCATGACAGGACCCTGTCACAGCATTTTTAGCCTATGCTTTAGAAGGAATTGGGGAGGAGAGTTATACTGCTCAAACAGCCAGAAAAACACTGAAAAGGATACATAATCCACTGTCTGGTCTTTAAATCAGTGGTTTTATATTTAAATCACCAACTTCAAAATCTTATCAGGAACAAAATTCTTTACTTCTTATGGAAAACTTTCATTAAAAAAAAAGTACCACAAAGCAGTATGTATTTAAGCTGCAGGAACGTTTGAATATATTTATAGCTGTTCTCTCAACAGATACATAAACTAAGGTAGCTGAAGTACTAGTTTCAGGCTTCAGAGCTTTCTGCACTCTGCACTGCTTGTCTAGACTTCAAAGGCTGAGCGTCCCATAGGTTGAAATATTTGAATGTTTGGTATTCAGTTGGTGAACTGTTTGGAGAGGATTAGGAGGTATGGCCTTGTGTGACCTTGGAAGTATGTTACTGTGGGTAGGCTCTGAGGATTCAGAAGACCATGCCAGATCCAGTCTCTCTCACTCTGCCTGCAGATCAGGATGTAAGCTCTCAGCTATTGCTCTAACGCCATGCCTGCCTGCTGCGATGCTCCCTGACAAGGTAGTCATGGACTCTAATACTCTGAAACTATAAGCAAGCCCTCGACAAACTCTTTCTTCTGTAAGCTTTCTTGGTTGTGGGGGGGTCTCTTCACAGCAACAAAGCAGCCAAACAGACACTCAACCTGTGACAGTGGTCACCAACTCATTTCAGTGGTAGAAGAAACAAGACAGGTGGAAGAGTACAGGAATTCTCAAGTCTGAAATAGAGCAGATGATGTACTCTATATTTTTAACATTAAACACAAGTTACCTGTTGACATTACAGTATGAGCATTCTGCTTTGATGATAATAAATCAAGATTTGTTTGCTTTAAAACAATGAACTGAGTTCATTTAGAAAATGTCCTAGTACCTGGTCTGCTTCTTAGGCCCCTGCCCTTCTCCAGCTCCACTTGACGACAGCCCACTCCCTTGGCTTTTAGAAGAGTCTTTCCCTTGGCCATCATTATGTTTCTGAGGCTTATTCTGCTTTTCAGACTTATTTTCTTTTTCTTTCTTCTTCTTATCTTTATCTTCAGCCCCAGCAGCAGACACAGGCTTATATTCGATTCCTGTCAGTGACTTGTACTGTGCCTTCAGCTGAAGGAGTTCTTGTACAGCTGAATCTATTTGATCCTTTAGTATAATAACAAAGGGGAGCAAAGGAGGACAGTTCTCAATGCAAATTACTGTCAAGGCATACTTTAACAAATACCACACTCAAATTTATGAGGCTTACAAACAATTAAGGGCAACAGCTGTAGACACAAAATGATAAGATACACTAAGAAAATAAACCAAAGACTATAAATAGGGACAGAACTAGCCCAGAGTACTAGAAAATAGATGATCTGTACAGTGTACTGTCTTAACAGCAGTCACAAGCTATACATAGCTATGTAAATTAAATAAAAAACAGGACTACACAGAGAAAACACACTGACCTTAGAGGCCTTTTCAGCTTTAAGTTTTCGAACTACTTCTCCTTGACAAGCCACTCTGTTAAACAGCGATTTGGCTTCTGGTGTCTCTGAACCAGCAGGATCAGCACTGCTGACAGGACTTGAGTTCTGAGATGTTGGGGGTTGGCCAGGTACATACTCCTTCCCAGTTTTTTGTTTATACTCAGCTTTCAGGGACAGTAAGCATTCTACAGCTTCATTTACTTTAGCCTGAAAATAAAGAGGAAGAGAAGTATTTCACAACATCTGTGAATATTTCAATCATTTCAAAGTCTCTAATCATTAGCAAAGTATACTTAGCCATCTATGTCCAGAGATCCAAGTACTCAAAGACCAAAAAATATTTGAAAACAAAAAATTGCATTGTTATATGTATAAACACCCCCAAAAGAAGTAGGGGAGGAAAGAAAAAATCTGGACTAACAATTATTTGTAAATGTCTTTCAAAGACTCAATGAGCAAAACATACCTTCTCATTAAAAGATGCACATGGCAAAACATGCTCTACTCTGGAAATGTACAGGTGCTTCATTATTATTTTCTAAACAGGACAACTATTTACATTGTATTGGGTACTGTAAGTAATCCAGAGGGGATTCTAAGCACACAAATACATGGAAGGATATCAGGTACTTTACAAAAGGGATCTGTGCACCCTTTGGTTTTGTTTTCTGATGGAGTTCTGAAACCAGTCTCCACACACTACTTTCAAAAATCAAAAAGAAATTAGAAAATATGTTGAAGTCTTAAATTATATGCATACCTGCATATATCAATACCTAATTTAACATGAACATAAAGAAAGACATGTTTAGCAAGGAGACACGTGACACTCCACCACAGAAGATAGCAGCATGGGGAAGATTCAAGTCAGATGCCTGGCCTCAAAATACCACCCACAAATTAACATCTGATTGAGAACCAAATGGTGAATAAAGAGTGCCTCCACATTACCCCATTCAGTTTCACTGATTCGTCACAACACTGCACAGGACGACAGAGTAAATGCAACAGGAAGGAGTGAGGGAGTACAATCCAGGCTAGCCCACAGCCATGCAGGAACAATATACAACAGTTCCACAGATGGAAATCTACAACTTCTTCGCCTGCTTTGTTTTTCTGCCTATAGACATTGTAGTCTGTTACCCCAAGAGCAACAATGAGAAGTAAATGCAAAAGGAGAATCTAGGTGTGTTGGTGGACATTCATAATTCCAGCCTAGGAAAGCTGAGGCAGAAGGATCCTGAGTTCAAGACCAGCCTGGGCTACACAGCTTGAACTTAACTCAGGGAAAAGATAGTGGTAGGGATAACAAAGAGAAGATGAGGGAAGGTTGTCTTTATTCCCAACATGACATTGCTGCTATTACTTTAGAAGTTATTTCCCAATATATTGTATGTGAAAAAAATCAATTTTCAATAGAGAGGGAGGGAGGGATAAAAAGGAAGGGAGTGAGGAAGAAAGGAAGGGAGTGAGGAAGGAAGGAAGGAAGGAAGGAAGGAAGGAAGGAAGGAAGGAAGGAAGGAAGGAAGGAAGGAAGGAAAAGAAAAGAAGGGTCACAGTCAAATGAAGGAGGAAGGGATAAGGGACTGGGAATGTAGGGCTGGGGAGGGACAGAGAGGTTAAAAAGGGCAAGGGGAAAGGAAGGCAAGCGCACCATCACCTGAAAGAATGAAAATGTGAAGAGACAAGGGACACCCTTGTAAATGTCTACAGAATACTTTTTGAAGTCCCAACTGACTCCCCACATATGCCCCACACACATATGCCCCACACACTCTGTCTCTCTCTCACACACACACGCTCTCTCTCTCTCACACACATACACACACACACACACACACACACACACACACACACACACACAAATAGTAAAAGTTTAAACTTTCACTTGAGTTGGAAATTTAATGGCACAGTTATATATGGAACAAGAATTTGACAACTTTTTTGGTGTTTTTTGCTTGCTTGTTTGTTTTTTCCAAAGGTTTCTCTATGTAACAGCTCTGTCTGTCCTGGAACTCACTTCGTAGACCAGGCTGCCTCTGTCTCCTGAGTGCTGGGGTTAAAGGTGTATATCACCATGCCCAGCTCTTGAAACATTGTAGAAGAGAAAATTATGGTAAATAATCTACTACATTATTGAATAAGATACTCTATTCTACCAAGATTAGCTGTATATACAAGCTTTTAAAACAAGAGCAAAACTCTACCAATCGCTATGCAAATTTCCCCAAGGATTTAGAAAAAGTTTTGACCTTGACTATAGTTTTCATAGCATCACAGTGCATGAGACCAACCTGAGTGTACACGAGGGGCTTGCTGGACAGTCATTCCAGCCAAAACAGTGAGCTCCAGCTTCAGTGAGTCCCTGTCTCAAAAAATGAGGCAGACACAGTCTTCCTCAAGTCAACATCTGGCAAGCATTGGCAAGCACACCTTCATACACACGCACACCATATATGAACACACATATTATGTATCACTTGAGTGTGTCTCTGGAAATAATGTACAACTAAAGGATGAGGAAAGTAACCTTTTAATTTTTTTCTGGATTAAAAGAAATTTGCTAAGTGAAACAGTATGATATACTTACTTCTTGAAACAATATACTACATCCAGAACTAACAGATGTTAAATTCTTTTGAGACAGGGTTTCTCTGTTGTAACTCTGGCTGCCCTAGAACCCATTCTGTAGACCAGACTGGCCTTGAACTCACAGAGATCCACCTGCCTCTGCCTCCCAAGTGCTGGGATTAAAGGTGTGCACCACCACTGCCCAGCAGATGTTAAATTCTTAATGGACAAGGATTGTTTTCTGCTTATGAAATATAGAGGATGTAAAATTTTAGATAGTCATCAATGTGGATTAATGATAAACAACCCACATGGAGTTTCTCTGAAGGTTTCAGACTTAATCTGAGGTACGCAAGTGATCCTAAAATTGTAATTCAAGATTGTGAGATGAAGAAAAATGGAGAAAGATGGAGGTTCTCATCTGGTCTCATGTAGAATGCAAATATTTGAAGAGCTATTTCTGCAGCAGCCACTAGATGGAAGCATTTCAACACAGAGAATGGTGGGAACATTAAAAAGGAAAATCTAGCTCCCTTAGCTATTTAAGTGCTAAGAGAATTTTTTCTTTTTCTTTCTTTTCTTTGGTTTTTCGAGACAGGTTTTTCTGTTGTAACCCTGGCTGTCCTGGAACTCACGCTGTAGACCAGGCTGGGCTCGAACTCACAGATATCCACCTGTCTCTGCATGGCCTGGTGAGAACTTTTCAAATAGCTAGGACATTTCAATTTTTTTCTCTAAAAAATCCACTTTTTTCCTTAGCACATGTAAGCGAGCAACACTTACAAATGTCAGTATCAACATCCACAGCAGAAGCTTGCACTTGAGGGTAGGAGGGAATGGGAATGACCAGTGATGTTTCTAGCTAAAGGACAGGAATGCTGACACTTGTGGTCCATGTTTAGAAGATACTGAGAATAACAAACTAAAGATCATGGGATTTTGAAAATTAGCATCTTTAGAAATCTATGCTTAGTTGAACTACCAAAGCCTGTAAGAAACAGTCCCAACGGAGATATGACCTCATCAGCTGGTATAATACAGCAGAGCCCAGAATTAGTTCGTAAAAACTATTAGCAATGTAAGTCTTCAATACCCTCTGCTCTAGGGCAGGAATCAGGCTCTATGAGTCTAAACTTCAACTACCAAGCTCCATATGTACAGACAGAGACAACACAGAGTGACTAACAGGCTGGTGGCTTGCTAAACTGGGCTTTAGAATCTATTTTATGGCAGCTGTTTTTAAAAAATTATTTAGACACTAAATATATAATGAATAAATATAATTTCTAAAAAATTTAAAAAGAGCTATCTGTCCTTGCACTGAACTTGGAAGGAGAAGGCACAGCCTCAACATGCAGAATGATGAAGGTTGTGGACCTGTACCTGCCATTGAAATGTAGACTGTCCTTTGGTCCTTGTTCATCCATCCCTGGACTCCATATCCCACCTATCTCTCACCCTCTCTCCCTCTTTCCCAACCACCTTTCCTCCTCCATTCCCTGAACTGTGTTTTCTTCCCTCAGCTCTTCTAACAACCATGTCACTGGTGCCAAGGCTCACACGTCCATTGAGATGAATGCCGGTGAGGTTGATAAGGTCTTATGGGCAAGTTTAATGGTCAGTTTAAAAATCTATGCTATCTTCAGGGCCATTCATAAGACTGGTGAGTCATATGATTCTACTCTGTGATTGGCTAAGGGTACTGATGGCATGTCTCGAAGAACTTTTGACCAGAGGAAACTGGGAATATTTGTCATATAAACTAACAAAAAAACAAAGTCGGGCATGATGGCCCACGCTGTTACTCTCAGTACCAGGACAGCAAAGACAGGAAGATCTGTGAGTTCAAGGCCTCTTTGGTCTCTATAACATGTTTCAGACCAGCCACTGATCCACACAGTGAGAGCTTGTCTCAAACAACAAAACCTAATCATTTTTACAGACATGTGCAGTTATCTTCTGCATTCCAAACAAGTCTCCCTCTATCACAGATACCCTTAAGTCTTATTGCAAGTATAACCCCTCCATACGAGGTACTGCTGCTCACCAGCCATTTCCATTAGGGACATACCAAAACAAGAATAAAACTGGTACTTTGTTAAAATTTGGTGTCGCTGAAAGGTTCTCTTATGAAGAATCTGAGATAGTCATGTCAGAATAATCTCAACATCCATTTACTTTTTCCTGAATTGGCTGATACTTGTCCTACTCATTCTTCACTAGTGCTATCTTCTGCATGAATATTCGTTCAATCCATGGGCCAGCAGTACCAGCCCCACCTGAACAACTTTTTGGACATGCATTGTAAGGGTTACTCTTACTCTTCATTCCAACCTAAATGGATGTAGAGTCACCTCAGAAACACGCCTTTGGATATGTCTGTAGGGTGTTTGCAGAGGATTAACTGAAGGAAATCTATGCTGAGATAGGTGGCACTATCCCACCAGTTGTGAGCCCAGAATAAACTAAGAGGGGAAAACGAGAAAGCCAGAGATCAATGCCTGCATTTTCATTTTCTCTGCTTCCTAGACCACCATATAAATTCCTGTCATCACATCTGAGACACTCTTGCCTTCATGATGAACTGCAACACCTGAATTGTGAGTGAGAATAAACTTTTTTCCCTTATACTGTTTGTCAAGTTATTTGGTCAGAGATGAGAAAAGTAACTAATAATACAAAGACAGAATGTATCTCTCTTTATACCCCAGAGAGGTCACAATCCAATAATTTGTGTTTTAAAAAGACTTCTAATACTTCTAATGCACATAGAGCTAAGAATCACAGTTCTACAGTCAAAATACCCTTTTTGCAAACTCTGTCATCTGTAAAAGGCTTCTATTATTTCAGGATTGTATTTGTGTGTGTGTGTGTGTGTGTGTTATGCCAGAGATCAAGCAAAGCTTCATACCCACTAAACATACACTAAACTGAACAATACCTCTAGGTGTTGTGCCCCACACCTTTAGTCCTAGAACTCTGTAAGCAGAGGCAGGCAGATCTCTGAGTTCAAGGACAGACTGATCTACAGAGTAAGCTATAGGACAGTCAGGGCTACAAAGAGAGACCTTGTTTCAAAAATAAAAACACTACAAAAAAATTGAGCTATACCCCAGACTACAAGGAATATTTTAAACATCCTTTATGAGCTGCCTCCTTCCTCATCACTCTTGTTTACATTGCACACTAACTCAAATATACCACACAACTTATACCCGTGTCACAGTTACAGTGAGTCTGTCTCATTTCCGCTTTAAAAGATTTTTCTCTTAATTACGTGTATGCATGTATCTGTGTACAGGTATGTGCACATGAGTGCAGGTACACACTGAGACCAGGGACACTGTACCTTCCTGGAACTGGATAGAGGAACTGGAAGCCAAATTTGGATCTTCTGCAAAAGCAGTATGCACACCTAAGTCATTGCTCCAGCCTCAAACTGTGAGTTTATTTTTAGTCTTGGCACAGAGCAGGCAGTAATAAATATTGATTTCTAGGTCAAAATATTTAAACTGGTAGCCTACAACCTGTTTCATGGGAAGAGGGGACTATGTTCAAGCAGTCAGACTTACAGGCTTGTTTACAATGCACTCTTGACTCAGCATACTGACCTTAGGAGCCTTTTCAGCTTTCAGCGTTCGGACCACCTCCCCTTGGGCAGCAACTTTATCATACAGAGATGTATTTTCCATAGTGCTTGATGGTGACTTAGTAGAAACATTCTGTACTGCTGCAGTGGAGGGGTTCCCAGGTTTATATTCCTGCCCAGTTTTCTCTTTATATTCAGCTTTCAAAGCCAAAAGCTGCTTCACAGCTGCATCTATGTCTTCCTTTGCTGCTTTCTTGGCTTTCAACTCACGAACCACATCCCCCTGAACTGCCACTCTGTTGTAAAGGACGGAGGAATCCTCAGCTGTAGCACAAGTATTACTCACAGTAGGTTCTGGCTTTTCTTTATGAGCAGACCTTGTCTAAGGGTGCAGAAAGACAAAAAAGTATTAATCTGTGTTAAACACCTCACAAGCTTATATCAAACTTCTCATATTTCCTAAAAACTTTTCATTTCAATTCTCTCAAAAGCTTAGATGAATCATCTCATGCCTAAAAACCTTATCCCAACAGAAATGGCAGCAGTAAGCAAAGGTAAACAGTCACTGTGTCATTTTCATCATAGTAAAAACCTGGGAGTGGGGATAATTCGATAAGGACATGCATCTTTATCTCAAAAATAAATCACTATTACAACACATACTAAGATGTAACATAAAATAATTACATATGCTGGTTATAAAGGCTAAGTATATTTAATCCATTAGGCTAATGAAAAAAATATAAATAAATCTGTAAAAAGTCATTCAGCTGACCTTCAGCATTATTAACATTTTTAAAAGTTGAGATAAGTCTAGATTACTTAGCAGCAAAGAACTCAATGAGATACTCTTGAGAAAAATCAAGAATAAGATATGGTGGCACACATTTAAAATCCTAGAACTAGGGAGCTGAAGCAAGAGACCACCACCACCACCACCACCACCACCACCATCATCACCTACAAGTAAACCCTGGATTAGACTTCAATTGACAGTAATAGTCTCTATTGGAGGCAAATATCTTCCAGGATCTACACATTAAAAAGAAACCATTAAGACTACAAAAATCTTTCTTATAATATTGAGTACAAATAAATACTGGTAAACTGCACTTGAATTTCTTTTAGGGTTTTGGTTACAAAGCATATCAGTACATTCTTTGAAACTCTTTGCTGTTGCAAAAGTTTGTCTTTAGTTTTGTTTAAAATGTTTTGGTTTTTTTGTGTGCATCATTGGGCTGCCTAGGCCTTGGCGTTTTGTATTGTCTGCAGGTATTAGCTTCATGTAAAAGATGTTTTAATTCCTCATGATCTGCACATGGTATCAATAGAACACCTGAGGAGTTTAGATATCAGTAAAAAACATCCGAGAAGCTCAGGGTTCCACTGTCTTGTATGGCACTTGCCATGATAGTAGTGTTCCCTCTGCTGAGGTCTGGCAGTGTCTGCACCTATGGAAATAGCTCCTTGTCTTCCTTGCGGAGCCATACCGTAGGTGTACGGCTACACTCTGCATCTAGAAGTGGTTCTCTGTTGCTCTGAATCTGGGCAAGCGTATACCTGTCTTCTCAACAGTGTACAGCAGACTTGATGCTGAGACCTTCCAGGCTACATCAGAAAGGCAACGCTACTTCTCCTTTGACTACTGAACACACGCTTCTGACTTGTGTTGTTGTTTTGCCACTTTTCCTCTAGAACCTCACTTCTGGAGATCTGAGCTGTTAACACAAGTAGTCTACACCTCCATGACACTACCATGCAGTAGGCCATCTCAACCACAGATCCACCATCATCTGGAACCCAGGTGAATGAATTACTTTGGATGTTCAGCTCAGTTAGCCTTTGGTGGTCACAGCTAGGATATAAACGACACTAAGTTAGATCTCTAGTAGCTTGTATTAAGCCTATACCCTTTTAATATCAGTCCTCCATTACTTACAATATGACAGACATTAAAGAACACTTATTATAACATCGGTCTCTTTCAGAGAGTGTTAGGTAAGAGGGTAGGTGCCACATGGAACCCGTGAGGTGTCTGATCTCAGTTTTTGCAGCTCCTTCAAGATGGCCTGGTAGGTCATAGCTATTTTCGTTATAATATTATACTAAGGTGAAATTAGCCTTTTGTGATCTCATTCTCCTAATGAGTGTTCAGTTCAAGTTTCAGAGGTGCTTAAGTAAGACATGAGATTTGCAAGCTGGGCATGTTGGCACAGGCCTTTAATTCCAGCAGGTAGATAGATTCCTTTGAGTTCAACACCAGCATGATTTACATAGCAAGTTCTAGGCCAGCCAGGACTACACAGTGAGAATCTATTAAACAAAACAAACAACTGCACCCCACCAAAAAAAAAAAAAAAAATTAAGAAAAATTGTTTTTACAAACATTTGAAATGATACCATTTTTCTAACTGTAAGCTTTGTTCTGGAAAAGTTGTTCTTTATAAAATAAAAAAAAATGTTATTTATGAAACCTGGCATGGCTACATACACCCCTGTAATCCCAGCACTCAGGAAACTGAGGCAGGATTACAAATTCAAGACAAACATGAGCTAGATTCAAAGCTAGTCTGGATATATTCTAAGATTCCCCCCCCCCCCCCCCCCAAAAAGAACCAAAATGTTATTTATGTTAACGTGCAACTGGATTTTTATTTTAAGTGAATTAGCAATTTTTACCAGCCAGGCGTGGCCATATACCCATATATACATAGCTTTAGGAAGAAGGGCAGAGAATGGCTAGTTTAACACCAACCTGGGCAACACCAACAGGCCAGAGCCTGTCTCGAAGAAACTTAAATTAATAAATAAATGCTTTTAATTTTTAGTATGATAACTACTGTAAATACATAAACTATAGGAGCTGGAGAAACGACTCAGTGGCCAAAAGCACCGTTTACCTTTCCAGAGGACTTGAGTTCAGTTCCCAGCACCCATTCGGCCACTAATAACCACCTGTAACTCCAGTACCAGGGGATCTGATATCCTCTGTGGACACCAGGCACACATACACAAGTGATACAGACATACATGCAGGCAAAACAGCCATACGAAAATTTAAAAAAATATATAAGCTACATAAACAAATCATTTAAAAAATCTAAGGGATCCTGGGCTCAGGATACATAGCTCAATGGCAGACCACTACCTAGCGTTATGAAACCCTGAGTTTGATTCCTAGCACCAACCAAGAGAAAGGGAGTGGGAAAGGAGGAATGGAGGAAGCCAAAGGTTTGGAATTGCTTATATATAATAAATTGCACAAAAACAGTTACAAAGATGCTGCCATTTAAATTGTCATTTCTCTCTCTCTTTTTCCTTCTGGATGAACTCAAAGAGATTTTAGTCTGTTCAGATTAGCTCAAAGCATAAAGCATACCATCTTTATACAAATACTTCCAAGCTTTCCTCTTCTAATGAACTATGTATTTTTGTCTTCCCTGTCTCGGGTTATTTCTTTATCCGGTCAACCAAAACAAATCTAGAGGTTTCTGTTTTTTCCTAATTCCACATCCTGAATCCACCTCCTATCTCCTTATCTCCCCTGTCCTTCCTTAGCTCTTGCTGAATAAAGCCCCCTCATACCACCAATCTAACCGTACAATATCACACTACTGTCTTCAATGGACGCCCACTCACTTGCTAAGATCCATGGATCTCAACTGTATTATTATGATACCCAAAGGTGTCAGCAAGCTCACAGCAGCACTATGGGACATTTTAAATATGCAAGGTAAACAAAACAATATGCCTGACACTTGTCAAATACGGTGCTACTGGCTCACAGCAGTTCAGTTACAACACAATGTGTTACATTCCTTTTGAGGATACATCTCAGCAAACACTACACAAAATCAACACGGACAGGAAGTAAGCAGAGTACAAGAAATAAAAGTACTATTTTTTCTTTCAATTAGTATCATTTTAAGAATAAATAAGAATAAATATTTAAGAACAAAACATTTTCAGAATGACAGTTAAAGATTCTTTTTTAAGCTGGGCAGTTGTGGAGCACACCTTTGATCCCAGCACTCAGGAAGGCAGAGGCAGGAGATCTCTGAGTGTGAGGCTAGTCTGATCTACAGAGAGAGTTCTAGGACAGCCAGAGTTACAACAGAGAAACCCTGTCTTGAAAAAAGAAAAAAAAAAAAAAGATTTTAAATTTATATGTATAATTTTTAAATACCTACTAAATAATTAAGACAAGTATTTTATTGGCTTTCTTTTTAACTGAACTATGTCATAACAAGACTTTTGGGAATTCATTTGGCCGAAGGTGACTCTAAAGATCATGAGTCATGAACAAGGACATCTGACAACCTCTGGCCTATAAAAGATCCCTCCCTGTTTCTTTCCACCTGCCACCATCTCCAAATCCACACTCTGTATGAAGAAAACAAGACACACATCTCCATATACAACAGGCCTCTTACACTAGTAATCACCTACGGGGATTACTAAACATCACCTCTACGATGAGAACAGAATAGAAAACATTCACATTCACCATTTAAAAGGCAAAGAACAATTTCTCACCACCCACACCACAGTGCTTCCCTTCCCTTCTCTTTTCAGAACCCTAATGGCAGGAGGGAGCTCTTCTCTACAGAGGAGAATGTGATGGAAAAGTATAAATAACAAGCATCCTGTTAAAAAATAAAATACAATAAAAGAAAGAAGAGGGAGAAGGTGGGAAGGAGTTCTACTGCAGGGGTGGGGGAGACCCTGAAAAATGTACTGCTAGTTTAGGCTTAGATTTTGAGATAGTAAAATTACTTTTTTAAAAAAACTGTGTTCTCCAAATGTTTTAAAATCTTACCAGAAAGGACTATAGAAATAAACAGCAAAGAAAAAAGTAGCACTTATAGTCTTTCTCAATCTCAGAATCTCAAAGTCAAGAAAAACAACCATCTTTAAAGACAGAGTCTAAGCCCTGGGTTATAAAATCCACAGGTTTCAAAGCTCTCTGTAAAAGTCAGTATTTACCTCCTTTTTTGAGGTTTCTACTTTGGTCTTTTCTTTGGATCCGGATGTTGGCATTTCCTTTGTGTGCCCATCAGGTATATATATCAAGACACATGGGGCTTCTTTGCAACTATATGGGCTGAAAAAAAATGGCCAAAAGTTTATTTGAACAAAATTATCTAAACAGCAATTAAAACTGAACTATTAGATACATGCAATGATACATAGTTAATACTTTTCAAACTAGTGCATTCTTATGGCAATGTCAACTTACCTAAGAGCCCGATTTATTCAGTTTTGGTCTTTTCTGTACTAATCTAAATGAGGTCTAGTCTAAAGAGCAAGGTCTGACCTAAAAGTCTAACCTAAGTAGTCCTGAAATCTGAACAAAGATCCTTCTCTGTATCATGAAGTGGGTAATTGGTTTTTCTGGCCCTACTGACTCAAAACCACATCAGATATTATAAACCTATACCCACATGTTGCTTCAAACATTTAGGGGGGCACAGGGAGGCACTGTTTTCAACATCTCAATGCTTCCAGTGCATGGTCTTAGAACTGGTCACATCTCATGGGGAACTTCAAGATGTTTCACTTTAGAAATGAGTAACATATTAATGTACAGTGTGCACTGCTTACTAAATTTCTCAAGTCTGAAATATTAAATATAGAAGATCAAATCAAACTGAGCAGAAATTTATCACAGTATTTTCACTGTAAGAATTTCAAACATTTTGTTTAGATGTTGGGTTTATTTACCTAACCTGCAGCTGGGGATAGATACAGCCTGGTGGTAGAATGCTTGCTTGTGAGACTGCAGGTTCAATCCTCAACATCACCAAAACAAGCACAAGAAAGAACACAAACATTTACCTAACAGGTTCATATGGTTGGTCACATATGAAGAATCCTCTTCTCTGTAGTTGTATGATATCTCCTTTTTTCAAATCCTTAAGGCAGGGGTCCCCTAGCATTAGTTCTTCATGCTGTTAAAATGATACAAAACCAAATGTACTAAGATAACTAACTGTAAAATGCAAGCAGCAGTCCAACAGCTGTAATGTGCTCACTTAAACAGAAGTTTGCTAGCTGAGGGCTGGGTAACTGGCTCAGCCTTTGGTAAAGCCTTTGCTTTGAAAGCATGTGAATCTGAGTTGGATCCCCACAATCCATTAAAAATGTTGGGTGTGGGAATGCACACTAGTTATTTCAGCATTGGGGAGGCTGAACAGGAGGATTCCTGGAGCACAGTGAGTATTCTGATTGGTTGGTTTCTGTTTTGTTTTGAGACAATGTTCCACCATAAAGTCAAGGGTAACCTGGAGCTGGCAATCTTCTTGCTTCAGCCTTGAGAATGCTTTGATCACAGGCAAGCATATTCAGCACATTTTTAAAAGATAACAGTGGGGCACTGCATAGCTCCAGGAAACCTTGTACATAATTTGACTGGCAATCTCATGAAAATAATCTCCTACCATAATTATGAAATGCAGTTGAAAGGCACAGTAACACTAAAAGGCTTATATGCAGAATCCATGGGTTTTAATCCATCCCTACTCTATTGTATCTTCAAGCAAGTTACTTAACTTCACTGTATTTCACCTCTGCCATTTATAAAGTGGAAACATTATTTTTTTACAACTTTTAGTTTGTTGGTTTCCATTTATTTTATTTCAGTGTGGGAGCTGAACCCAGCGCCTGTACATGCAAGGCTAATGCTCTATCATCAAGCTATATATATACACGCTTTTAGAGACAATCTACTATGTAGCCCAAGCTGGACATGAACTCATGATCTTCCTGCCTCAATCTCCCAAATGTTGGGATTCCTAGTATGAGCCACCAGGCCCAGGTACAACTTAATATTTAAATAAAAGTCTACAGGCTGGAGAAATGGCTCAGCAGTTAAGAGCACTGGTTGTTCCTCCAGAGGTTCTGGGTTTAATTCCCAGCATCCACATGGCAGCTTACAACTGTCTATAACTCCAGTTCTAGGAGATCTGACACCCTCACACAAAAATGCTCCTAAAATAAAATGAATAAATCATTAAAAAAAAAAGAAGCTAATAAACAACTTTAAATAAATAAGTAGATAGGTAAAATTCTACAAGCCTTTCCTATTTTACCTAAGAATCTAAAACATTTAAAATTAGCTTTCAAAATGGTAAAAGTTGTATAAGAAAGGGTAAGATCTGCTCTCTCAGGTCACCTTACTGTCCTTGTTGACGTACTGCTTGAAGTCCTCATCCTTTCCCAGCACTGGCTTTGTGATCAAGTGCTCATAAGTGACACAGACGGCCGGAACAGGGAGAGCATGTGAGGTCTCAGCGAGCCAAGTGATCTTGGTGGTTTTCTTATAGTCTTTGTTTTCCAAATTCAATTTTGCATCCAGAGATACAATTTTTCCATCTGCGTTTCTAAATAAAAGATTGAAAAGTATTCAAAAGAAAGTAAACTGCTAGAAAGGCATTATTATTCTGTAGTAAGTGGATGGAGGACTGTCTTTGGAAAAATTTAAATCAGACATCTTTTTTAACTTTGAACATATGTCTGACAGATATTAAGTTACCTGAATGAAACAAACTGCTTTTGGAACACTAGTAAGTCACTGGAGCACAGATCTGTGCACATCTGCTGAAGAACACAACCACACTTAGGAATTTAACATCACTGGGCTTCTAGGCACTTTAAACATGCAATGCACAGCTAATTACTACAGGCAAGTATATATTAATGACTACTTAATTAAGATTTCAGAATTTACAAAATCTTAAACACAGTACATGTAAGTAATCTGAAAACTTGTGGCACACAATATTTACTAGAAAGTAAAGTTCATCATTAACATAGGCCAATATACTTTAGATATTGGGGTAAAGATTAAATATGGTAAGATTACATATATAAATCCTATCTAAAGGATCCTTTAACAATTATTGAATGGGATGTTATTAAAGGGCTCTGAAACAAAAAACCCCTCCCCCCTTTTTAACATCTAAACTAATTCCCAGCACCCACACAACTCAACACCAGCTGTAACTCTAGTTACAGATCATCTGATGCCCTCTTCTGACTTCTGTGGGTATTAAGTGCCCACAAGGTGCACATACACTCACGCAGGCAAAATACTCATACACACAAAATAAAAATGCTTAATCTAAAAATTTTTTTAAAAAATTCCCACAAAACCTTTCATTGTCTCCATATGGGCAGATTTACTAGTCAGCAGCACCAGTGTCAGGGACATCAGTCAGGGTATGAATTCAATAATGCTTAATACATAAATAAACATCCAAGACTTTTTGCTTATGTAGTTGAAAAATGAACAAAAAGTACTTACTTGTGTATTTTAGTAATATTGATGTTGCCCCAGTTTATAAATGTGACCATCTCACCCTCTGAGAAAGTTTCTGCATCAGCTCCTTCTATGAAAACCTTGGGACTGTACCACACAGGCTTCAAACCAACATCAGGATTCTGAATGGTCAAAAGAAAAGCAGGATATGAGTTAAGCAACAAACTTTTGAACCCTGAGTGCAACGTGCAAATCCTTCCATTCCCCACTGTATTCTTTAACCAAACAGAGGTTCTCCATGTTACAGTTAACTTAAAGTTTGTGCTAAACTAGGAAGGGCAAGTTTTACCTGAGATCCCAATTCTGTTCTTGGAATTAAACAGTGCACAATCATTATACAGGCACACATTCCCCTCAAAGCAGGAAATCCACACTCTGAAGCCCATCTCTGACACTGGACCCAATTGCTAATGGAGTTACACCAGGTGGCCTGTCCCAAATACTTCTATTCTAAAGCAATACTTATTTCAGGGCTAAAGTATAGTGTTTTTCCCCACAACCAGAAGGTGTCTTGCAATCCTCAGTCTCACTGCTTTTCTATCAAAGGAGAAAATAGTCACTCTTACAGAACACTACAGATAGCAGATGCCAACTTGGCAGAAAAATGTGAAGCTTTTGTGTTTTAGAAGACAAATTTTGAGAAAGTACCATGCATGGGTAGGCAGACAAAATGCTCTGCTTTACACTGTGGATCACATTAAGAAAGACATGAAGACTAAAAAGAATACCCTTCTCATCTGAGGCCCCTAGCTCGAAATCTTCAGTCATGAGTATATAACCTGGAGTAATTGCAGAAACCAGGAGAGTAAGAAGAACCATTGCCAGGGTAAGAGAGCAAGAGTGGGTGATAGTAAGGTACAAGTTATCTGAAAGAGGAAATAGGAAAAATGGGGTAAGGTTCTAATTAGGGAGCAGGGGAGATAAATACAGAAGGAGGGACTAAGGATGCCCAAAAAAGTCCTAAGGAATCATACTATATAACTACCTAACAAAAATCCAACAGTAGGTGTGAGAAGCTTCTTCTGAGATGTTGGTCAGAGATGTCCAAGAGACTCCCAGCACTTTAGGCTATTGACTATTGCCCTTGACTGCCTAGCCCCCAGAGGTAAATCCTTACTGCTGAAGACATCATACACTTCAGACATTGGGTCCACCTGGAACTGACCTGAAAGGCCCTTCCTGAGGTCTAACTTTCAAGGCACTAGAAGGCTCCATACAAATTTCCAGAGGAGGAAAGCAATCAACACTTCTACTCAGCTATAATGTCTATGAACTATAGCAATGACATGCATAGCAGGATAAGGGTGCAGCAGTGGCACACAGACACTGGCAGTAACCAATAGCTCTCTAATTGGACTTAAGGCCCACCCAACAAGAGGGAAATGTTTGTTACTGGAAACCTAGCCTACTACCTGGAGATAGTGAAGTCATGGATCTTGAGAGGAAAACCTACAACTGATACTTTACTAAACCATTATAATCCCTAAGTCCATGCTAAATCCCTTGTACCCATAGATAAGTATAGTTCTCACTCCTCTTCAAGGGAACTTCTCTTTGCAAGAGACAGAGACCATTACAGAAAACTACAACCAATCAAAATGCAGAGCCCAGTCCCAAATGATAGAGCTATAACACAACTCAGTCACCCAAGGCTCAAGGGATCACTGAAGAAAAGCAGGCTGTGAGACTTTAAGAGCCAGAGGAATAAGAAGTTTGCTGTGAGACTGTATCTCCCAGAAAAATCAGAAGCTATACCTGCAAAGTCTCTATACTACTGCCAAAACATGAGGTGAACAAGAATGGCACCAACAGACATACTAAAGTGGAAGGGGAAGCCCATGAAGCTTCAACCATAAAAGAACTATGGGTAAAGGACGGCTGCAAGCGGAAAAAATAATCTTTACTAGGAAAGAGCACACCAATTGATATGTGTGTGTGTGTGTATAAATTAGTATATATATGTACATAATAGGTATATTTATATTTATAAATATACATATGTATATACAAATGTATACATCTATATACCTTTAAGTATATAGATATATACCTATACACAGTATATATATGTATGTGTGTGTGTGTGTGTGTGTATACATACATACAGGTCAGAACATGAACTGTAACACCTCCCCTCCAGACTGACTCTAAGAAGGAAGAGGAAAGTTCTCTTTACACATTAATGCTGTCTCTACAGAACAGGAAGTGACTGCTGAATGGAACAGTTCTGTCACATGCTGGACATCATTAGGAAACCCAGCTAATTCAGCAAGAGACCCTCACAAAGATTTGCTCCAACTGGTATGAAATCTTGATAAATAATGTGAAATAGAAAATAGCACAAAATTATGCTTCTCTCTGACAGAAGAAAGTGCAGTGGTCAAAACACAGGGCGACCTTGGGGTGCCTGGCTACTTCCTTCATCTCCTCCTGCGCATCTGGAACATTCACTGGGATCACTTCTTTCTTCAGCAATGCAACATATCGTGGAGCCACTGGGTCAATGACCTGCAAGAAACATCTTCATGTAAGTACTGAAATATGTGGTAACATATCAGAAATAAAATTAGCAACAGCACAGGAATACTAACTGGTTTTCTTTGTTACTGCATTTACTAATTTTTTATCTTTTGATTGTTTAGTGTATCTGTTACTTCTTTACTATTTAACTATCAAGTAAAGTTTAAAAAGAAAAAGAAAAATCTAATTACAAACCAACAGACACAAAAGATTTAAGAATTCCTTCCCCAAATTAACTACTGGCAAGTAAAAAAAATAAAACCCTGAAGAAAACAAGACAGAAATATTTTGAAAATAACTGTTAAATCTATCAGTATTAGAAAAAAAGGAGAAATCCAGTGAGGGTTATAAAATTAAGATCTAAAGGTAATTTGATATTCAGTTTTGCACTGTTGGAGACATCCATTTGAAGAGATAGAGACATTAAGAGTTTCAAGTATCATTTCTATAATCAGCCAAGCACACAGTACCATCAAAAGCAGAACAGTATTAGGTCACTATAATAAGGCAACCATTGAGTTTAAAAAACAAACAAAATAATCCTTTTCAGCTACATACTGCACAGGGGTGGGGGTGAGGTTGGAGGCGGGAGGGGGTCTCTATACTGCAAAGTCAGTGATCTGAAACACTTCTGGTCTCAAGCATCTTAGAAAAGGGACACTCAGTGTATACACACAGAGACCACTACATCCCCAAACCTGGCATGCACTTGACATGGACAGGCACTCAGTAAGTATCTACAGATAACTGAATGAATAATCTTTAACTATGCTACAACCCATTCTAGCTTCAAAACAGTAGTAGTCTCCTCTTCTGGAGCCAATGAGAAGTATCCTCTGATCAAGCACAATAGAAGTACTTAGATACTAAATACCTGGAAGAAAAATGACCATGAAAGCAAATGCAGAGCTGAGTCTGGGGTCTCATACTTGTTCTTATACTGGGGAGGCTGGCTGGGCTAAAGGGAAGATCCTTCCTCAAAATAAATAAAAGCAGATGCAGTCAGATACTATTTAAGCATCCAAAATGTCTTTGACGAAGCAAGACAACTCTGAGAAGCTTAATTCCATTCACTGCAGTTAACTTCCTCAACTGCAAAAAAGTGTTTTCCAGATACACATGATGGCGCATGCCTTTAATCCCAGTACTCAGGAGGTAATCCCAGTACTCAGGAGGCAGAGGCAGGCAGATCTTTTGAGTTCAAGGTCAGCCTGGTCTACATAAGTTCCAGGACAGCCAGGATTATGTAGAGACTCTGCTTCAAACCACCCCCCAAAAAGAGAAGGAGGTCCATAGCTGGCCAATCATATAGGGTAGATGTCTGCACAGGTTCTCAGGTCACCCAAGAAGGGGTCCATAGCTGGCCTATGACATGGGGTAGATGTCCGCCTGGATTCTCAGGGCCACCCTAGAGAAGCATTTGAATCACAAATGGTCTACGCAAAGTCTGTAAATCTGTTTTTAAAAATCACTCTACAAAATGTATCAAGCAAGTGTGGAGAACCATGAATTACTAAAAAAAAAACTAGAGCTCATAGCCAGAAATGGTAGAACACAACTGTAGTTTTAACTACTTTGGAAGCTGAGGCAAGTGTATCACTTCAATCCAGGAGGTGAGACCAGCCTAGAACATCCTAGAGAGGCTTCATCTTAAAAAGAAAAGAAAGAAAGAAATGGTATTTAAGTCCCTTTCGACTCTAAAATTATATAATTCTAAGACTCTGGACCAGTGGTTTTCAAATGACTCCAAAAAATCTAAGGATTTCCAGGAGAGACCTGAAGGAACTCCAGAAGAGCATTTGAAAGAAAGACTCTTTCACAGGGGTCACCTAAGACCAGTTGCATATCAGATATTTACATTATGATTCATAACAGCAGCAAAATTACAGTTATGAAGTAACAACAAAAATAATTTTATGGTTGGAGGTTACGACACATGAGGAACTGTATTAAAGGGTCACACCATTAGGAAGGTTGAGAACCACTGCCGTGGAGAATAACAGGAACAAAACACAACTAAAACAGAGGGAGAAAAGGAATGGACAATAACGATATAAAAGCCTCCCAGACTTCCCATATTGGCTTTAGAGCGCTGACAGGACCTTCACATTCAAGGGGTGACAAAAAAAAACTTCTCTGGGAAAACTGCTGGCTAAAAGAAGTTTGAAGTTACTACATGGCGTAAGGGGGCTCGAGAAATGGCTCAAGCCTTAAGAGCACAAACTACTCTCCCAGAGGATCTGAGTTCAATTCCCAGCACCAACAGGGCAGCTTACAACCAGTTGTAAATTCACTTCCAGAGGACCCAGTGCCTCTGTGGGCACTAGGCACACCTATGATACACAGATATACATGCAGGCCAAATACCCATACCCATAAAATAAAATAAAATTTAAAAAGTGAAACCTTTCCATACTTTTTAAAGTTACTACATGTGGGTTCTTCTCACTGGCTTAGCTAGCTCATCCTACAGGAAAACTCAGCTCCTGCTCTTAAAACTTCTCATCACTCCTGTGTACTCCCATATTAACCATGAGTAGATGACCCAGAGTTGACATGACACTACTAATGCTAAAATCATGCAACATGCACCGAAAGTTATTCTGGAGATCTTTGAAATATGACAGTAAAAATGAGAAATTTAACAGCAAAGGAAATACAATAGATCTATCAAAAAGTAGATCCATAAATCAAGAGAAAAAATAAAACTGGAGGCTCAGCATTTGCACATGTCCATAGAGAAGAAAGGCTGGGCTCAAGCTCAGTGGTAGAACATGTGCCTTACATACAGAGGTGGGAGAGACAGAAGGAAGAACAAGATAGAGAGGAAAGCAAGAAAAGGAAAAAGAATTTACATGTGCCTGCAATTGCAATACTTGAGAGGCAAAGACAGAATCACTGTAAGTTTGAGGCCAGGCAGGACTATATAGTAGGATTATCTCAAAAACCAAAGGGGAGTGTGTGTCAAGAAACCCTCTCAGAACTGAAGGAGTGAGTTTTTAGCCACATGTTGTTTCAATGGATATGAATGAAAACAGACCCATACTAACGTATACTAAAATCTCCAAGTAAAAGAACAGGTCAGAGCCAGGCATGGTAGCCCACAGACTGAGGCAGGAAGATTCTGGGTTACAGAGTAAGAACCTGTCTTATAAATAAAATGACCACAAACACCAGTCATAAGCCCAGCACAGAAGTAAGAACCTGTAGACCCTGTTTGTTACTCAGGAGGCTCAGGAAGCTGAAGTGGTAGGGCTACTTTGCATCTACAAGTTCAAGATGGGTCTACGCAGCACAATGAGCCTTCCTCTCAAAATCACAACTTTCAAAATAAATATAAAAGGTCTCAGTAGATCTCTTTATCCCACACAGAATACAGCACAAAAGAAAAGATGATAAGAAAGAAGGAACAGCTAACATGGTAGTGCATGTATACCTGTAGTCCCAGCTCTTAGGGACACTGAGTAGGAGGACCACTTAAGCCCAGGCACTTGAAAACAGCTGGGCACCACAGAGACCTGACAGAAACAAAACAAACCACCCAGGAAATAGGTGATCCACCACAGAAAGAAAAAAACAAAAACAAAAACAGGGAATCCTTAGGTGATGAGAAGAGATCTGGGTATATGGCTCTGTCCCCCAAAGCACCAGAGCACCAACTGACACCACCAGAGCAGCTCAAAAGTTCTGGCAAATATATTCTCTAAGAACAAGCTAAAGAACATTTGAAGTACAAGAACACCTGGAAGGAACTTGTGACCTCACAGACTCCAAGAACCAGGAGTCAACACATAAGGGAGGGGGAAGAGGCAAAATAAAACAAGTGATAGGAGGAAACCAAATTGTTACGAGAAAAAACAGGCTAGAACCTCATTTCCAATCACAGGAAGAAAAGTGAAGAAAACCCAAATAGCATTCCACATGCTTAGAGTACGGACAAGCACCACAAAGGTCATGTGAAAACCCAGAAGCTTCTTTAAGAAGAGCAAAGTAGAAAAGAAGAGCCCACAGAATTGTGAGACCCAGAGAAATACATTTCACATATTCAAAATAAATATATGCATACAGCTTGATTAAAACTTATGGGTTTAAAAAGGTATACAAATATTAACTTGCTTGTAAATTCTACTCGTTTGTTATTAGTAACTGCAGCAACAGAAAGAACCAATTAATGATTCCTTAATATATATCTAAAAAAAACTCACTAAAAGTAAAAACAAACAAACAAACAAACAAACAAAAAACTAAATAAATTCAAGACACATGCGAGACAAGCAACTACTTTGAGGCAAGACATCAGCACAACCAAGCAGCAATGTCCAAGGAAGAATTTACAGAACACAATCACAGAGACCATAGTGCAGAACGTGCACACTAAGGATTCGCCTTATTATAGTGTCCAAGCATCTGCTTCCAATTAGGGATTAACAATGTCAATATGCATGATTCCTAGTTTGATTTTTCCAATTAAGAAAGTTTTTTTTTTCAAGCTAAAAGCAATTGCAGTTAGCGAACCTTCATTACAACTCAATACAATATGCAATTTTAAAAACTCTTATGTCCTCTCAGCACACAGAGAACAGCCAAATGAAGTGAGCTACGTCTCCCTTTGCCACAAAGAACAGAGGACACATTTGGCAAACTAGGGATGATGCGCTGTCAAAGGTTTGATTGAACAAGTGTTTACAGAAATGTGATTGTGCTTCAAAGCTTATAACCTCCCAGGTTGTACCATGTACTATGTATGCTAAAAGCTGTGTTTACGGCAATACAAGCATTAAGTGATACCTTCTTACAGAGAGCTCGCAGCTTGAAAGCAGAAAAATGAAATGCAGAGTGTTCATAAAAGATTTAATGAAAAACTACTACCAGTTCCCAATAAATCCAAGTTTGTTGCTTCAATAATTGTTCCTTGCTGAGACAATTAATAGGCTTAGTGCTCTTGTCCATTTAAGAAAGGAAAACATTCCATTTTCCTGAAAGACTGCACAATGATAACATTGTACAGAGGGCCTATTCTGTCATAAGCACACCAGTGAGTTCTGCATGTCTACTCAAGAGTGAGGCGCAGGAAGAGGATTAGTACCTTTTTGTTAAATGCCCAGATTTTGTCCCATTCCATGTTCACAACAGACCTTGAGGAGCCCTAGAAAAGCAATAAAAATAGTTTATGGATAAGAAATAACAAGTAAAGGGCTGGCAAGATGGCTCAATGGATAAAGGTGTGTGGCACCAAGCCCAATGTTCTGAGTTTTATTCCTGGGACTGACATGGTGGAAGAGAACAATCTCCTAGAAGATGCCCTCTGACCTCCAGGTGCCCTCTGACCTCCAGGTGCCCTCTGACCGCCACATGCTAAATATAAACCAAAAAGTAAACAAATATTAAGAAGATTTTACTTCAAGTCAAGCATGCTTTGAATAATAAACAAACAATAAAGACTTGTAAATTTACTTCCACTGAAATGTAAACCTTGGTGTGGAGCATTAACAGTAATTTCTTCTTCCAGGGCATTCTGTAGGCTGACCAGAGTTGATACTTGACTCCCACTGCATGGAAATATTTCCGCTGCCTTTGTGTCAATCTTTTACTATTAAAAAACGTAAACTTACCCACTTCAGAAAAAGGTCTACTCTTAGGGAGGTACAGTGCCATGTGCCTGTGAGCCTTGAGAGACAGAGGCTGGAGAAACTCTACAAGCTTAAGCGGAACCTAGTCTACACAGCAATTTCCAAGCCAGCCAGAAAAACATAGTAAGAAGGGAAGAGAAAAACAAAACAAAACAATCCATCATTGCTAGGCATGGGATTACACATCTGTAGTCCCTACACTCAGAAACCTAAGGCAGGTAGGTCATGAGTTCAAAGTCATCATGAGCTATAAAGTAAAACCTTATCTCCAAAAGAACAATGAGTCATGCACAGCATACACAACATGGAGTAGGAAGAACAGAGGTAACAACAAAGGGATATTGATAGGAATGCTTTGAAATTCAGAGAAACTGGGAAAGAAATAACTCACCTGAGCAGCAATGAACTGCTTCAGTCCCTCAACTGTCATCCCTCTTCTCAGAACTCCACGCACTGTAGGAAACCGAGGATCATCCCTAGGAAATATGCACATTGTTGAACAGAGTTTTGTTATTTAGCTACAGAGCAAAGGTTCTTAATGAATAATAAATTATATGCAGAATAAAGTACAGTAGCACAGGCCTGTAACACCAGCATCTGCAAAGCTGAGGCAGAAGAATCTCAAATTTAATGTCAGCCTGAGGTACACAGTGAGTTCAAGGGCAGCCTTAGCTATAGAAATCCTGTTCAAATTAAATAAATGATATGCTGTTGTTAATGTTTACCTTGACAGGGTGTGATAGCATATGCCTTTAATTGCAGCACTTGGGAAGCAGAGGCAGGCAGATCTCTGTGAGTTCAAAACTAGCCTGGCCCATACAGTAAGATCTAGGCCAGTTAGGGCTATAGACTGAGACTGTCTCAGATAAAATAAGACCACACAAGATATTGAATCAGGTCAATTGTTTACAAACGTATATACAAGACCATATATCAAGCTTTTTGATATTCATCAGGGATTTGACAATTTCAGTACAGCTTCAAATAACACTCTTTATACAAAGATAATGCCCAAGATAAGCCTGCCTTTTATCAAATTCAGCTCTATGATAAAATTGAAAATTTCCAGTATTTACATAATATATAATATATCCTTATCTTGGTCATTATTTGTGTCTTTTACTTTTTAAAGAGGCTAGCCTTAACTCAGAATCTTCCTGCTTCTACTTCTTGAGTGGCAGAATTATGGATGTCTGTTCCTGGCCACCATTATGTTGACAGTATAGACTAACGTATATGTTCTTCTTAATTCAGACAAAATAGTGTTTTTAATTTATAATCATGACAATTCAGATACATGGGCACATTTATATAAATACATGACAAGGTACTTCCATTTTTACACTAGCTTTCCTTACTAAAAAATCCCATGAAAGTTACTCCTATCTGCAGTAATTTTCTGAATCTTTAGGGAAAATGTTCTATAAACAAAGTGGGCTGAATCCTGAGGCTGAGACCACCCTTGTCCCAATTCAGGGCCACTGGGACCTAGAAAGTACCTACTGAGAGAAAAGCTCTTAGCCACACCTGAGTGGAGAGTGTGGAGAGTGACGACAAAGCAGCTTTATCAAAGCCCAGAGCTACAACTACTCTGTATTAATACTAAGATCTACACCCAGAGGATGTGGCTGTATACAACTCCCATTTCCCTATGCCATGGACTACCACAGGCAACATATGTTTACAGCATCTAAAACAAGGGAGGGGGGACCCTCAGGCACTGGCTGAAACAGAGATGGACTAGGATCTTATAGGCCTACAGGCCTATCCACTCTGCTACTTCCCAGTGAAACCTGACACCTACAAGTATTAAAAAGAAAAAATCCCTGTTACACCAAAGCCTTACTGCTCTGTCAACTCAAGGTGATATCAGACATACCATCCATCCACTAGTCCTTCATTGACAAACCACGTGAGTTTTCTTTTGGACAACACTGTGTTGTTGAGATTTAAGCGACTGTATTCCCAGATGTATGGTTTCCTTATGCCTAAAGCTTCAATAATCCAATAAAATTGCTCGTCTCTGTCGTGATATTCTGTTGTCCTCAAGGCATGAGTAACACCTTCAATGCTGTCCACTATAGGGCAGGCAAAATCATATGTGGGATAAACACTAAGGAAAAAAAAGAGAATGTTTTTCTAAATAAATGATTTTACCTTCCCTTCCCCATCTTAAATATTACCAGCATACTCATTTAAAATATAATTCGTTGTAAGAGTTGATTCTTTTTCTTTTCTTTTCTTTTTTTTTTTTTGGGGGGGGGGGAGTTACATGGTGGCTCACATCAACATTTGGGAGGACAGAAGCAAAAGATCACTACAGACTCCAGGCCAATCTGGGCTACATAGCAGGCACTATTTAAACACACACACACACACACAGTACCTACATACCAACCAAGAAAAACAAAAAAGGTGATGTTTTGATATATTTTGTATTAGGACATAGAAAATAAACAATTTTTTAAACTATTATCTCTATTTTATGTTTTCAGGGTTTTGTCTGCATGTATACATCTGTGCACTGTGTGTTTGCAGTACCAGCTGAGGCCAGAGGGGAGCATGGATCTCCTGGAACTGGAGTCACAGATGGTTGTGAGCTGCCATGGGCTGTTGAGAATACAAGTCTTCTAGAAGAGTTTTCAGTGCTCTAACCACTGAAACACTTCCCCAGCAGCAGTGGTTTTATGTTTTGAGACAACAGTCTCACTATATAGCCCTGGGTGGCCTGGTACTCACTATATAATCCAGGATAGCCTTGAGCTAATGGTAATTTTTTACCTCCTGAGTACTGGAAATTCTAGATATGTACCACCATGCCCAGTAAGTCAATAAATTGGCAATTTAATGCATAGGTCAGTATTTGGTAAATTCTATAATATATCTATAATAGCCAATATACGTTGTAACAGAAGATAATACACAATACATAGAATTTTCAGGAAATCAAGCTTTTTAATATCCTTAGTTATCCCTAAAGGTCTTACAGCATTAGAGCTAAATGTACTCAAGAGACAAGATGGTTCCTAGAGTAAAGGCATTTGCCACCAAGCCTGATGACCTGAATTCAATCCCTAGAACCCACATAGTAGTAGAGAATTGATTCTGTCCTGATTACACGTGTGCTATGGGACATGCACCCTTCCATAAACGGTAATATACTTATTTATATACACATTTATATGCCTATATTTATGGCTGCTTTACTGACTATATCAAGGAATTGAAATTAAATTGTTCATCAACAGATAGATAATACAAATTTGATGTATATATAAAAAATAAAAGCTGGGCGGTGGAGCACGTCTTTAATCCTAGCACTCAGGAGGCACAGGCAGGCAGAACTCTGTGAAATCAAGGCCAGCCTGGTCTACAGAGTGTGTTCATGACACCAGAGTTACAAAAGAGGAACCCTGTCTCAAAAGACAAAAACAAAAAATTCTATTCATTTCTAAAGAAACCTACAATTAAAAAATTGCAGGAAAATGGACTACCTTAGAATATATAATATTAAAGGGGGGGTTGTCACGCAATATCAGAAAGAAAAAAAAATTACATATTCTCCCTCATATGAAGAATTTAACCAATAATATATGTGCATATGTAAGCAAATGTACATGTGGATACATGTGGAAGAGACTAAGAACATATATTAGGGGATGAGAAAGGATTGATTGCAGGTAAGACAAAAGGTATAAAAAAAGGATATAAAGCTATTTTTTTCTAGTTCTACCTGTTAAGGATTTTTTGGTTTGGTGGTGGATCAGTACATTTCAATAGTCAAAATGTAAAATCCAATGTGAAGCTCCACAGCTTAAGAATAGTGGTTCTACCTACAGAGGTACACCGAGATGTACAGAATTTGGATCTGGCGCAAGTTTTTTATAATAAAGTTTATTAAAAAGAAAAGAACATTAAAGAGAACATATTCTACGGCTTATTTTATAGAACAAAGGAAGACTTCTGGAGGATATTCTATTTAAAGAAAAAGATCTAAAATTAGGGATGTTAGTCGCAGGACATTTGCCTGGCAAGCATGAGACTTTGAGCTCAGGCCTTAGAACCAGGAACTTTAAAACAAAACAAAACAAAATCTGATAATTTGTAAACACCCCAAAGAAAAATAATCAAAACTTTAAAAAGCATATGCTCTTTTCTTGGTTTGTTCATACTTCTGTAAATTTTTATATAGTCATTTTTGTGTCAATTTATGCTCAGAAAAAAATTTAGCACAAGAGAAACATACTTATCCAAAAATAAACACTTACATATTTAGTCAAGACAGACAGGAAAAATTACAAATGTCAAGGACTTTGACTAAATCACCTATGAAGAGTACAGGTGGTGGCCCCCTGGCTATTCTGCAGCCCTTCCCCTCCACGTTCACACAGAAGCAAAGCAAAGCAAAGCGACCCAACATGGCACTTACTTGTATTTATTCCCAGTTCTTGGGTGGGGCTGGATTTTGCAGCGGTAGAGGGTTGGGTCCCTCATACACCCATTGTTACTACTCATGTCAATTTTCGCTCGTAGGCAACAGGACTGACCAAACTGGCTTCCTTTTTTCATTTCTTCCCACATTTGTAGATTCTTCTCAACAGCTATAAAGTAACAGATATATTCTTATTTATCTGATTGATACAAATTTTCTTTTTGTATTGCAAACACATTCCATTAGTTTAAAACACTGAAACATTAACAGTTGGGTGTGGTAGAGTATGGTGGTGACAATCCCAAGCACTCAAGAGGCTGAGGTAGGAGGAAGGAACATGAAGGCCAGACAGGTCTACTCAGTGAAACTCTATCTCAGAAACAGCAAACAACAACCCTCAGTAGATTTAGGAAATACATTCTATGAACACTGTAGAAAAGGTAAAGTCAATAAATTTCACTAATACAGCATAAGAGGAAGAGGAAGGACTTCTTTCTCATCTGCTATTGCCCATTTCCCACCAAGGCACAACTAGCTAGCTGGCCAGCCCTTTTCACCTTCCAAGTTTGACACTGTGTCTTTAAAGTAGAACCATTCTTTTCCTTTGCTGCATCATAAGCAGGGGACAGAGAAGTTTGGCCTGGCTCTTGGGCTCCCTGAAAATCCCTTCAGCCATCTCGATGTGACACAGGAATGCCTGGCTCCAAGAAAATGAAAGATCACAGGAAACAGATAGTGGTACAAGACACAAAGTTTAACTGTATTGGTTTCAGCTCTATCTGTATCAGAATACCAAAAGCTTCTTCCATCAGGATAAGAAAGAACTGCTAACAGCACCTTCCTGTGGAAACTTACCAAGTTACAGTGCATGTTTCACTTACACTTAAAATAAATATAATTCTCAAAGTTCAGTTAACTCCCTTTGAAAATGTAATTAAAAAAAAAAAAGTTTAGTGTAAGTTAAAATTTACTATGCTTTCCAAATGAGGCACTTTAGATTTAAATATGGAAGTTCTGGTAACATATTGCACTGAATAAAAATAGCTTGATTTATGCTGGGAGATGGTCCCAGCTCTTGGGAAGCAGAGGCAGGCAGATCTGAGTTCAAGGCCAGTCTGGTCTATAGAGCAAGTTCCAGGATAGCCATGGCTACAAAGAGAAACCCTGTCATGAAACAAGTCATGAATAAGAAAGATAAGGTAGTCTCTTAGGGTAGATATAGTAATCTATGTAATCTATGTAACCTGTAATCCCAACACAGGAAAGGTGAGGCAGCGAATTCAACATCAGACTGGGTTATACAGTACCCTTTCTAGTTGTTTGAAAAGAATATTTGTGACTGTTGGAATGTGAAATGTCTCCCATGGGCTCTTACGTGTGAACACCTGGCCCCTAGCTGATTGATGGCAGAGTTCTGGAAGGTTATGGAACTTTTAGCTCAATATCAATTCTGATCCCACTCTTATGCTTCCAAAGTCACTAACACATACATTGTAAGCTCCCAGCAACAATGACAGAGCTGCTGATCTACAATAATGGACTACGTCATCTTAAGCCTTTTGCCACCTCATAGCCTGAAGCTGCTTCTGTCAGATATATGAACACAGCAACGTGAAAGTAACTAAAAGAATGGACGTTAGTCTGTACTACAGCACCTATACGGGGTGATAATGAACTTATATGTTCTATTAGTCACACACATACCCACACGCTGTGGTTCTCACAGCACTGTCAAACATTTTAGGACTGTTGAGCATTTAAATTAAAATAACTATAAATGTTTCAGAAAGAATCCTTCAAATAAAATAAATACAAAAGACTGCATATAAGACATGAAGTGCTAGAAGCTAGGATACTGTATACAGTTCTAATGCAGATAAAGTTGTAAGGAGCTAGGCCAGAACCTGGGAGTAACCTCAGTGGCCCAGCATGTGCAGGCCCTAGACCAGATGCCCAGTGCAAAAAAGGGAAAAGGAATGCAAGCAGGGAACAATGACACATACCTATAATCCTAACACTTAAGGAGGCTCGGGCAAAATTGCCTCAGACAAACACAGAAAGGCATAAGAATTAGAGAAATAGCCTTAAATGTGTCTTAAGCAACATCTTTTATGAAAGAAAGAAAGAAAGAAAGAAAGAAAGAAAGAAAGAAAGAAAGAAAGAAAGAAAGAAAGAAAGAAAGAAAGAAAGAAAGAAGGAAGGAAAGAAAGAAAGAAAGATTATCAATTAGAATCTGTCACAGCCTGTGTCTTACAGTTTTGCCTGTGTTTGGATTCTGTCCTCTGCTCACGTTCTGCTTTCATCTGTTCTGCAGGAGTGTCATCCACATAAGCCTTCCCTTCTTGGATTAATTTCTCTGCATATTTCATTATAGTTTCAAAATGATCTGAAGTGTAAGTGAATTGATCTGGTTTAATATGCAGCATCGCAACATCTTCCAAGATAACCTGCAGTGAGAAACCAAAGTAACAGTCAGTGTACCTATCATTTTCTTACACATTTCCACCCACGATATTTACTTTAGGCAAATGTAATAAAACACCATCAGTCTTAAACAGCCTGAAAGTGATTGTGGATGATGCACAATGTTAAGTCAAAAAAGAAGAAAGCTATTTATTCAGTGCATTGGCTTCCAGATTTCCAGCTGCAAAAGCAGACCTCAAGGTGGAACTGTTTACTCTGAAAGCTGGCACTGCTATGACACTGCCACCACCAGCCCCTTGGTGAAAATATTACAAGTCCTTCCAAATAAAGATGCTGTGAGGCTAGAAAAACCACACCTAACAATATTTGTGTGGCTTTTAATTTCATTCATAAACATAAGACTATGACAAAAAGGAAACCTGCTTCAGGTATTCAACGGAAAATACATCATTTAAGTAAACTCTACAATAACTGGAGAAAAGAAAAAAAATAACTTAGTTTTTTGGTACAGAAGCTCAATTACTTCTTGGCTTAGGTCTCAGGCACAAAATATACAGATGAGGAGGAAAAAGGCAGGTATGAAACCAAAGTTATTCTCATACCATGAAGGTATCAGATCTAATTTTAACCAACTTTTCTGAGAAAAAGGTCATCACTACACTTTTAATTACCTTCTCAAAATCTTCCTTTTCCTTTTCAGGATTTGTGTCATCAAATCTCATGATCAGTTTCCCTTTAAAGTTAACCTGGTAGTGCTGGTTCAGAAGAGCAGCTTTTGCATGCCCAATGTGTAAGTAACTAAAACAAAAACATTTCACAGAGAAACTCATTAACATGCTTCAACTAGATTCTTACCCTTAACCTCTTTGAGGAGGTAAGAACTTAAACAAAACGTCCAATACTCCCCATTTTACTTTCCACCATCAGGTGCTGTAATAGAAAGCGTGACTCTGACAGAAACAACAGAGCAGACATGGACAGTGTAACCATAAGGTACAACTCCTTACATAAATTCTCAGAGGGTAAGGTAGTATAAATATTACCCTAAGAACAAGCTTTTTTTCCCCTCCAAGATGAATGGTCATTTAAAGGAAAATCTCTGAAGCTGGTATCGATTCAGCTCAGTAGTGTATTTCAGACATGCTGCTGCTGGTAACTGAGCACCCACCTAACACCACCAGAGACGCACCAGAGACAGTCTAAGTCAGGGAACATGGGAATTAATGTGGCAGAGAAAAAGCTATGAGTTTTGACTACTTTCCTTGTTTTCAGTTTTCTAAGATGCCAATGAAAAGATTTTAATTAAATGATCTCAAAGGTCCAATCGAGCACCAAACTCCACAAACCAGAATCTAGGAAAATACTGTTTGTCTCCATGGGCAGCAGGCAATGAAAAAGAATCACCAGAGGCATTGCCGACAGTACCACCAGCAGTGACCTCCTCTATCAATGCAGTGGTAAAAAGCAACACCCTAAGCCAAATGTGGCAAGACATAGCAAGCAAAGATAAGAGGATCTCATGTTCCAGGGCAGCCTAGGCTACATAACCCAGACCTAAGAACATACATCTAAGGTAGTATTGCTGAAGATATTGCCAACTAGGCAGAAAACAAGGCACGAGGCAAGGTTAAACACTTATGAAGCAAGTTTAATAGCTCGTGCCAATTTTATTAGTTTCTGTGGTAGCATCAGAGGATATTTTAAGATATTCACCTAGTTTGAAAGCATATCTTTGACCTCAACTAATATACCAATATGGGAGAAGAACATGTAAACCCTTATAAGTCTTGGCACAGTTTTTAAAATAGAAAACAAACAACCAAAAACAATAACAAAAACCTTTCTGTGGTGCTAGAGACTGAACCTAGTGCTTTGCCCATGTCAGAGACAGTCTCTCACTGACCTGTATCCCAGATCTAAATCAAACAGTTTTCTTTAGACACTCACACACCACTCCAGTTTGGTGATTCAACTTTCTACATAAACTAAAGAATTGTATGGGTATACTGGGTGATGTCTTAGGAAAGAAGAAAATTTATGTATCAGCAAAAAACAAAGGAACACCCCAAATGTAGAGAATTTAGTGAATAACATTAAGAAATATGGAACAACATAGATATGACTTTCTATTCTATTTTTGCAGCTTTCTATAAATCTGAAATTACTATAAAAATATGTTTAAAATAAAGGGCAATTTTGTCTGGGCTGGGGAGATGGCTCCGAGGTTAAGAGTATTGTCTGCTTTTCCAAAGGACCCAGATTTATTTCCCAGCACTCACTGGAGGCTCACAACTATCTGTAACTCCAGTTTCAGGTGATCTGACACTCTCTTCTGGCCTCCACAG
This sequence comes from Cricetomys ansorgei, assembly GCA_026225945.1. Classification (NCBI taxonomy): domain Eukaryota; kingdom Metazoa; phylum Chordata; class Mammalia; order Rodentia; family Nesomyidae; genus Cricetomys; species Cricetomys ansorgei. Next base: position 12,018,702 of record JAMJFZ010000116.1, read on the forward strand.
GCACCGGGGGAATATTACAGTGCACAGATACACACACAAGCAAAGTGCCTGTACACAGAAAATAAAAAATAAATTAAAACATAAAATAAAGGGCTGTGAATTCCCAGAAAGAAACTGAGACACTATGAAGAAGTCATGAGTGTGCTGCTCTCAGAACACTACTATAACTACTGTCAAGAAGAGAAACAGAGAGCCAGAGAGATCACTCAGTGGGTAAAGGCACCTGCCACCAAGTCTGACAACCTCAGTTCAATTTTTGGGCCTCCCATGGTAGGAGAGAATCGATTCCTGAAAGCTGTCCACTGAATCTCACATGTGGCATGAGTGCTCACATATACATAAGCACATGACAAGCAAATAAACATAATATTTTTTAATTTTTTACCAAAATCACTGATTATCTGTTATTAGTTCATGTGCCTAGCTTTAATCACAACACTTGAAGGTAAATCTCTTACGTTAAAGATGTCTTAATCTGAAACAGTATATATAAGCATAGATGTAAGCATTGATTTTATTAATTATTCTCCTGGGTTCATGGCAAAACATAATTTATTCTTTGCTAATTCAGTCCCTGGTCCTAGGCAGAGCAGGTCTTGTCTATAACAGGTGATGAGGATGTCACTTGACTAGATTTCAAGTGTGTTCGTTGCAGGCCTCATATAGGACCAGTTGGCTGCCTGTGCCTCATCTCTTCGCTGGGCAGAGGCTCACTGGATTCATTTTCTGGGCAGAGGAAGCATGGCCTGTTTTAAAACTACATGAATACTTTGAACTTGCTTTTGCAATACTATCTAATCTTAAGCTTAGACTTAGAAGGCTCCAGCCTCCGTACAATCTAATCTTCAAACCTAAACCTAAAATGTATCAGCCTCCAAAACTTACTGCTGACTAAGCTCACTCTGACTAGCTGTATTCTGAACTATCTCTTTCACTCTGATCTGTATTATGAACTCCAAACTATAAACTGTCTGCTTCTGATTCTCTGCTTTCTCTGATTATTCTGGATTGGCTCTGCTCTTCTCAGCTTCTCCTTCTGTCTACACTGCCTGACTGAACTCTCTTCTCTCAAACTCTGAACTGAATTTACTGTCTGTAAGCTGAGAGCCTCCTTTGCATTTCAATCTGGTACACATCACACACACTAACACGGGGCGGGGGGGGGTATAATTTTTTAGTTACTAGGACTCTAGAGAAACAGATGGCAGAGATTTAAGTCTGGCAAGTGATTAACACATGGCTTGAGTCAGTTTCTGAAACTATGTGTAACACTGATAGCAAGAGTGCCTTTGCTCAGAGTTGTGGATTTATGGGCTACTATGTATGAAACATCTGGTAGTGACTGCACATAACAGGTATCACATAAATGTGATAAACATACCTGAAATCCAACACTTGGAGGCTGAAGCAGAAAGATTGCTATGAGTTCAAAACTAGCCTTGTCCACATAGCAAGTACCAAACCAGCCAAGGCTACATGGCAAGAACCTCTCTCAAAACACCAGGAAGGGTTAGGGGTGTAAGTTGGCAGAGTATTTGCTGAGCATGCATGCAGTCCTGAGTTCAATTCCAACACATCATAAAATGAGTATAGTGACACATGCCAATAATCCCACCATTGAGGATGGTGAAAGGTGGGAGAATCAGGAATTTGAGGTCACCCTCAGCAACACTGTAACTTAAAGAGCAGTTTGAGGATGTCCAGAGATACATGAGACTTTGTCTTAAAAAATAAAACATCAGAAAAATAAACGAAAGGCAAGGAAGCGAAGTCAAACCTTCTGAACTTCATGCACACAGAAAAGAAATTAATTCTTTAACAGTATGTGGAGATGCGATCAAAAGCAAGAATGCTAAGCAAAACTGGGTAAGGGTTATATTTGAATTCCTACTCAGTATTAGTGCATGGCCTCTAAAATTACTATAAATACTCAAATATGGGGAAAAAAGAATAAATGGATAGCTACAAATATTTTTAAAGTGCCAAGCCACCAAGCTCAAAATGTATCTGGAAATTGAACCATTAAGGTGTTATTCATGATAAATTTCACTTGCTCAACTATCAATCAATCACTCGTGATCAAGTCTGCAGATGTTTTTAATTACTACTTCTTTCATTTCTTTCTTTAAAAAAATATATATTTAGGAGCTGGAGAGATACCTCAGTGGCTAAGAACACTTGCTGCTCTTGCAGAGGACCTAAGTTCAATTCCCAGCACCCACAATGCCTTGGGCACCTGCATGCACAAGGTGAACATACAGGTAGATAAGCACACACTTACATACACATATAAGTAAATTTTTAAAAATTGAAATAAAATTCATTTTTATGTATACAGGTGTTTTGCCAGCATGTATGTCTATGTGCCAGATGAGGCCATCTGAAGAGGCCAGATGAGGACATTAGATCTTCTGAAACTGGAGTTACAGTCAGTTGTGAGCTGCCATCCAAGTGCTGGGAATTGAACCCAGGTCCTCTGGAAAAGCAGTTAGTGCTATTAACCACTGAGCCATCTCTCCAGGCCCTTTCATTTTTTTCTACCTAGCATTCAGTTCAAAATCTGAATTGACAAACTTAGAAAAGTCAAAACAAAATGTGGAATTCTGGCTGGGATGGAGGCATATGCCTATAATCCCAATACTCAGAAGACAGAAGCAGAGAGATTAGGAGTTTAAAGCCAGCTTTCTTACATAATGAGTTCAGGGTGAACTTAAACCACATCATTTCACATCACCCCACCACCCCAAAATGTACAATTTCAAACTGGTATTAGTGACAAGATTGTGAGTAAAGAACTAGTTAACAAAAAACTGTGAGTTCTTTATCTGCTAATATCTATTGTCCACACACTCCATTTGCCACAGTAAGGCAAGATTTGACAAAATGCAAGATCTGAAATTAAATTTAAGAAGTATAGACATCTCACAAAATGATAGTGTGATGCTCTCCTAAGGCTGAGCTTCTGAGGAGGCTGCTACAGGGAGATTTAATCTTGCATTAATACCTTTGGAAGGATGCTATCCCAAGCTTGATTAGGGAGCTTCAGAGAGAATAGAATGACAGATATGTAAAGGCAGAGACTCCACACTCAGTCTGAGGGACTGCAGGGCGGAGCCTATAGGCGCTTATGAGTTAGTCAAATACTATTTGCTGTGCATGTCAAGAGTTAAAATGATAGCCAGGAGGTGGTGCATGCCTTTAATCCCAGCACTGGGGAGGCAGAGGCAGGCGGATCTCTGTGAGTTTGTGGCCAGCCTGTTCTCCAGAGTGAGCTCCAGGACAGAAAGAGTTACAACAGAGAAACCCTGTTGCAAGAAACAAAAACAACAACAACAACAACAAAAAGTTTATAGGCTTGGGAAACCTGCAAATTAATGGAAAGAACTAACTAGGTTTCTGAAAATTCCCCTTCCTTTATTTTAGAAAAATAAATATTATTGTAACATTGAAAGGACTGAGTAGGTATAAATAGAAATCCTTATTGGAAAAAAAAAATGTTACAAAAATCTCTAAGTACAAGCAAACCAAGCTTCTCTATATATGGACACTTTCTTATTTATATTTAAAATTTTCTATTTATGGGTATTTTCTTATTTGTTTTTAAAATTCTATAATAAAAATTTAGACTTTGTCTCTCCTATTGCTTTAATGAGCTAAAACGTCAAATTAAAATAAGCTGTAAATAATTAAGCTGAGGCTTTTTAGATTTACTCTCACCCTTGAAATCATATCCCTCTAGATGAACCAAGCAACAGTAAGTAATTAGAACTGAGAGCTTCTCCACTAAGTGCATTTGGCTATAAGCAAGCGGCATTTCCTTACCCACTGGCCTCTGGAGGGAATCTCACTGTCACCTTCCCCATCTCTGCACCTGGAAGCTCAACAAATTTCCCAACATCTTGTTTTTTGTCAGGTACCTAAAAAACAAAGCACACACAGCAAAAACTTACATGGCTAAATGCTTACGAATACATCCATTCATTAAATACTGATCATAAGCAGAATGATGACTAGACCATCCTTATACTTTACAGACTCAAAATCCAATGAGGAACATGAATAAAACCAAGCATCAGTTAGCAGAGGCATTGAGAGGGTCTATAAGAGAATTCAGTTAAAATTAAGAAGCAGGATCTACGTCACCTGGAAAGATCGTAACAGCATGTAAGAATCAAGCTGGATCTTGAAAAATAAGTAGAAATGTATCAAGACAGAGAGAAGTGCTGTTTAAAAGAGAGACATAAAGGCATGAAAGAGAAACATGGTGTAAAGTCCAAAGGTGCTGAAGGCATGAACACAGAGGCTGAAATGGACTGGATCCAAAACACAAGAGAATGTTTAGTCTTGCTGTAAGCAAGAGAAAGTCCCTGTAGCTGGTGGTAATGACTTGACCAGTTGCTGCTGGATCTGTGTTTAATCTCTAGCACCCACATGAAGGCTCACAGCCATCTGTGACTCTGGTTCCAGGGGATCCAGCAACCTCTTTTGGACTCCATGGGTGCCAGGCATGCTGCACAGATATACATGCATACAAAATATGCATACACCAATTTTTTAAATAAAAAGGTTATATTTAATAAAACAGAAGTTAATGGTGCCACAATAAAATCAACAATAGAAAGAAAATCTCTCAGTACAAGAATAGGACTTGATTAGATAGGGAAAAATGGTAAAAGATGAGTAAAGATTTCTAGTGAAAGCAAATGAGTATACTATGGCTTCTATGTCCAAACTAGCATAGCTCATAAATTCTATCATACCAGAATACCATTCAGTGAATCAAATCTTGACCTTACATGCCCAGCGTCTTTGTTTGGTTGCTATTGCTATGATATACTATGACCAAAAGCAGCTTAGGGAGGAAAAGGTTATTCAGCTTATCCCAGGTCATGATCCACTGAAACAGGAACCTGGAGACAGGAACTGAAGCAGAAGCCATTGAGGAATGATGTTACTTATTGGCTTGCTCCCCGTGGCTTGTTTAGCCTGCTTTCCTGCCAAACTGTAGCATCACCCACACTATGCTTGACCCTTCCGTATCAATCAATTAAGAAAATGCCCCAGAGGCTGGTCTACAGGCCAACCCGATGGAGGTGTCTTCTCAACCGAGGCACCTTCTTCTCAGATGATTCCAGCTTGTGTTAAGTTGGTAAAATATGCAACTAGGACAGAATACCTGTCATCTGGGAAGAGGAACTCTTGTGCTGTACTGTATGTGACATCGTCCAAGAACCCAAATTCTACTCAATGGCCCAAAAATCAATGAAGACACAGGAAAAAGTACAGTTGTAAACACTGACTGGGGGTGTCCCTTGGTAGTAGGACATATCTCCAGTACCAAAAACAATACATAAAATGTGACCGTCATTATATAGAGATTGGATGAAGAACATGCATTAAGGACAAAATCTTGTAGACATAAAGTTCAGGGCTTTATGTCATTGAACAGTTAAAGGTATACTAAGATTTCACAAGGAAATAACTCCCAGAAAATAAGCTTTCTGTGAGAATAATAACCTTCTTGGAACTAGAGTCTCAGTTAGACTGAGACACCAGAATTAAAAAAAAAAAAAATTTAGGGACAGTGAGATGGCTCAGCTGGTAAAAGCAATTGCTACATGTTTGAAGTCCCTGGGACCCACACAATGGAAGAAGAGATCTGGCTTCCATTAAGTTGTCCTCTGACCTCTGGTACACACATAGACAACAGCTTGTGTGCACCTACAAATATACACAAATAACTAAAAATGCAATACAAAAAAAATGTGAACACTTTAAAGGCTTACCATTCTAGCTTTGCTTGCTGAAACTCCCCACTTGGTACTGACTGAGCAGAAGGCCTGCTGGGCTTCAAGAAAGCCAAACCAGCGTTTAACGTGGACCAGAGTTTTGTTCTGTTTCAAGTGTTCCTCCCATGCAGCATTTCCTATTAGTGAAGACAATTTTTTAAATGTTTACTAAATTAACAAATTCGAAAGTGAAGTTCCAGTCACAGTTAATTTACGTGGATGAGATTAGCTTACAGCTGTGCTTCTGCAATGAAACCCTACTAGTTTAGTATATTCCACAGAAGTTGTAAGATGCATACTCTTTAGATCAAAGCCAGGTGCAGTGGTGTACACCCATCATCCCAGCAGTCAGGAGGCTGGGACAGAAGGTTGGCTCACAAGCCCATAGCATGGGACAGAACAGAACCAACAGGCTAAAACACTTTTCAGCTGAATTTACTCATGTTCTCTTAATACTGGACCCCGTCCTCCTCCCACCACACCCCCAGTGTGGAACGAATGCTTCATCTCACAGTAGGCCAACTGGAGAAAACAATACAAGCCAAGTAATCAAGAAGCAGTTAATTACTGCACTGTCAGTACAGAAATGGGGTTATCAATCTCATTCCCTCCAGACTCTGTAATTTCCGTTAGTATACACAGCCATTCTTTGCTCCATTTCAATTATATGCTAGTGATTTTGTTCATAGCAAGTCACAGATTCCTAATTCTGTCAGCCAATTCATGTACCTTAAGCTTTTAAGAAGTCCAAGGCTCCCACAAAACAGGCTGTCTGCCTGTTTCTTAAGTAATCTTTAGTGATCCATATTTTCTCATATATTGAGAGAATTATAACTCTATATAATCACCAATCAGACATAGCTACACAGTCGAAAGTACACTTTCAAAGGCTGACTTTCTCTTTTGGCCTTGTGACTTCAGTAATCTCATGTCACAAAAACGTATGTAACTTTACTCCAAAATGACTGACTTCTGCATCTGACTCCATGAAATGTAAAGTGTAAGACTGAAGTTTCAACTTCTTCCATGCCACTCTAAGTGCAGCTTTCCCCAAACTCCTGCCTCCACATCACTATTAAAACTACTGGAGTCTGTGCATTTCTGCACCTTTAGAGTATGTTAGGTACACTCAATCTTGACTGTGGTGAAAATACAACAGCTATAAATTATGTCAAAACATTTCAAACTAAGTATTTTTAAAGATTTACTTATTTATTTATTTATGTGCGTGAATGCTCTATCTGCATGTACTCCTGCATGCCAGAAGAGGGCATCAGACCCCATTATAGATGGTTATTAGCCACTATGCAGTTGCGGGGAATTAACTCAGGACCTCTGGAAGAACAGCCAGTGCTCTTAGCCACTGAGCCATCTCTCCAGCCCTTCAGACTCTAAGTTTTAAGTACAGATTTCACTTATCAATTATACCTCATGAAGTTTTTCTTGCTTTGTTTTTCAAGTTAACTGTTTCCCAAGTTGATAAGAATATCATCACATTTGTTGCAAATTAATTGTACAAGAGGAAAGATGGGATCCACCAAAGACACCCCAAATATCTCACTAGTCTGTCCTCACAGCCCTATTGCACAAGAGTCCCCGAGATGCAGACAAGTGTTGGGAGTAAGGCCGTCACTAAGGTAGGAGGGCTAAGTAAGATGAGGGTCTTTTTTAGCAAGAATGACAGTAACTCCAAAGGCAAGAGTCAGGGAAAGAGATGACTCCCAGGGCCAACAGAGAACACTGAATCCCTATGACTAAAGCCAGATTAACATATCTCAGTAAAAAGTCCTCAGTTACTGCCTACGCACACATACATAAAGGCAGAAATGTGTTCATTTTTCACCTAGCAAAATATTAAATGACCAAGAAAGAATGTTACTTGGGCACAGTGATGCATCTCTGCATCCCAGCTACTTGGGAAACTGCTTGAGCCTAGGAGTTTAAGATCAGCTCCATCTCAAAAACTAACCACCACCCCTGCAACATCAAAAATCCCTAAAAACTAAAAACCCAATATTTTAAGGAGTCATCAATACCTTTTAGGGTGGCCCAGACACATAAATCTGCTAAGGTCAAGGAGTTCCCAACCAAGTATGTTCTCAGAGACAGGCAATGATTGATCTCGTTGACTGCAGAAGTCAGTGCATCACAGGAAGACAACTTTGTTGCACTGAACTCCAACCAATGATCGATCTGTGAACACAAGATAGAAAAAAAAATGTACCAGAGAGTCAGGCTTCAAACAAAATGATCACACAAGGAATGGAGCAACCACTCTTGGCTTCCTCAACTAGAACAAAACTTTCTTATCTGAAATTATACAATTTATCATTCCACAAATTCAATTTTGGTTATCTGGGGTCTAAAATGCCACTTAAATAAATGTCATCTCTGTGGTTATTTTCTTACAATTTTTTTTTTTGTTATTGTTGTTCTTTTTTTTTGGTACATGGAGGGGCACATCAGGAAAGAACAAGAAAAAAGACTTGATAACTGACAATAAGAGGGACTAACTAACCTGAAGCTACCTAGACACAGATTAATCCACTTGAAGAAATTTAAAAGTAAATAATTAAAATCTATTTTCTGCCCGGAGTATTGGCACATGGCTATAACCCAGCAGGGCAAAAGGATCAAGCCTGGACACACAAGCCTGGGTTATATAGTGAGACCTTATCCCGAAAACCTAAAAAAATAAAATAAAATTTAAAAAGGCATTATTTATTTTTGAATTGTTTGAGATTTACAAAAATTAGGGTAGAACATAAACAGGAGGAAAACTGAATCTAGAGTGGCACTGAAAGTAGGTCTGTTATTGTTATAATTAATCATTAACTTAAGAAAGAAAATGAGCTCCCAAATATGTGTTTGCCCCTGGGCAAACATTTTAATTCTTAAGTCTAGGCCTGCTGCCTTATTTGTAAATATGAAAGGTGAACGGCATCAGCTAGACAGCACTATCCCACTACGAAATTCTAAGAAACCAGGAAGGTGAAGATAGCACTAAATGACCAAAAAATATACTTGGTTTGGACTTGGTTTGGATGGAGTGTACCTTAAGAGCTGAAAAGTTCGTTCCTCTGTGGTGCTAGGGACCCCACCCAAGGCCCTGTGTGTGTCAACATTAAGAAGTCTACCAGAGCTACACTCCAGCTTTTTTTTTCTGAAAATAAACATGCAATGAAACTAGATGTGGTGGGACACAGCTGTAATCTATTCAGGAGTCTGACGCAGGAGATTCACAAGTTCTAGGCCAACACAGGATACAGCAAATTGACAGGCTAGCCTGGAATACATAGAAAGACCAGGTCTCTGCTTTAAAAAGCAAACCAACCACAAACATTCCTTACTTTGGGCCTATGATTAAGTTCTGTTCATACTCTTATAAGGGCTAATGTTGCATGTCAATGCACAGTAAGACAACACTGTTCCCAACATCAGAAATCAGAAGACAAAACATGCACAAGAAAATAAATATTCCTTTGTTTACCTCAGTGTGTTCCATCAGGTTAGTACCATACAGCCCAGATGCAGTTGCAACTCTAGCCAAGTAGCGCAGTATTGAATTTATGTCAGTAAACGCCACCTCCCTAGAATTTAAGCATTAAGTAAATTATAGTTGCTTCAGCAAAAGTCTTAAGAGTCACCAAAAAAATGTGAAAATAAAAACCCTAACATATTTACCATATTTTTTCTATCATAGTAGGAATAAAGTGCCAGTTTGTTCTTACTTCGTTTCTATCAAATTTCAATCTGTTACAAATATTCACCTAATTTTATTTACTTAGAAGCAGATTTTCTAGATGCTACTTCATCCTTTAGGTTTTTGTTTGTTATTTTAGTATTTTTAAATTATATTTATGTTATATAGTATTTATTTTGAATTATATGTACATACTTAAAAGCATGCCATGCATGTGGAGTCAGAGGGCAACTTGAAGGAGTTGGTTTTCCCCTTCTAACATGTGGGTTGTAAGAGTTGAAATCAGTATAGCAGGCTTGACAACAGACTTTTAGCCACTGGGTCACCTCACAGACTGTTTTATTTTTTGAGACAGGGTCTCACATATCCTGAGCTAACCTTGAACTCAAGATCCTCCTGCCTCAGCCTACAGAGCGCTGAGTCTATAAACCTGCACCACCATACTTGCCCTTCTCACTTTCAGTTTCTACACATCTTATCAGTGATGATGAAAATGTAATTTAGAGGAATAGAATAATTTGAAAAGGAGCTGAGGGTATAAATAAATAAATAAATAAATAAATAAATAAATAAATAAGTAAGTAAGTAAGTAAGTAAGTACAAAGGAGCTGAGGATATACTGCCATAAGAAGCCTTGCTTTATTAACTCTCAAGAAGAGAATGCATATCAACACACCATAACACCATCAAAGCCAGTGGCATGTCCCACAGACGAGCTACTCGAATGCTAAGGCAGGAGTTGAACTCAGGAGCTCAAGGCCAGCCTGGGCTACACAACTAAACCCAACATGTTAAAAAGGAAGAAAGGAAGGAGACCACTAGCATTAAACAACAAAGTGAGTGAGTGAGTGAGCTAGCAGCTGGATCAGTGAACCAGATGTACCCCACTGCCTAATCCCCCGCCCCCCCAGCTTTTAACTAATTACCAGCCTTTCCAGGGCCCCTGACCATGTCCTGGTTTCAGTAGGAAGCAGTCTAAGAGATTACAACATCCCATTTCCTCAGGCTGGAACTTTTAGTCAAAAGAAAACTCCCTGGGACTGGGGACATGGCGTATATAGTGCCTATTGACATACCAAAAAGTTACCTGTTAAGGCAGATATATCCAGATTCATTAGCTAAGCCATTGATACATACTTAGAAAACATAGAAAAATCTATTTCCCACCTTTAAGAGTTGCTGTCATCTTTGACAGAGGTAATCTTTCAAATAGAAGGGACTATATCTGTTGTTTCTACCATTCTTACAACAAGAAGGACCGTACGCTGAGTTATAAGAGAATCCATGGCCCTATTAAGGCTGACTGATAGGAAGCTAGAACAACAATCCCAGAGTTGGTATGAGGCTCTCTTTAACTGGTCCCCTTGGCTCACCACCTTAGTATCAGCCCTGATAGGCCCCTTGAAGGTCCTGTTACTTATAGGTACCTTTGGCCCCTGTATCCTTAACCGCCTAATGGAAATCGTTAAGAAAAGGATTTCTACTGTATAATTAATGGTACTCAGGTCCCAATATGAACCACTGGACCCTCAAGAGACAGATATAGATGTGGGCCTAATCCTAGGCCCATAGTTACAACTCAAAGGGGGGAACGAAGGACCTAAACTCCATTTCTCTTTGTGTGTACGTGCAAGGTCCCTCGTCTCAGGCCTGGTCCAGGTCCACACAGTGCTGCTCAAGCCCCTGACTGGGCCTGATCCTGAAAGCTAGCGAATTCTAGAAGAAATCCGTAAGAACCCCCACTCTGAGGGCAACCAATCAGAAAGAAGCAGTACAAGAGTAGCCCCTATCTCATCTGGCCAGATATCCCTAAAGGCCATAAACCAGATGTCTTGACTTTAATGACTAACCAGATATAGCCTAAGAATGTGAACAGTTAGCCCCTTGAGCACGAGACAATAAAAACTAAACATTTGTAAACTGCATTTCTGTTCCCCAATTAGAAAACAGGCTACCTTACCTATGTTGAAACCCCCTCTTACTGTTTATAAAAAGGCCAGTAAGCCTTTGTTCAGGGTCGGCCATTTCTCCTGGTGCCTGACCCCAGCATGCTGGTTTCTTCTGCAGAATAAAAATGCCTTTACTTTTTGCATATGTGTTCTTGATGGTCCTTGGGGGGCAAATTTCGGACTCAACACTAGCCCTACCACAACTGGCAAAAACATTCTTTATAAGATACAAAACCATAAATAAAAATAAAAGAAAAAGTAATAGCCAGAAAACTTCAGAAGGTAGCAATCAAAAAAATTTACAAGACTTGGAAAAGCAGAATCTTTATAGTGGACAAAATTAAATAGTAACAGATTTAAATTTTCAAATGTCAGAAAAAACTTGGCTGAAGGAGGACTGGTTGAAAGCAGACTTAACAATCGTTTAGAAACACAGCTACCCACAAAGCTTATACTGGAAGGCCATTCTTGCTACTATACTCTAGTAAAACACTGTGAAGGCTCAGGGTGTGGCAGCAGAACTGCTGAGAGTTCAAGGTCAGCATTATAATTACTGAGAGAGATTCTGTCTCACCCCTGCCCACTCTACCCCATTCCAAAGTAAATGGCAATTTCTTCTCTAGTCAGTAAAATATAAAGCCTTCTTGGATAATCTCATCAACCTAAGGAAGAAAGATCTGTGGATCCTGACATCATGTTCGCCAAATGAACAGCTGACACAGCATCCTTGATAGAGTTCACACTTGACAGAACCAACCCTGAGCTCAGAAATGGTTATCACTTTCAGCCTCACACTCGGAATCACAAGGACTTGTGAGGGCCTAGCGTCTAACCTGTTTTTTTTTTTAAAAGCTTGTCTGTCTGTCTGTCTGTCTGTCTTTTTATTTATTTTTGGGGTGGTGAGGAGGGACCTAAGGGCCTTAAGCAAAATATGAAACACTCTTACCATTTAGTTATATTCCAGCCCCAAATTTCCCCTTTAACTTTAAGGAAAGTAAACAGCCTGGCATGGTAGTGAAGGTCTATAATTCCAGCACTAGGGTGCTGAGGGAGGAGGACCTCCTAGCATCCAGACACACAGGAATACACACACAGACACACTAACACACAGACACATACATACACACAGACACACTAACACACAGACACATACATACATACACACACACACACACACACACACAAACAACTGAAACATCTTTCTAGGAACAATCCACCTAATTAGCAAGTAAAATTATCCCAGAAAATGAAATGCTATTCTGAACTGAATTGATATATAAATAAGCACTTACTCAGAAACACGAAGAAGATTCTCTTTCCCTTCTTCCACAGAAATGCTGACATCACCTTTCACATGTTCCACTACCAGCAGCGCTTCTAAAATGACAGCATGAAAGTTCTCTTAAAAAACAAGGTAGTATTTATAAAGTGAGTCACAGAGCATTAAGAATCTACAATACAAAATTAAGTCCTGTAAAGTGTAACCCCCCACAGCCCAAACATTAAATCTAATCTCGAGTCTTAGAGAAGTAGCAAGTCAGATCCATTATTAGTATAGTTCAGTCACTTGTAACTATGTTCAGCTTCCAGCTAGTGACACTAAAATTCCTTTCCTTCCCTAGAGGAGGGTAAAAATTAGAAAAGTGGCTTCTGTATTTGAGTACTATACATTATGCATTATGCTGAATGTTTGACAGTCACACAACTTTCAGTTTCTTTGGGAATTTCAAGAGGTAGATATCCATTTAGAGAAAGGAAACTAACACTTGTAGCAGCTAAACAGCTAGTCCAGTGCCCTTGGCTAAACACAGAGAAGGTAGCATTTGAATGCAGGTCAAATGGTTCAGATCTCAAATCCTAAAACACCTCATAATGCTGTCTTTCAGCATCTAACACAATGACTAAATTCACCAATCCTCTGTTCCTTAAATTGGTTAAGGTGGACAACTAGCACCAGCACTTCTACGCAAATACTATGTTCCTCTGGGAACAGGGCCCTATCAAGGAAAGCATGAGAATCCCGCAAGGCTTATTATAATAGAAAGCAAGTGTGCTGGTTTGAGTGTTTGTTTCACTCTGTAAGTTATGTTGGGTTTGCATATCTGTCCTCTGTTGAAATTTAGTTGCCCTGGTCATACATAGTATTATGAAATAGGTCCTATAAAGTCAAGCATGATGCCTGTATTCCCAGCACTCTGAAGGCTGGGGCAGGAACATCAGGAGTTCAAGGCCAGCCAAGGATATACAAGAAGATCATTTCTAAAACTTAAAGATCAAGGCTGGAGATACACTTCAGTAGTATAAGGTTTGCCTAGCTTGCTTGAGGCCCTAGGTTCAATAACCAGGGAAGGGGGAAGGGGAGCTGAATCTTCAGGCTTCAGGAAAGGACTAAGATAATGAAGGGGGTTTCTGCCATCTCAAGCACCCTACCCCTTCCTCAAGGATCTATGATACAGCAAGGCCACCATTACAATTGGCCCGTTGGTCTTAGACTTTCCAGCCTCTAGAGCTGTGAGCATGTAAATTTCTGCCCATTACAAATTATCCTGTTTGTGGTACAAAGCAGACTAAGACAGCACGGGATTTCTCAAATGCTAACAGGTATTTCAAAGACAGACAAAAATTTGGAGGGACAAATCAGGGCAATCCAAGTAAATGAAATACATTTTAGCACATCCATAATAGAATCCTGTCTAGCGTATAAAAAGAACGAACTACTATTACAGGCAACAAGGTTAATCACAGAAGCACTATTCAGTGTATAAAAAGCTATGTATGGTGTGAGTCAATGTATACAAAAATCCTAAAAGCAAAAACAAAACAACAAAAATCAGGTCACTGGCTACTAGATGCCAGGGACAGAGAGAAGGAAATATTTGGCATTATTGCTATGGAGGTTTATATACCACATATATACATACACACACACACACACACACACACACACACACACTGTATATTAAAACATACAATTGGGGGCTAGAGAGATGATTCAGCAGTTAAGAGCACTATCTGCTCTTCCAGAGGACCTGGAGTTCAATTCCCAGCACCCACATGGCAGTTCATACCTGTCTGTGACTCCAATTCCAGGGCTTCTGACACCCTCACACAGACATACATGCAGGCAAAACACCAATGAACATAAATAAAAATTACACATATATATGCATATATATACATATATATAATTAACATTAATGAATTTAGATATATGTAAGTTCCAAGTCAAATAATTCTCAAGATTAATTTAAATAGAAAGTAAAATGTTCACATATATTTTGTTATGAATTTAACATGATAAAAATGTTGATATACACAAAAGGAAATGTCAAATTGGAAGGTTGCTGTTTGAGACACATCTTAATAATCAAGCTAGGCAAGTGCTCCAAAGGAAGCTGAAACCAATAAGGTGTTCATGAAAAGAGAAATGTCTGCATGGCTCCGAGTTCTCAGCATTAAAATGCCTTTGGTTGAGAGGGCTGCAGTGCAGAGCAGGAATAGTTGCATTATCCCTGGCAAGGACAGATACCCTGAATCCAACCACCAGGAAACATCTGACAAATCAATTAAAGGAAACATAAGAGGTTTGTCATCTTTAGAAGTCAAAGCTATTAAAACCAAGGGAAGGTTAATAAAACGTTCCACATTAAAAGAAGCCAGGCAAATAGGACATTAAGAGGCAAAGCATGGTCCTTCCTAGTTGCTGTGTACTTCTGAAACAATTAGCTTCAGGAAACTAATGGAGTCTGTACATTAACCAGAAGAATCCTATCAACATATGGTTCCTGTATGAAGTCAAGTAAGGAGACTCCTTGCTTGTAGGAGATATATATGAAGTATTACGGGTGCAGAAGCATCAAATATGCCCTATGCTCTTAGGTAGGATGGGGATAAAAGTTCTGTTCTATGCGTGCATGTTTAAGTGTGAAAGTATTGTAACACATTTAAAAGTAAAAGGACTTTTCCTGTAGTCTCACTTAATTCTGGCAACCAGCACTGGATAGATTTCGTTCTTTCTTACAGAATAAAACAGCACAAGGAACCTGTCAAGCTTCACAACGAATAATAATAATCGGCATCCAGGACAGAACTCAGGACTCCAGGGTTAACCATGAGGCCAGCGTCGTCTGGTGCCGTTGCAACCAAAAACCATATCTACTTCTTTTAGAGCTCATGAATTTGTTCTCAGGTTAGCACACAGGGACTGGAACTAACATGCTAAAATGCTATCGTTGTAAAACATTTCAGATGGTTACTACATTCTATTTTTTGAGTGCAGCTCAGCTGTAGCGTGCTTGCCTAAAATGCACAGCATCCTGAGCTCTATCCCAGCACGTTAATACATAAACAAATGCCATTTCATTCCACTAAGCTCAGACTGCTGTCAATGTTGAGAACCTAAGAAACTTCATCAGCCCCATATGGCCAATTGTATTTAAAGAGCTAGGCTTCGTGAACATTAGAAAGTACTTCAGAGTCTACACCGCGCACATCGTGGTTAAGTTATTTTGCGTGAGATCCCAAAGCAATGAAAAGGCAGAGATCCTAAACTCTTATTTATTGCAACATTGTTGGCCACTCTGGAAAAACCAATTCCAAATGGAACGTAACGTAGGATGACGTTTACTCGGGCCTCTACTACGTCCACAGGACGTATAGTAGGTCGCACGATCGCATTAGTCCGCAGTGTTCCTCCCGCTTTCCGTAATTACTGCCTTTAACTAGAAACAAATGCAGCCTCAGTTAAAATTCCAAGTGCTGTCAGGAAAGTCTACCCTCGTTCCCTTTGAACTCGACAAGGTATGGGAAAGAAAGTGTGACAAGTGAATTCAGATCTCCTCCGGAAGGTGGGGAAAGGATAGGTTTCAGGTGAGAACTGGCAAAAAGACGAGACAGCACTACTTCGCAAGCAGCTCGGGACCCTGGCCGAGTGGTGTCTGACAGGAGCCTCGCGTCTCCCCGCCCGAGACGGCTGGACTCGGGAGAGGCCGCCTGTGTGGACAGAGGCCGTGCCACGCCAGGCCACACTCCGCGCAGGGCAGGCCCGTCCCTGGGGCTGGAGTCTCCCGCAGCGTGACCGCCGCCGCACCTGCCCCGCACCCTTCGGCTGATGCAACCCGCGCAAGTCGGAGGCAAGGCTCCCCACGGCCCTTACCCAGCGGGGGGTCTCCGGAGTTCACCGTGAGGCACAGGGCCGCCATCTCCCAGGGACTGCGATCTACCCGTCAGGCTGCCTTCCCGGCACACGAAACACAGGGTTCGGCTGGAAGCAAGGAGTTGCAACGTGTGCACGCGCACAGAGCAGCCGCAACCTTCCTTCGCCCCGCCCTACAGGCCGCAGCCGCAAGTGTCGTCGCGCACGCCGCTGTACGTCATAAATATGCGTCGGCCGAGGAGCCTTTCGCTCCGCCCCACTGCACGCGTCACGACTTCAGGGGTACTGGCACGCTTACTTGTGCGTCATCACAACGCTCCCCTCGAACGTTGCCGTCACGGCGAACGCTACTTTCGTCACCACAGTGCGCCGGCCTTTACGCGCAGGCTCCAAGGGGTCGTCCAATAGCCCTTTGGCGACGGGTCAGGACCCACATAATCCGCCACGCGGCTGTTGAGACTTTGACGGACTTTACGACACTTCGTAAAGTGAGGGAAGCGGGCAAGTGAGACTAGTTTGTCCTGTTGTAGTGTCTCCTCTCTGTGTTTCTGATTGACACTTGTGTACAGGAACGAAAGAACACTTACGACGAAGTCGACGAGTTACACCGAGATTACGGGAGCTTCCGTTTCTTCGCTTTTTAAATACTTTCAGGAATTATTTGGGAACGGGGCGTGTGGTGCATGTCTAATCCTGCCCCGATAGAAAGACAGAGAATTATGGAAACAAGGGGAGGAAAGGGAGCCCTCGCTGGGCCTCTGGCCCCTGGGAATCAAGAATTCTAGCAGTTAACATCTGTAGTGAAGGCTGCCAAGATCGACAGTATTTCTTTTATATAGAAGTATCTGCAAATAAGAATGTTAAAATAGCAATTCAGGCTCCAGCCTTGAGCGTCTTATGAGCTTAAGTATGGTCTTATGTGAATCTCACAATACTGCTGTGTTTACAGTGAAAACAGGTACAATTCAGGAACACCCTGTGACCACATGCCTAAATAACCCTCTAAAGATAATAACATCAATGCTAATGTAAAGACCATGAAGTGTGACAGCGGTGAGCTTCCTCTCTTGAAGTGCCTCTCAACTCCTATGCTTAAATGTGTACCCCCAAATATCTCAAAATAAATTCAATTCTGACTAATATTGGCTTAGCCATTTTTTTTTTTTTTTTAAGAAGGAAGCCAAGGTTTTACCTGAGTGGAGGTCTTCAGACTGCCAACAGCAATTACAGGCTATGTCACCTGGTGATGACAGGATCAAGGCTCAAAGTCATCTTTGGCTACATTTAAAGTTTGAGGCCCAGTCTCAAAGAACTTAAAAAAACAAAGATTTTAAACAGTTATTTGGTGCTAGGAATGTATTCCAATAGTAGAGTATGTAACCCAGCACACATAAAAACAAGCAAATGTAGAAACAAACAAACGCTGAAGAGTTGTCTGTAAACCAGGAATGGTAATCTGTAATATTAACACTGAGCTTCTGAGGCAAGAGGATTGTCAGGAATTCAGTTCAAGGCAGATAGATGATAGATAGATAGATAGATAGATAGATAGATAGATAGATAGATAGATAGATAGATGTATCTATCAAGAGAAAGAAATTCTGCCTCAGATGAACAAACCAACAAAAATAACTATAGTAATGTTTAAAAGAAAGACAAAGGCTTCAAGAAATACTGCTGGGCAGAGAGTCTAGTATCCTTGCAGAGCCTTGGCTAGATTGCTCAGAATGCAAAACCAAAAACGTACTGCTGCCCTAATTTGTCTTGTTTTTGGGTGTATTAAGTAAGCACCTTTCAGAGGGTTTTCTAATCCAAATTCTCTGTGATGGGTGTGTTTGTCCAGTCAATTTTCCAAAGGTTGAAGTTCAAGTTCAGGGGGCAGGATTGGTTTCAGAAACCAGTACATATTCACCCTTACTTTCTAGTAACCTCAGCAACATGTCCATGTAGGAATATAATATGTCCTGTTATACATTAATAAAGACACATGAGACATGGTTAAAGGTACAATCCAGACAGACCTGAGGAGAGCCCACAACACTCCATCTTCCAGCTCCAACTGCCCCTTGTCCTGGCCATTTCTTATCCTAAAAGCCTCTCCCAGCTCTCTTAGCAGTCAATTTGCATGATCAAAAAGGTACAGTGGTTTACTCCTCCCAAACCTTTGGCCGTTGGGGCATGTCTATGTCTATACTGGGGTGCCACCAACACAAAAGGTGCTAAGCCCCACCTGTTCGAGTTACATCCATGTATTACAGTGGATATTGATACAGATCAATAGGAGAGACCTGGCCACACCTAATGTTGCCTTTGGTCTGGTGGAGCATCCAAATTACCTCTTTATTAGCAACACTATTTACATGCCCATGTTTTCATTAGGGAGACTTAGGCTTTTCACACAACTATAAGGTAGTTATTTCTTTGGGCCCTGCCTCTGAACCAACTACCAAAGCCAGCCTGCAGAATTGGCAAGGTAACTATTACTACAATGGAATGAAGGAAGCCATTTGTTCCTCTCTGACTTCATTTCTGCCTCTGACTTTCTTCCCTGCCCCCCCAGTCATGTCATAATCTTCTATAATTACCTTAGATTCCAGGAATGATAAGACCAATCTATAAAACTCTTTATGACAAGGGGCCAAAGCTACTCCCAAACGCAAGTGAGCATCAACTCACCTCACCCATTCCCATTCCTGTTGAGAGTACAGCCTGGAGCAAAAGCAATCGTCACGTACTAACAAGATAGCAGTGACTTTGGGAATTCCTTTTGGAACCAGGCTTGAGATCATCAGTCTGAGACTGGTTTGACAAAGATTACCTGCTTCATCCTCTATGCACATCCCATCCCCTCCTTTGTTTCCCAGGTCTACAAAATCTCAATGTTCCTTTTAGACTCTTAAAGACTTCAAAGGAAATTTGCTCAAAGACAGGAACTTATTAAATAAAGTTACAGGATTCTATTATTTTTGGGCTAAGTTCTGGCACCACACCCCTATAGATCTACCTGAAAGCCAAAAAGGAGTCACTTCTGTTAAAGTGCCTTGTCCAACATGAAATGAAGCCGCCTGTCTGATCTAAGAGATCAGAATTAGCTAACAGCCAAATTTCCAAGCAGGCTGATTTGGATTGATCTGGTGCTGAAGTTCTTAATTTAATCCTTACAAAAAGATACTTTAAATAATTTAATGTTAATTCATCATTTATTTTTCTACTGTTCTTCATATCCTCACCCGACAAAGTGCTAGGATGATAGGCATATGTAACATACCCAACTCTCATTTGGAGGCTCTCCTCACATAGCCCAGGAACTTAAGATGCTGCCCACTCTGTCTCTGAATGCCATGACTACAGACTATGCTCAGCTTCATTTTATTATTTTTAGAACCATAAAGCCCACCCCAACTTCATTTCATAGTACTCTATCTTATATACATTTTACTATAGCCATAGTGGCTTGCTTTCTGTTTTCTTTCTCTTAGAGATGTGCCTGTTATTTGCACAAGAACCTTAGCTCATAGCATGGCTGAACTCCTTGCTTTACTCTTCAGACACCACTCCCCCAGGGAAGATATACTTTCTTCATCTAGAAGAGACCCCCCCTCTAGCCTTCCCTCTGTACTTGCTTCCTAGTACCTTCCTAATCAATTTCTTCTTAAAACCCAATCTGAAGTAACTCGTAAACGTATAGTGAGACTTTGCCAAGAAGTTTTTTTTGTACTGTGCAGCCTTTCTTATGGTTACATGCCACTTGGACTTCTGGTATCAGCTTAAGGTATAAAAGAGGCAGGGCAATTGGTAGTGACAATCAGTTGCAATGGACAGTGGGTGGGAAGGTAGCCTCTAGGCTGAGACAGAAAGCAGTTGATGGGAGGGCACTGATGGGGAAACAGGCACCAGTTCATGTTAGAGGACAAGTTAGTGGATGGGATAAAAGATGTTAGAAATTAGTCTAGTTCTCCAGGCTCAGATGGATAAGTAAGGATAGTCAGAACAGGTTGTGAATATTTTTCCTGTCTCTTTCCTTCATAACATTTAGAGCTAGAGGGTTAAAAAGTTACAAGTTAGTGTGGGGGTCCCTAGTAAATAAAAAGATAGAAAAAGCAGCTAAGCAGCCAAACTTTAGTCAGGCTTCTAAGAGCACCAAAATTGTGTAGGCCCAAGCTAGGAGCACCTTGACCCAAAACAGTTCCCAGAGTTAAAGAAAAACACTTTCTAAGACAAACAAGACGGCCTTGGACTAAAAGAGTTTCCCCACATAGACAGCCCATGGCCTCGGGCTAAGGGTCTTCCCCCCACCCGCATTGACTAAGATCCTAAAGTTTATATTTTCTAGGAGCCCGCAACCTTGCCATATGCCAGCACCAATCAGTTTAAAGGTTAACTGGCCCCTACCTATCAAAATGGGAAAACAATCTGGGGACCAATCAACTTGTCCCAACTTGGTTTGTGCCTAGCAACTGCTTGAACAGTAAATAAAAAGGCTTGTTTTTTGCTCCTCCGGGCCGCTTCTATCCTGGGTGTTAGAGCGGTCCCAGTATACTGGAATAAATCCTCTTGCTGTTTGCATCGATATCCCGTCTGTGAGTCTCTGTGGGGGTGTGGCATTCTGGTTTGGGCCTTTAGGGGTCCAACATTTGGAATCTGTCTCAATACAAGTCAGGGCAAAAGAACAAGAATCTGTTACAGTAATTTTCAATTAGAAGTGGCACACATGGGGCAAGAAAACAGTTTTCAGGGCAGAAGACAGCTTTCAGTTACAAGCAGTTACAAGCTGGGCAGGAAATCCACAGTGAAAAGTAAACAGATACATTTGGCCCCCAACAAAGCTTCAGAGTTTAGATACAGCCTTAAGAATTTAGTTACACAAATAACAGTCTTCTTGTCAGTGCTATGTCCACTGTTAGACAGTATCTGTATGAAGTGATTAACCAACAGTGAATACTGCATTAGTATTTGTTGAGTGATTGGAGGCCAAGGTTTGAGTACACAGTCTTCTGGGGCTACTTCAAGTGGTTGAGCATGGATGTATATAAAATCAGAGTTGATGCTGGACAGGGAAGATGCCAGGACATTAAGAATTTCATGTACCATTTTAAGGAACTTCAACTCTATCCTGAAGGCAAAAGCAAAGCCAAATAGACTTTGAAAAAGGGAGGCTTGATTTCTTTAAATTTATTTTGATGTGTATGATGTCTTGCTTGTATGTATTTCTGTGCATCACATTTGTGCCTGGTGCCTGAGGAGGCCAGAAGAGGGTATTGGATCCCCTGGAACTGCAGTTACAGACAGTTGTGAACTGCCACGTAGTGCTGGAAATTAAACCTGGGTCCTCTGGAAGAGCAGCCGGTACTCTTCGCTGCTGAGCTATCTCTCTAGCCCCAACACTTGATTTCTTAAAAAGCTTCTGCAGGTGATGTGATATATGGGTTATAGCAGACTTACAGCCAGGCAGAGACTAGTCAGGAAGCTACTACAGTGACTTAACGAAACTATGATGGGGTAACAGCGTCTGAGTGAATGGAGAGGCAGGAAAAGTGGAGACTGCTGAATATCTCTTTTGGATAAGTCTGGTTTTCATATCAGAGCCTAAAGAAAACGGGTTATGTCACAGTGAGCCACCCTACCCCTGGAGTCAAGGGCCTGCCATGTACTAGGGAAAACTACTACTGAGCTACAGTCCCAGACTCTTAAATTTTTTTAAACTTTAAAAAAAATTTAATTTTTATTTCATGTGCACTGCTGTTTTGCCTGCATGTATGTCTGTGTGAGGGTGTTGGATCCTCTGGAACTAGAGTTACAGACAGTTGTGAGCTGACATATGGGTTATAGGTGCTGGGAATTGACCCCAGGTCCTCTGGAAGAGCAACCAGTACTCTTAACCATTGAATCATCTCTCCAGACCCTTACATTTTTACTTAGGGGTTGTGGCTGGAGTGTCAAAGTCCCAAGAGCAACATAAAATATATTTACTTTTAATTTTTGTACATGTATGTATATGTGCATGCCAGCATGAGTTATGTGCACAGTATGTATGCAGGTGCCAGAAGTTAAAGGGAGTCAAATCCTCTGGAACTGGAGTTGCCAGAGATAGTGAGCTGCCTGATGTAGATGCTGGGATCCAAATCCAGATCCTCTGCAAAAGCAGTAAGGACTCCTAGTTGCTGACCCATCTCTCTAGGCCCCTCCTCTTCCACACACTTTTTTTTTTTTTTAAAAGAACAGTGTCTCCCTGCATTGCCTAGGCCGGTGTCAAACTCTTCATCCTCCTGTATCAGCTTCCTGAGTTGCAATTATTGGCATATCCATATGCTTAAAGAAGCTTTCTTAAAGCACAAAGAATTAAAATTGGCGCACTGAAAAAAATTCTTCCCAGGCGATTCTGTTACGCAGTTGGTTTGGGACTGCTTCTTTTTTGTAGTGCTCATAATTAAACTCAGTTTTAAACATACTAAGTGTTTGCTCTACCGCTGAGCTGCATGCCCGCGTAGACCTATCACTACTTGCTTCATCCAAAAACAGAAATGCAATTAAAGGAATGGGCTGAGACCCAAACAGTAAAAAGCCAGGAGTGGGTGGCAGGGGTGGCAGTGGCAGGGGGGGAGGTGGTGGTGGTGGGGGTGTGTATTTAGTTGTAGAGCACTGTCTAGTATGTGCAAGTTCCTGGGTTCAATCTCTAAAACTTAAAGAAAAAAAGTGAGAAATATATGTATAATGTCAGAAAACGATAAGAATTTTGTTAAAGATTGTAATAGCCAGAGGTCAGGGAGAATCAGGGCCAGGCAGGACCACTGCACTCATGAACTCACAGCAGCTGTGCTGATCTTGTGCACAAGACCAAGCCAGTTAACATTCCGGCATGGTGAGGCTGGGCTCATGAACACTCACTACTGGCTAGGGAGCTACTGACAGTTGACAGCTTCCGGGCTTCCGGGAGTTAGTTTTCTTTAAGGGTGTAGCCTCTGGTAGGTTGACCATGCTCCAGTAGATGGCCACATACCAAAGAGTACATGGGCAGCACAAACTGGACTTCCTAGATTATTTAAAAAAAAAAAAAAAAAAAAAAAGAAGTTGGGGGTTGGGGGTTGGGAAGTGGTGAGAGGTGGGGGTGAATCTGGGAGGAGTTATGAGAAGAGTGAATATGTGTTTGTATGTGGAGGATAGTGATCAAAATACAGCCTTTGCCTGGATGAAATTCCCAGAGAATACAAACATTACATTTAAAGACTTTTGTGTTGCTGTGACAAGTGCCTGAGGGAAGGATGGGAGGGAGGCAGAGGGCAGGATGTGAGGAGCAGCTCACCTCCTACTTCCTGGCAGTCAGGCAGCAGAAACAGAGCCTGTGCCAGGTGGCTTTTTCCTTCCCCTTCATTCCCATCCAAGCCCCAGCTTATGGGGTGCTATTCACAGTCTATTTCCCAGCTGAGCTCAACCTTTCTGGGAACCCTGTTTCCTGATCTAGGTAGTGTAGGCTCCCACCTGCTCTCTCCTCCTTCAGTGGGTGTGCTCCAGAGGGCCTTGCCTCATAGCACCCCTCTCCCCTCAGCTGCCAGAGCACTGCCATCTGTGCTTCTGCCATGGAGCAAACCTGACCTTTCCCAGCAACCTGGGCCCTCCTGCTGCCAGCTGCTTTTCAGGGCTGCTGCTTGGCTTCCTCATTACCCTGCTGGGGATCTCAGGGCCCTGGCCACCACCCCTGTGCTCTTCATGAGCCCCAAACAATGCAGAGGTCCACTGGGGAGCTGGCACATTTCCCCTTTGCAGGAGTCTGGCTCTATGAGGCCAAGGAGTGCCAGAGCTTGAGACCCCCCCCCACACACACACAGGAAAGCTCTTCCCTGGGAATACTAGAATCAGCTGTGGGGTCCCCAACCTGGCAGAGAATAGCAGAAGCGGCCCCCAACTAACACACATGGCCTCAAGCTAGGCCCCTCAACCCTCTCCAGATTATTCAAATAAGGGGGAAAAAATCCCACCAATCACAGGCCACCCTGAAGGCTCTACACTTCTCTCCCTGCCCTCTAGGGACACTATATAAAGAGTCACATTTTGAAATTTCAGCAGCTGCCTTCCTCCCTAGTGAAGGCAGCCACGAAGGGAAGAAGCAAAGATCACCTCAACTCATCCCAAATGCCAGGTACCTTCCTGTCAAAACTTTGTGGTTCTTGGCTTCCTGAGGGTTAGGATACCCTTCCATTGTGGACACCTTCCCCACCTCAGAGCTGTATAGTTCCTAGGCTCCCAAATGCCAGGATACTTTTCCATTTCTGAGTTGAATAAAAACACTAACAGGTAGGGCTTCTCAGTCTAGTCAAGGTGACAATGAAGCTAATAATGTACATTACATTTTCTCAGTAGAAGGAATAAAGGCAATTACCCAACTTTCCCCTTATGCCTTTTAATGACAAGAAAATAAATTAATCCCCATAGTATTTATAATTTTCAAATACTTTTTTTGAAAAAAACATATATAATATGAATCTTTAGGAGTAAATAATTTATTTTAAAGAAAAAATTTCCCATAAATCTATTAACATAAATAATATCATCATACGCATTCTCATTTGGAGTCAGAAATTTTAAAAATTACTGTGAAAAACAAAACTGAAATTCTGAGCAACTTAAGGTTCTGTGCCTTGAAGAAATCTGGTTTAAAAGCAGGAATGTTGATTGTACAAATGACCTAGACAGTCATTCAGAACTAACTCTTTTTCATTTCTCCAATTAAAAACAATAACACTTGAGCCAGAAGTGGTAGCACATGCCTTTAATCCCAGCATTTGGGAGGCAGAGGCAGGCAGATCTGTTGAGTTTGAGGCCAGCCTGGTCTTTAGATGGAGTTCCAGGACAGCCAGGGCTACACAGAGAAACCTTGTCTCGAAAAACCAAAGGCAAACAAGAACCCCCAAACCAACCAACCAACAACAAATCAAAACACCCCCCAAAACAACAATAAAAACAAAACAATAAACCCAAACCAAGAACATTTAAGACACTGAGATTAAAAATTGTCCAGATATCAAAACAATTGGTCTGGTTAGCTAATTAATAAAACTGAATTCCATTTTTGTTTTTCTTCTTCGTTTTTAGTCAGTGTCTTTGAGGCTGGTCTTGGCCCTGGGCTAAGTACTCCTCCTAGCTCAAACACTGGAATAGCTATGACTACCACATGTGCCACTACACCTGGTTTGTTTTTTTTTAAGGCAGGAGAAAGGACAAATAAAATGTATTAAATGCCTAAATCATGAGAGTATTAGATTACATAAAGTGAGATTCTCTAATCCCATCTTCTCTCCCTAACCACTAATATAAATCAATGATCAATGATGAATGCAGCTGGAGCTCTTAATTGTTCAATCAGTTCTAAGATGTGTTACTTTAAGAATCAAGTCCTCCTGGGTAAGTGAAACACCTTCAAGGAATGAGTGCATTTTTGACAGACTCTGGAACTCGGCTTGCATAGTACTCATAGTTCCTCAGTACGGCCAAGACCCCTGCAGAGTTCATGTGCTTCACCTCCTTGTTGTACTGGAGGGCATTCCCGTGGATGTCTGTCAGCTTCCCTGTAGAAAAACATCACACAAAGTCAATGGACAGTTGGATCCGGATGCTTCATGGGTTTTCCCTTGAGGGACAGGATGGGGAAGTATGAGTATTGAACCCCAGGGCTCACACTAAGCATGTTTTACTCCTGAGCTATGTCCTAACCCACTGTAGTTTTTCTTAAGTGACTTCATAGAATGTTTGCACTGGGGTTAAACCTATGCACACTAGGTAAGTACTCTATCACTGAGCTACATCTCCAGACCTCTTTTTTGTTTTATTTTTGAGAAAATGTCTATGTTGTCCAGGCTCAACTTTTATTTATTTATTAAAACAAAACAAAACAAGAGCTCACTATATAACCCTGGCTGGCTTGGAACATTAGATAGCCCAGTCTAGCTCTGAACTTGCTGTGACCCTCTTGCCTGTACTTTAAAAGTTCTAGAGTTACACGTTGTGTCCCACCACACCAGCCCCAGAGTGTCTCGAACATGCTACACTCCTGCTCAGCCTCCTTAAGAGAAAGGATTACAAGCCTGTTCCACTCCAATGCCCTTCTGCTTCCCTCTTGTCTTTGGAACTAGAGAGTGAACCAAATGCCTCCTGTATGCTAATGTGAGCTCTACAACTGAGCTATAGCCCTATACTCTCAAGCTGTATTTCTTTTTTCTTTCTTTCTTTCTTTTTTTTTTTTTTTAAAGATTTATTTATTAGAGTTAGGGTTAGGAAAAAATACAGATTTATTTTATGTAGTATAGTGTTTTGCCTGCATGTGTGTATAGTACTTAGTATACTGTGCGCCACATGAGTACCTAGTGCCCTTGGAGGTCAGATGAGGACACCAGATTCACTGGAATTGGAATTACAGATGGTTGTGAGCCATTATATGGATGCTGAGAACCAAAACTGTGTCCTCTACAAGAACAGCCAGTGCTTGTAACCACTGAGCTATTTCTAGCTACATAATTCAATTTCTTGCTATCAATTTCTCTTATTATAAGGTACACTTCACAAAATGTTTTCTGTATGTCTGTCTGTCTTAGTGTCGCTACGGCTGTGATAAAACACCATGACCAAAGGCAACATGGGGAGGAAAGGGTTTATTTGGTTTACTTATCCTGAATCACAATCCATTGAAGAAAGCCAAGGTGGGAACTCAACCCAGGTAGGAACCTAGAGGCAGGAGCTGATGCAGAGGCCATAAAGTGTTGCTAACTGGCTTGCTCAGCTTGCTTTCTTATAGAACAGTGGATCTTAACCTGTGGTTCTTGGCCCCTTTGGGGTCAAATGACCAGTTCACAGGGGTTGACAAAGACCATCTGCATCTCAGAATCACCAAAGACCATCTGCATATAAGATATTTACATTACAACAAAAATGATTTTATGGTTTGGGCCACCATAGCATGAGGAACTGTATTAAAGGGTTGCAGTATTAGGAAGGCTGAGAACCACTGTTACAGCCTCTAGGACCACCAGCTCAGGGGCAGGACCAGCCAGAATGGGCTGGGCCCTCCCCCATCAATCACTAATTAAGAAAATACCCTATAGGCTTGCCTACAGCCCAGTCTTAATGGAAGTATTTTCTCAATTGAGGCTCCCTCCTCTCAGGTGACTCTAGCTTATATCAAGATGACATAGAACTCGGGCCTGATGCATGCTAGTCTAGTGCTTTACCACTGAGCTATAACCTTATCCCTATCATCTATTTTTTTAATTTTTAAAGATAGGGTCTCATATACTTAAAAAAAGTAATTTTATCTCTCTCTCTTTGTCACACACCAACAAAAGTCAGAAAAAAGCATCTCAAAGCTGGAGTTACAGGTAGTTGTGAACCACCAGATGTGGGTGCTAGGAACTGAATTCATGTTCTCTAGAAAAGTAGGAAGTGCTCTGAATTTCTGAGCCTGGGTTACATAATGAATTCTAGGCCAGCCAGGGTTACAGTGAGACCTATCTTAATGAAACAAACACAAACAAACAAGAATGACAAAAATAAGAGTTAAATTAACTGTAT
Organism: Cricetomys ansorgei; assembly: GCA_026225945.1. Classification (NCBI taxonomy): domain Eukaryota; kingdom Metazoa; phylum Chordata; class Mammalia; order Rodentia; family Nesomyidae; genus Cricetomys; species Cricetomys ansorgei. The sequence goes on from JAMJFZ010000116.1 coordinate 12,046,854, forward strand.
AAAGATGAAAATCCACTCCTACAAAAGATTATAAACGAAGAGAAAAGTGTTGAAAGTTTCTTTGCTTGTGTATGATGATGGGTTTGGACCAGTCATTTCTAGGCTTCCCTCTAGCATTTGTGTTCTAGGAATCTAGGTAAAGAACGCTGACTGAGGGCTGGAGAGATGGCTCAGCAGTTAAGAGAATTGGTTACTCTTCCAGAGGACATGGGTTTGATTCCCAGGAACCACATGGAGACTTACAACTATCTATAACTCCAGTTCTAGGGGATCTGATACCCTCTTTTAGCCTCCAAGGGCACCAGGCATGCATGGAATACACACACATATATGCAGACAAAACACCCATTGCATAAAATTAAAGGAGAAAGAATATTACTCAAATATAATGGTTGAGTACAATATAAAAACCACAATTCTAAGATAAAATGGACTAACCTCCCACAGCATGTAAGATAACTTCTGGAGCACAAGTATCCCATTTCTTACATCCAGGACTTGCAAATACGTAAGCAGAGGCTTTGCCTTCAATAAGCTGGATAATCTGTAAGGTTAAAAATAATAATTACCCTCCACCACAAAATGACTGAGATGCCAACAAGAAAAACTGAGAATGCCTATTTAAGATGTTTCATCAATTCCTGTCAGACTTAGATTAAAGCTCCAAGAGGGTAAGTGGTACCAATATTATAAAGAAATAAAACAGGTGCATAATATCACATGGTAATCTAAAGGAAAAAAATAGGATCAAGAAAGTCTTAATCCATAGTCCCAGTTAGATTAAGCTTTCTTATTCACATGGTTGTTGTTTCTTGCTATAAAGGAAATACATATTCACTATTAAGCAAGTACTGTTTTACATTTCTAAGAAACTGGCTATTACTAAGTAATAGGTAGAGAGATAGTCAACAGCACCAGAATGGACCGTCCAGCAGGTGTGTGGCGCTGGCTAGTCTAATAAGTCATTCCAGAGACTTCAGAAGCCTTATCTGTTGCTCCTGCCACTACTCAATTAGGAAGCATTATCACGATAGGAATAATTTGGTTTCTTTGAGACAAGAGGCTCCTGTAGCTCAGACTGGCCTCAAGCCAAGGATAACCTAGAACTCCCATTCCTCCCGTCTCCATCTCCCTAGTGCTAGGGCTGCAAGTGTGCAGCACCACACTTGGCTGCATTTTGCATTTAACTGCCTTACTTGTATCTGTGAAGATTGAACCTTAAACTTTTTCTTTTTTTTTTTTGCCATTCTTGGTTCTAACCAAGGGTCTTATTCATGCTAAATTTGTGTTGTACAACTGACACAGGCCTTTAGCCCTTTACTTTTCTTCTGTAATTTTAAATGTGATATCAGTGGCAGACTTATGTATTGCTTAACCTCTTCCCTTCTACTCTTATTTCACTTTTTTAAAAATGTGTGTCCTGGAGATTGAACTCAGGGCCTCAAATATGCTAGGCAAGTGCCCTACCACGGAGCTTGGCTCCCAGTTCTTTCTGTACTTTTCATTTTGAGACAGGGTCTCATTAAGCTGCCCAGGCAGGCTTCAACTTTGGGTCCTCCCGCTTCAGCTTCCTGAGGAGCTGCAGTTATAACCCTTACCACCTGGCTCGACTTATTTCACAGTTTTAAAAGCTAGGCATTTCATTCGATGACAGTACACTGGAGAGCCTCCATACCTTGTTTCCTGCTCCCCCCACTCGCAGCACATTGTCAGGGTTCATGGCTGTAACACAGTCTGTGACCAACTTGTTGCTATGGGATCTGGTGGTTGTGACAATGTGCTTCCCGGCAGGCACTTCTTTCAGCTGAAACCCAAAAGCACCCAAACCCAGAACTCCCCAGATGGTCCTGCCCAGCACAGCATTGGGTCCTGCCTGTATGAAATGACAACAAGCTCACCGTCACTGGGGAAAGATGTCAGCCACAAAGAAAACAGTCAGTCAGCTATATTTAGTTGAAGTTACCAAGGTTGCAATATAGGACATATCTTTTAGTTACAAATATAAGTAATAAGTAAATAAACAAACAAATTATCTTCATAATAATTTGATTATCCTCAATGCTGCTTTGGTCAACAAGGGACACTTGCATCCTCAGGAAAGTGACCTTCATAGTTTAATTACTCTTTCTTTTGAAACCAACCACTGATCTGTCTGTTACACTGAAAATAGCCATTTTTAAGATACTGGAGTTGTGTGGGGGACTGATCACTACTTTCCATTATTGATGGGCAATAGGAACCATGTTATCTAAGTGATGATACATTTTGCTGCCATAGAGACCGAGCACCAAACAGGCTGATACTGAAGAAAGTGTGGACAGAGAAGACAGGGCAGAGATTTTCATGATAATTGCCCTGACAGAATGACAATGGCAACACAATCTTAGAATCTGTATTTTCCTTTGTGGAGCTCAGAGACTTTTCAGCCACATCACTAAATGCACATTTCATGTAGAAAACACATTTCAGGAAAAGTACAATTGATGCTAATATCATAAGTCCAAACTCAACACAGCATAATGTTAACCCAGGAGGTATACAGTGAGAACAGGCATATGATTTACTCAAAAAGGATTTGCCAGGACCACACTAAGTTCTTTACGCATGCAATCCTCAGAGCACCCCTAGGAAGTAGATATTATTAGTCTGAATGACTAGAAGAATGAGATTTGGAAATCAGTTAAGAAACTGACCAAGGAGGCGTGGAAGTTCCTGTCAAAATCCAGCTCATCTGGGTTCAAAGCTCTTTTTGTTTTTTGTAGGTTTTTTTTGCTTTTTGTTTTTGGAGACATGGTCTTACTATGCAGCCATAGCTGACCTGCAAAAATGTAGACCAGGCTGGCCTCAAAAAGACTTATTTTAAATTTCTGTGTATGGGTGTTTGCGTACACGTATGTATGTGCACCATGTGTGTGCCTGGAACTAGAGTTCCAGATGGCTGTGAGCAGCCATGTGGGTACTGGTAACCCAATCTGGGTCCTCTGCAAGAGCAGCAAGTGCTCTCAACTGCTGGGCCATCTCTGCAGTTCTGAAAAGTTGTTCTGATTTTGCGTTGTGCTATTGTTTTTGAGATGGGGTTTTACTACATTGCCCTGGATGGCTTTGAAAGGATTCTGTTGCCTTGGCCTCCCAAGTAGGTAGGACTACAGGTTAGTGCCACTGTCTCCATCGAAGCAGACACTTGGCAACCTGAGCTGACTTGCCCACACATTTTCAAAGTTACAGCTTCTTTGTTCTAGAGAAGTATACTGGTGCTTTTGGGGTGAAATAGGCTTACGCTGTAGCTTGTGTGCTCTGGGAAGCAGAGTCTGGGGCAGGGGAATGGTTGTCAAGGAGTGTGTGTGAGAGCAGCACCTGTAGAAGGAAACAGTATGGGCAGAGGGAATGGGCTGCAGCGCAGCTAGACCGCAGCTCCAGCTGCCACTATGGGAGCACTGGAGGTCAGGCAGCTCTTTAGAATGGCCCTGAATCAGAAGGAAATGCCAGGCCTTTACACACCTGCACTTTCTGGTCATGGGAAACAGACTGCTTTGGGAAGGAGTGTGGCCTGGGGTGGGAAGATCTTCACAAAGAAGGCATTCCCTGAGGAAGCCAGCTGTTGGACTGTGCCTCCTGCCATGGAGCAGAGGAACCAAAACCAAGTATTAGCTGCTTGGGTTGTCAGTGTGCTCTCTCTTTCCTCCTGACTACACTGAAGACCTGGAATCTGGAAAGTTCCCACGGCTCCATGGTAGCCCTAGATGCTCATGAGGTTTTGCCTGTGATTCAACACTTAGGAAGCAGAAGCAAGGGAATAGTGAGTTCAAGACCAGCCTAGACTACATGGTGAGTTCCGGGCCAGCAGGGGAGATTCAATGAGAATCTATCTCAAAAAGAAAGAGTTCATACTCTTTTGTGAATGACTGTGAAGACAAGAGGAGGGCTCTGGTATCCTAAATGAAACCCCATGCTGCAGCCAGTTGGCCTTCCCCTGGGCTTCCATTCCCTGTCTTGCAAAGGTTCCACAGGAAAGCTAGCACTTGCCCTTCCGGATGAGTGGCGACTGTCAACTGTGGTTAGGAAGCTAGCTCCAGCATAAAGCAGATGGAGCTTCATGGTATTTTTACCAGTCAGTACTTACTGAATCAAAATTACACTTTCAGTTGTTCAGTTTTTTACCTTGCTTAAGAGCAATCGAAAATAATAGGGCTTGGAACTCACTTTGGATCCCAGCTCTACTGTTTACCCAATGGGTGACACTCACAAGTTCAATGCTTCAGTTTCCTCTGTGTGTGTGTGTGTGTGTGTGTGTGTGTGTGCGTGTATGTGTTCCTGGGGACTGAACCCAGGCCTTGCAGGCACTCTACCACAGAACTACATCCTCGGCTCTCTTTTACTCGCTTAGTTGCAACAACCTCACTTAGTTGCTGGCTGGTCTTGAGCTCATTCTGCAGCACAGGCCTCCCCTGAACTCATAAGGCTCTGGCCTTGGCTTCTCGAGTATCTGGGATTAAGGGTCTGCACCACTAGGCCAGCCCGCATCTTTTCTTCAGTATGGACATAACCTTTTCCTTAAGGTTTGTGGTGAGTATTACAAGAGATGATGCATGTGGAGCCCTTGAGCCTGAGCATAGCAAGTACCTGATGAACGTCAGTTATGAGGATGACTGCATTTTCTGCCTTACACACCAGCAGCAGCCAACCTTTTTGCTTCTTCTCGTAGTAATACATTAAAGAGCAAATGCAGACGGCAAAGAGGGTGAAAAGAATACAGCACAGGGAGAGGAAAGAAGAGGCGCAGAACAGGAGAAAGCGGACAGCCATGGGATGGACCGGTTACCACAAGTGCTGCCTCTCTCCTTCCTAGCACCATGACCGACACTCTAGCTGTTTCTCACCTTTGCTTCATTCCTGTGCTCCCTTAACTTCTCCTTTTCATTGTTCTGTGGAAAATGAATACAAGTTTTCTAGTCTCAGAAATAAGGGATGAAAATCATTAACAATTCCTAAGTACTTACATCTCTATTTTTGATGAAAGGGGCCATACATACTTTTTTTCTATGAATTAAATACCCCTCTTTTAAGGAATAGTGTTGAAATCACAAATCTGTGCCCACTACCTGTACCTGTGCCATCTACTATGCAGACAGCAAAGCTACACTGTAAGGATTAATACCTGAACACTTCAGTCTGACTTACCTAACAGTGCAGAGCCACTCTGATAAACCTCAAGAAATTAATCAAATTTCTAACCAGATAAGCAGCAGGAATAAACAAATTTATATTACACCTAAGTACGAAGCCTGTTCTTGAATATGAAATTCAGAAGCGATAGTCTCCACTCTGGTTATTTTGTTTTCTAAAGTTTATCAAGTTCACCATTAATATGAAAACTTTAAATAATTCCTTTAAAATGTAATGATATATTCTTGCTCTGTAATTACACTAGTCTCTTGTTTCTAAGGGAAACAGTTTCTTTGAAGTAAGACAGAAGTTGGAAGCAGCAGTAAGAGGAAGGGTTGCAAGCATCACTAGCCGGCTAGTGTACTGACAGTGACTCAGGCGCTGTGTAGAGCTACCTGGGATGCAACATGTCTAGCATCTGTTCTTTGTCGACATGGTTCATTTCTTCAGTGTGCTTCAAGACCACGCTAAGCAAGAACCAAATGGGTAATTTCCAAACTATTGCAATTGAATTATAAATATAAAAAAAGTACAATGCACACAGTCTATTTACCTACACCTATATTCCTGGCCCCAACACCCTCAGAACATTCTAGTTCAATAGGTGAACAGCAGCCTGGGAAGCTGTACCTTGAGAAGCCTGCCCCCAGGTGGCTGCTTGTGCAAATGAGTGAGATAACAGCTGGATTGGACTCATTAGACACTATAATTATGTATCTAATATTTTTGTGTCATTGGTAGCAATACCTCGTAGTTGTAATATGGCTGGTTGATAATGCCTGCAATGGCTTTTCCTTCATAAGCAATCCCAATAAGAACTGTTACATTGTCAAGAAGACCTATAAAGAAGACAAGTACATTACTCTCTCATGTTATGATTTACCACCAGTACATCAAACAAACAGCTGCTAGTTTTATTATTAATATTATTTTATTTTTTTATTTTTTCCAGACAGAGTGTCTCTCTGTAGCCTGGCTGTCCTGGAACTCACTCTATAAATCAGGCTGGTCTTGAACTCAGAGATCTGACTACCACTGCCTCCTGAGTGTTAGAATTAAAGGCCTGTGCCACCAAGCCTGACTGCTAGTTATTTTTGCAGTAAAGGTAAGGGATTTGCAAGGATATACCCACAAACAACCCTACTTGAGGCAAATACACAAGCTCTAATAAAGATGGACAGAGACAGAAAAGGTAATTACAGCCACTAAACTGAATCAATAACCACGACCACACTCTCCCTAGCATAGTTTGCAAACCAATTAAAGCCACAGTTGTAGCCATAAATTCACACCAGATGTAGATGTTGATTCAGAATCAAAGGCTGTTTATTCTTTGACTAATTAAATCACTGGTTCTTAGTACAGGAGACCTGGAACCCTGGAGTGTTTTGGCCTCTATACAATCTACTCTTAAGCCTAGAACTGGAAGGCTTCAGTCTCAGCCCCGGTACAATCTACTCTATCTCTGAGACTTACTGCTGACTGGGTTCACTCTGTCTAGCTTCTAGTGGACTCAACTCTTCTGGTTCAACTCATTTGCTACTCTGACTCAAACTGTTTTCCAAGCTGACTGATTCAAATTGACCTTCTGAGCCTAGCTTACTGTTTCTGACCAAACTCTTCTGACTCTGGCAGATTCTGGCTGACTCTGACTGCCTCAGACTGAACTGCTCTGCTCAGCTTCAAACTGATTCAGTCTTCCCATCTGACACTAAATTCTGCAGAGTTGCCTCTGTTTCTCTCTCCCTGAGCTCTCACTGCTCTACACTGCCTCAGTCAGCCTCTTTTCCTCAGTGAGATTGCTTCATTGTTTCTATCTCTTGTGCCCCAACCCCCATCTGCCTGCTTCAGACTGCCTGCCTCATACTGCCTCCTGTAACTCATTGCTATTATTGACTCTGTAAATCTGAGCAAGAGCCTGCCTTTCTCTTGTGAGAGTTGGGCATGTCCTTACTCTGGCTCACTCTGCTAACTCTTCCTCTGATTTGTCACTTTGTCTGTCCTTCACTCTGACTCATCTCAGATGTCACTTTCTGTGTCACACCAACTCCTGCTGAGCTCCACCTCCTGTCTGCTTCCACACTGTTTCTAACTCAGGGATTAAAGGCATGCACCACCAAAGCCTTCTGAATACTAGGATTAAAGGTGTATACCAACATTTCTACCCTAGAGCATCCTTACTGACACAGTAAAAGATTAAACATTCCTCTACACACAGTGGCAAGCCATTTCTATATTCTTCATGCTTCTCTGCCCCCATCCAATGCACTCTGATCTACAGATCAGATCACTATTCCTGAATTCCTCTCAGAGTCACTTTCAAGCTTCTGGAAAGCATTTCAATGCAGTCTAGGGATTATCACACAGCACTGGATCAGCTAGTGGACTATAACATGCAGAACTCTCCTGCTCTAAGCCAGTGGTGAATCAAAATCTAGGGTGGATTTACACACTTACACACACACACACACACATTCAGTACATATGCATGCCATCCACACGTGCATACACACCCTCACATAGTCCATATGGGCATTCCACACACAGACACATGCTTACACAGAACATATGGGTGCTACACACCCGTTAGCTCAGGCTGAGCTGGGACTTACTCTGAAGGCCAGGCTGACCTTAGGATTTTCCTGCCTCAGCCTCACAAGGTCTCTATGTGAATCTGTGTTTCAAAAATATAACTCTAGGCTTTTTTGTTTGTTTTAGTTTTTCTCTGAGTAGCCCTAGCTGTCCTAGAACTTGTTCTGGAGATCAGGCTGGCCTCAAACTCAAGAGAACCTGTCTCTGGCTACCAAGTGCTGGAATTAAAGGCATGCCCCTGCCACCACCACTGTACTCAACTCTAGGCTTTAAAAACCTAAATCCAGCTCCAAGACTCCAAGTTCTTCTGAGTCTTGTTTTGTTTTGTCTAAGGAAGGTCCAGCCCAGGCTGACTCAGAACTCACTCTATAGCTCACTCAGGCTGGCCTCAAACTAAAAGCAGTCCTCGTGCCTCAGTGTGCTGAGATTGTGGGTACGGGCTGTCACACAGCTCCTCCAGACTTTTACGCCTCTGGTTTTAATTCAGTGCTTTCTGGTCTTTCTCACCTCTGATAACCTCAGAGGAAGGAAGAGTGAGTGGGAGGCTGTGAGACCAGGTTGTAGCAGAGCATTTTTCCAGCCCAGTAAAACACAGTTTCAGCACAGTTTAAGACAGGTTTACTATGACTGATCCTCCCATGTGGGGACCTCAGAACTGGAGCTGGTAGAGTACATGGGGTGGTATCTGAAGATAATCTCTCCTAGTTACCACTCATGTATGACAACAGTAGGCCATCATGCACACAGACACAGCGCTTGGGTAAATATAGGACATGACAGCAGCTCTTCACTTGACTCAGGAGCAGCATATTCATGTGTGTTGCATCAGCACTGTCTGTGTGGATGGTCGAGAGATACTGACCTTCAGTGTATTCCTTGGTGCCATCTAAGGGGTCAACCCAAACCACAAGCTGCAAAATAAAAATGGGAAAAAAAGAGGAAATGTCCATATCAAGTACATAAAATTCAAAGAGAGAATGAAATAAATTAAAAGTATTCCTTTTTAATATGTTTGAACACATTAGCTGATAAATGTCCACTGTCACTGGGTGATGGGGGCACATACCTTAAACCCCAGCACGCGGGAAGAAGAAGTAGGTTGATCTTTGAGTTCGAGGCCAGCCTGATCTACAGAGCGAGTTACAGGATAGCCAGAGTTATACAGAGAAACACACACACATACAAACTAGTTACAGGACAGCCATAACTATATAGAGAAAAAAACAGACGCAACAAAAAATAAAACAAAACAAAACCACACAAACAAACCAAACACAAAAAAAGTCCACTGTCACTTGAACACTTAGCACAATGTTACGAACTCACTTAGCTCTAGATGGTGCTATGGGGAAAATTTTCCACAAGGCACTGAACTGAGAATATTTTGGACAATGTAAGGACAATGTTCATTTTATATGCATGTGCCTTTTTTTTTTTTTTTTTTTTTGGTATTTTGAGACAGGATCTCACTATATAGCCCTGGCTGTCCTGGAACTTACTACATAGACCAGGCTTGTCTTGAACTCACAGATCCACCTGCCTCTGCGTCTCAAGTGCTGGGATAAAGGTTGAGTCACTATGCCTGGCCAGCACATGCTGATTTAAAACATAAATAAAAGGTTTGATTAACTTAAGAATACAGGTCACAATAACCCAAGAAAACGGAATGATATATAAAATGGCACCAGACTAAAGGAGAAATCCCTCCTGTTTAGGACTCTCAACAATTCAGAATACCTTTCCATATGCACTCAGTAAACTAGATGTGAATATTGATTCACTCCTGATGTCATGTTTCACTATCATTTTATCCTTCTTTCCACAGGCTAGAATGTCTTGCTATAGTAATTATGCTGTAAGTGCATGTTCAATAATTTAAAATCAGGATCCCCTGGAGCTGGAGTTACAGGCAGCTGTTAGCCACCTGATGTGGCTTCTGGGAACCAACCCTGGATCTTTACCAAGAGCAGTCAGTGCTCTTAACTGCCAACACACCTCTCCAGCACCAAGTGAAAAGATTTTTGTGGTTTTCTACAAATGGCCAGCCCTATCACCAACACAACATTTTATTACCAAACATTCTGAACAGTGAAGAAGACTTTCTTACCAAAAATATTTTTAAACAATAGTTTCAGAATGGAAAGAAGACCTACAGGGTAAGACAGTGAGCTGCCGCCAGTCACATGTCCATCCCTGCTACTTCTGCTGGCTCTCAGAAACTCTGTGTGATTCCCACACACTTCCCTCTGACAGACAAACTGTATTTCCTTCACAATGGTAACAGACACAGACCAAGAGTACAAAGCATAAAGATGGACCTTACGTCTTCCTCCTTAATAGCAGTGTACTGCGATGGACATGGTTGCTTCAGGATTTCCTCCCACTGCCCATCTTCAATCAGCTCTTGATCCACTTCTCCAGGAGGCAGATCCTGGGACAGAGACAGAGTGACACTGCTAAAGCGGTTTGCTCCCACAATGCACTGTGTTCCCTAAGAGGAAATGCAGCAACTGGGCTCCTAGCTACTTCTATTTACGTCTTATGTTTAGAGCTTTTATGGCAAGCCTAGTATAACACTAGCAGGAACCTGGAAGAGATAGTGAGAAACTAAGATTTCCCCAGGAGCTTCCACCCTGAACCTGAAGTGTGGGTACCAGGAAGGAGCTCCCTTGAAGAAATTCTCAGTTCTGATGACTTAGCCTCACAGCTGGATCCTGGCTTCCTTTAAACCCTGATCAGAAACATTTAGAAGGGACCCAAATCCCCTTTCTCTTCCCCATTTATCTAAAACCATAAATAAACCCATTTTTCTTTATACATTTCTGTTTCCCGGTTTCTTTTGGAATGCTGGGAGACTAGGGCAGTGGGTTATGAGCCTGGGTGCCCAGCTACACTAGGGCCTGGGATGCAGCTCAGTGGTACAGCAGTTGCCCCGCACACACTAGACTCTGATTCCCTGCACCACGTAAGGACAACCTGAGTAAGGAACAAGAGGTGAAAGGAATTACTAAGAAATGAAGGAGTTAACAGATTCCTGTATTCCTATTTGCAGAGAATATGATGCTTTACATGGAAAACCCTAAAGATTCTACCAGAAAACGTCAGGAATTGACCAACACTTTCTGTAAAGTGTCAGGATACAAATGTTAACATGCTTTATATACCAATGGCACACAAATTGGGGAAGAAATCAGGGAAACAATCCCATGAACAGTAGCCTCAATAAATAAAGATACCTAAGGAAGGAGGTGAAGGACCTCTACAATGAAAACTTTAAAACTCAAGAAAACCCCAGGTCTGGTGGCACAAGCTTCAAACCCCAGTACTTAGGAGACAGAGGTAGGCAGATCTCTACAAGCTCAAGGCCAGTTTGGTGGTCTACATAGGAAGTTCCTGGCCAGCCAAGACTACATACTAAGAACCCTGTTTCAAAAAACCAAAAACTCTGAAGACAGAAGTCAAGGCAGATACTGAAAGATGAAAGGCCTCCCATGTTCGTGAGTTGGTAGAATTTAATGATGTAAAAATGACCATCCTGGCAAAAGCAATTTACAGATTCAATGCAATCTCAATCAAAATCACTATGATGTTCTTCACACAAATAGAAAAACCCAAATAGAAACACAAAAGACCCCAGATAGCCAAAGCAATCCTGAGCAGCATCACCATACCCAATCTCAAGTCATACTACAGAATCATGTTAACAAAAATGGCATGGTACTGTCACAAAAAGATGTGTAAAGCAATGGCACAGAATGAAGCCCCAGACTAAACCCATACAGTCACAGCCACCTGAACTTTGACAAAGACACCAAAAATACACACTGGAAGAAAGAACATCTTTAAAAAATGGTGCTGGGAAAACTGGATGTAGAAAAATGGAACTTGATCTTTTTCTTTTTCTTTGAATAAAAATCAACTCCAAGGGCTGGAGAGTTGGCTAAGCAGGTAGTAACAACAGGTGCTCTTCCAGAGTATCCAGGCTTGACCCCCAGCACCCACATGGCAACTCAGAATCATCGATAATTCCAGTTCCAGGGGATCTGATGCCCTCTTCTTGCCTCCACAGGCAACAACAGGTTCACATGTAGAGTGGAGACACCTGGGCAAGCATAACATCCATACACACAAAAATAAAATAAAAATAACTTCAAAAAATTCTGCATGCCTTTAATTCCAGAACACGAGGGAGAGGCAGACGGATTTTGGTGAGCTTTGAGGCAACTCTGGTCTACACAGCAAGTTCCACGACAGACAGGGCTACAGAGAGAGACCCTGTGTCAACAAACAACAAAGGGGGTGTGTGTGCTACAGAACTGAATTCTCAAAAGAATACAAATAATAAACATTTTAAAAACTAACATCTCTAGCACAAAAGGGAGAACAAATTCAAGCTACTTTGAGAGTCTATCTTGCCCTACTGAGGATGTAGGAAAAGAGGAAATCAGACTGAAATGAACTGGAATCATTTTTCCTGCTGGGGAGCTTCCACAGTGCTAGAAGGTACTATACAGGCTGATGGGGAAGAAAAGATATCCTACCCAGCTGTGAGCCCTACAAACTACAATACTGTCAGGCAAAATGTGTCCACTTTCCAATGGTGGTGTGACTGTTACGGGAGGTAACTAACTGCTCTAATTGAACTTGAGGTCTACTCCACTAGAGGGAATCCATGCTTGGTACTTTAAACCCACTCAATGCCTATGGAAAGAGAAGAGAAAGCCCTCTCAAAGAATTAAACTCTGCTGCTTTACTAAATTCACAAAGTGTCAAACTACCTTCTAATATACATGAACTCTCAACAACTATGGTTGACTACGCTGGGTCTGAAAAGGAATGGGCCCGTCACCAGCAGAGATGGAGGAGGGCTTCAGGGAGGCCCTACCCCTCATTCAGAACTATTTCCTACAGACGAGTTCAAGGAAAAGAGAAGCCATTGCCTTCAGTTGTGCACAACTGAGGAGCAAGCTCCAGTGGCTAGTCCCAGTTACAGATGGCCCTGGCTAAATGAAATGGGATGCAAAACCAACCAAATGTCATGAGTTTGGGAAACGAACAGGTAGGAAGTGAGGGGGCACGAAGGGATGGAAAGGGGGATGGAAGGAAGAGTACGAAAGTAGCCAGACTACATCACACACAGGGACTAAACTGTCAAAGAAATAACCTAAGAAACAGAAAACAAAATGTACTCTTTCATTTATAGGAACACATGTCTAACTTCTGAAATGAAGGACAAACTAAAACAAAACCCAGTCTATTTCAAAGTTCAAAAACTTTGTCAACTCTTAAAATTTAAGTTTTGATGTTGGGGCTCAAACCCAGAGCCTCACTCATGTGAACCACATGTTCTTACTACTGAGAGATTCTCCTACCTCAGAGCTTCATATGGTAGACACTGTTCTGCGTTCTATCACTGAGCCTATCTTACGGTTTTAAAGCTACATATTCATTACAATGGTAACCATGTCTTCCGTCACTAAGAATGGAGACTCAGCCTAAAAATGGACCAAAATATTATAAAATCAGATTATTTCCTGTAAAGAATACGATCTCTTTTGTGTTCAAACAGTAGCTCCAATGCTAAGACCATGACACACGATTCAATGGCATGTCAGTTATGAACCTACATGGCACGGTAACTCTTACCTCTTCCCCTATAATTGTCAGCTTGGGGAATTTCCGTGCCAGGGAAGAGCATATGCTCATCTGCACCAAGCGGTCTGCTTTGGTCTGCAGGTCTGTGGCTGAGGTCTGTAACAAAGAATGCAAATATCAATAAGATACAATTAGGAATATTTAGACTTCCGACTCCCAAGTGTACAGTAGCCATATAATTTACACTATATTTCTAGCTTTTAGATTCACAGAGCTTAACCCCAAATGAATCAACTAGTCTTGTGCCCTATTTCTTCAGAGAATTAACAATTAAAATGGTAAGTGAAGCTGGGTGGTAATGTATGACTGTAATCTCAGCACTTGGGAGGCTGAGGCAGAAAGATTGCCATGACTTTGAGATCTCAGCTTGGCCTACCATGTGAAACTGTGCATTAATAAACAAACATAGTTTAGCAACACAGGGTGTGCGTCTGTGTGCTGATGGAGATCAAACCCATACTGTGCACATGCCGAGCAAGTTCTCAATCACTCAGCTACATTCCCAGGTCCATAATGGTTCAAGTTTGCAAAGTGCTTTTAAAATTTAGACTATTTTCTTCACTAGTTGAGAAATTCTTTTATAAGATTCTAGATACCAACATTCTGCTTAAACTGGCTAAGAAACAGGAAACAACCAGTGTTTCATACATACTTTTTATAATCCCATACTTTGAAAATCAGAAGCAGGAGGTTCACCATAAGCCCTAGGCCAGCCTGATCTACAGAGTAAGTTCCCAGGTCAGCCAGGGCAGCCAACAAGACCCTGTCTCAAAAACAAAAACAAACCAAAAAAGAAATAGATTTATACTGTTTCAAAGTGAAGCTAAATACTCTATCATCAGTGTTTGAAGAGCATCCTCTGTAACTTCTCCTCACTCGTCCTTGTAATTCAAGAGGTCAGGAAGATGATTAATTAATGTATTAGAAAGAATTCCTAGGTTGTTGGCTTTTTTTTTTTTTGAGGAGGAGGGGAGTAGGGTGGGAATGGAGGTGGATAGCCAAGGCTGGCCTTGAATTTATGAACCTCTTGCTTTCATCTCCCAAGAGCTGAGATGATGAGTGCCTAGCACCACATGTGGCCTTGATACCTTTGAATAAGAAATACTTATTTAAACATCAGATTTTCTCAAACATGTCACATGTTCTAAGGTTGCATGGTTTTGTATGCAATAGTTTAAGATTTGTTCTGGAGGTGGACTTCAGCCAGAAGACAGTCGTATATACAAAGACCTTGGATGAAGTCTGAAGTAATTTTCAAAACAGATAATCAAATTTAGTCGGTCCAGAATAGGACATTCTTTACCTACTATGAAGAGCAAAAACAGTGACTTCAGAAGCAGACAAAATCTGCAGTACCTTCTGCACGATGCCCAGGTCTCCTTCAGCAATAACACATCTGACTATGGTTCCTGCCTTCTGAGCGATAGAATATGCTGAGGCTACCAGCCGCATCAACACAGTATGGCTGGAAGCCATGGTAAGCCCTGAAGGAAAGGAGAAAAATGTTTTGTTACTTTAGAGACCAGCTACTAGTTTCATTTAATTGAATTCAAGTCAACACATATTTATTGAATGCTTGGGGCGGCTTCAACTAGCTGCATAGGTTCTTTAATAAATACATACTAAAAGAGACTTGGTGAAGACACAATTACAGTATTGATTTTCTCAGTAAATCCTGTAACACTCTTTCTAGGACAACAAAGCATTTCAAAGCCTGGAAAAAAGAAAAAGTGAAAAAGTTATGAGTGTGTAACATGCAAAGTGGAAGTCTTACGATCTAAAACTATAAAATGCAGCATCTGCACTTGATGAGCTGATATTTTGAACACTAGAGCTGATCAGTGCTGAGAGGGAAGCAGCATAAGAGGACACAGGGTAAACTGCAAAAAGAGGCACTGTGCTGTAGCTCAGTAGCAGAGCACATGCCTCACAGTTCAGCATACCCTGTGTACGAACTCTAGTGTTATTTAAAAACAAACAACAACAAAACCACATATAGTTAAAACTACGTAGTTCCGACAGGCCTAGAACTCCCTGTGTAGATCAGGTGGCTCTGACACAGAGAATCACCTGTCTCTCCTTCCTGAGTGCTGGGTCTCCCTGACTCTGTTTATATGGCAGTCTTACTATGTTGCCCAGGCTGGCCTCAAAGTACTAATCCTCCTGCCTCGGCCTCCTGAACACCAGTATAATAAGTATATGCCACCATTCCCAGCTTCAACAGAAATATGTGAAGGACACTCTGAAGGTCACCCCAGCAGGACCAACTGAGGTGTAGTTGACACCATATGCCAGCCTGGCATCTTCCCTCCCATTCCCTTTCCTTTCCTTCTACCAGAGACCTCAACAACATTCCCTAGTAAGCCTGCCCTGCTATATTTGTCTTCAAGTGCTTATAAGGAATCTGGCTAAGGCCAAAACTCTCAGGCTAGAGTAAAGCCTTGGGTTCAATGCCCATTACAGCAAAAAAGACAGGCTTGGTAGCTAGACATGTATGAAATCCTAGCACTCAGAAAGCTAAGGCAGGAGGATCCTCAGATGAAAAGGAGCCTGGGCTATATAGCAAGTTCTTGGTCAACTTGGTTAAATAATGACATATTATTTCAACAACAACAATAACAACAAAAGAAACCTCTAAAACTAAAGACAAACAAAAACTTTCCCAACACAAAATTAAATCAGGTTAACATTACTTTGCTGTGGTCAAGTATCATATTCCTTATCCACAGGAAGCATACAAAGGACAAATAAATCCACTTGTTCCACTGTCAGTTTCTGACTGAATAGCTGACTCAGTATACCTTTAAATCCATTTGCATCCTTCTGTTACTCTGATCTAATCATAAGAATTAAGAATCTAAATGGACAATAAACAAGTGTGTGAAAATGTTTAAAAGACACAATTGAGGGGCTGGAGAGATGGCTGAGTGAATATCAGCACTGGCTGCTCTTGCAGAGGATCTGGGTTCAGCTCCCAGTCCCCACGGGGCAGCTCACAAGAGTCTGCAACTCCAGTTCCAGGCCAGATCTTCTGTTGGCATCTGCAGGTTATCAGTCATGCCTGTGGCATAGACTTACACGCAGGCAAAAGACCCATACACATAAAAATAATAAAATCCATCTAAAAATAGAAATAAATAAGTCTTTTTTTAAAAAGGAGAGAGAAAAGATGTGATTGAAACTGATGTGTAGTACTGAAAACCGGCTTGTGACCAATAGCTGCCTGGAGTTAGGATGAAAATAAAATGGGTTAGTGAAGTATTCTTATATTGTAATCAAGCTATATTGGTTTTCTCGAGATAATAGATGTTGCATGTGGAATAATGTAAACTATGATCATTACTAAGGAACACCACAAATAAAAAAGAGTAGTAATAACTTGGGAAAATATTTCATTGACCTTACCCCAACTATTATACATGTGAACAGCCATTTACCTACTGTATTTTGTACTAGGGAAGTATTTCTGAGTTACCTTCCCTACCCAGCACATTTTCTGGGGGAGGGTACGCTGGGAAATCACACCTGAGGCCTTGTCAGGCACATTCTTTCTCACAGAGCTACTCCCAGCCCTTCACATGCCTAAAGCAGAGGAGAGTTTAACTTGTAGGAGTGCTGACAGACAAGTAGTTTTCTTTCACAATATGGTGTTGCTTTCACTTTCTTCACACAGCATTTACTCTTGAGCCAATTCAGAAATCATTTGAGCCTTGTCTGGGCTGGCATGACTAGTTTACTTCTTAAGCTTACCATGTATAACACAGTGTTTTCTTCTCCCAACAGAAAATGTCCAGGCTGTCTGCTCACTACCTTCCTTAGTGAATGCACCCTGTTTATGAACCACAACTTAAAGAGAACATCAGTTTGTAAGATGTTAAGATAGAAATATTATTACCCTTCCTGGCCCTAATAGCTTTCTTACCATAGTTTTTAAAGAAATAAATACAATGTTGATTCTTGGTATAAAGAAAACAAAAAAAATTATCAAAACATAAAATGTATAAAAGAGAGTCTTACTAGCCTTTTGTTTACACTCCTGTCTTCCCCAGAACTCAGGTGGAAATTACCTTTTGAAATGCCTTAAGAACAAGACTAAAACTAGCCACTAAGTTAACTTCCTTATAGTAGCTCAAATAACCCTCATACTTCTCTATCAATTTTCCTGAAGCTGTACTTCTTGGGAATATGTCCTTTCAAAAGCTCAGAAAACAAAACAAACAAACAAAACAACACAGAGTGGTGTTTAAAGGCAGACTCTGGAGCCAACTGCCTGTGTCCACATCCTGGCATACATCAGCTGCAGACTTTTAGGAAAGCCACCCATACTCTCCACCCTTGAACTTATAAATGGGAAAAACTGCACCTATTCATATAGGTTTGCTGTGATTATTAAATAAGTGCTACACAGAAGGCACTTGGGCCTACAGATAAGCATCGAACAATTCAGGCTAAACAAAACTTCAGTGGTTTTCTTTGTTCTGGCTAGTCAACCGGGATACATGGAAATGTTAAAAAACAAGGTTAGGGGCTGGACAGGTTGCTCAGTGGTTAAGAGTACACACTGCTCTTGCAGAGGACCAGAGGTCAGATCCTAGAACCCTGATCCACAAAGATGTAAGAAGCCACAAGCAAGCATCCACCAACAAGGATGGAGTTCCAGACACCATGTCTTTCCCATCATGATGAACTATATGCCCCTGAAACAATGAGCCAAAATAAACATCTCCCCACGTTGCTTCTTATTCACTGGTGAGGAAAGCAACTAATACCAAGGATACTCTGACCCTCGGGAGGAGACAAGGAAACTGATGGGCAGAAGTTTTTCTGCCCTACATTATAGGCTTGATCCTTAGAGTAAATATGAAAAACACTGAATAAAAAGGCAATCAACCTAACTCCCATCCACATAAGAAATCTATAATGGCTGCTAGCTACTTTAGAAACATTAAAAAAAATAGCACAAGCTGGGAACAGTGTGCATGCGTGTGATCTCACTACTCAGAAGGCCGGCGTTCCTAAGAAGATTGCTAAAAGGTTGAGAACAGCCCGGACTAGAAAACAAGTACCCGGCCAGCAAGAGATACACAGTAAGACCCAGGCTCAAAATAATACGAACAAACAAAAACCCCAAAACAAAGAATAGCAACAAAAAGAAAAATAACAAGACTCAGATGATCAGTTTCTTCTCACAGCCTTGGGGCTAAAGACAAACAAACAAACAACAACAACAACAACAACAACAAAAACCACCCTGTATCTTTTTTTGTCCTTTATCTTTAGTTCAAACAAGAATGGTGAACATGCAGATCAGGATTTAAAAGTGTCTGATACGTTCTCAATTACAATAATTTATCTTCGGATTATCTGGTTAATAGTGCTGAAGTTCAAGGTATCTGGAAAGATAAAAATTAGCAGGGCAGGGTAAATTATGAAAAATTAATAGAGATCCCTTGTCACCAGTGATTGGGACATAATTATTAGCTGGGAGTAGTGACCCATGCTCCCAGAACTTGCACTTAGGAAGCTGAGTCAGTAGAATTGGGAGTATCACACCAACCTTAGTTACATAGAATGTTCCAGGCTAGCTTTGGCTATCTAGTGGGGTACTTTCTCTAAACACCCACATGTGTACACACATACTATAAACAAAACAAAATACCATAAATTCCAAAAATATCACAAACAAACAAAACAAAAACTGGAGATGGAACCCTGGGTCTCATGCACACTAGGCAAGCATTCTACCAACTGAACATTATCTTCTAGTAAAATTTCAGAAATAAATCCAAACATACTACTAAGAGTGGTAGTTCTTCCAAGAACGAAGCTAATTCGTGTGATACTCATGCCTAGCACTTGGGACGGGGAAGCAGGAAGATCCTGGATCTGAGGTGAACCTGGGCTACAAACCAAGATCCTATGGAAAGAAAAGAGGAAGAGGAGGAGGAGAAGGAGAAGAGGAGAGGAGGAGGAAGAAAGGAAGGAAGGAAGGAGGAAGGGAGAGATGGAGGGAGAAAGGGAGGAAGGAAGGAAGGAAGGAAGGAGGGAAAGGAGGAAGGGAAAGAGGGAAGGAGGAAGAGAAAAGGAAGGAAGGAGAGGGAGGGAGGGGAGAAAAGGGAGAAAGAGAGGAAGAGAAGTGGGGGAGAGAAGGAAAGACACTCATACACAAATGGCAATTGCTAGAGCTTTAAAAATTGTTGGATCTTCCTTACATTCTTATCAAAACTTGTTCCTGGGAAACTGGCAAAATAGTTCAAGTTGGTAAAGGCGCTTGCTACTAAGCTCTCTGGTTAGGGTTAGATTCCATACAGGGAAAGACAGGACTGCTGCAAGTAGCCCTCCATTCTCCACCCACATGCCTGTGGCACATGCATCTACACACACACACACACACACACACACACACACACACACACTAAATACATGAAAATTTTTTTTAATGTTCCAGGCAGTCCTGGGTCTGAGCATACTCCTAATCCCAAAACTCAGGCCAGAAGACCTTGGGTTTGAAGCAGCCTAAGTAAGCTATTGCTCTTTCTTTCTCAGTCTCTTTCTGTCTCTCTCTCTCTCTCTCTGTCTCTCATAAGGTTTTAATTTAAAGAGTGAAACCACAAAAAGTACATGATGGTTTTTTTTTTAAACGTCTAAGGGCCTTTAAAACATAAAACTAAGAATTCATAAACAATGACATAACAAGTTTACACAGAAATTGAAACTTCCACATGACAAAAATGCCATGAACAAAGTAAAGTCATAACTGATAAAAGGAGAGGGAAAATTCTGTATCATAACTAATAATTGAGCTGTTCTGTTTAGGGCTTTTATGCTTCAGTATGTAAAAGGCTATGCTCCAGTGAAAAAGGAGGCAAGAACAGTTGACAGGCAGTTTCCAGAAAAAGAAAAGCGCTGGTCACTAACTACACGAAATCCTCAATCTACTACATATAAAAAAGAAATGCAAACTCAGAGCCCGAGGAGTGGTTAAGATTGGCATATGCAAGCGTTTGCCCGGTCTGCAAGGATTGAGGGAGCATATTCCTGCTGGAGCCTTTTAACAAAAACAAAATGTACCATCGTTCGATGCAGCTATTATATTCCCGGGGAAACAAATCATACCGGCTACTGATGTGCAGAAATGACAACTGAAAGATTTGCTATAGGCAAGTCTCCAAGTTTGGATGCAGTAAGAATTTCAAGGTTAGCCTTGCAGTTGGTTCGGTATTTAGCAGCGTCCTCCAGCCTGGAAGTAAAGGCCCAGATAAACAACCCCAGGTGGCCACTCCGGCTTCTGGGTGCCTCGGAAGAACCTGGCCAGGGTGGCCACAGGCGCTTCGGTCACAGCCCTGGGTTCGCTCTAAGCTGTGCCACGGCCGAGCATCTACCGGACCGAGAGACTGGGCCGCCCAGGCCCTGCCCGCCGCGGGGGTACTTACACTGGGCTCCGCTTCCCAAAGCGTTCACCGGGAACGGCGCTGTCCGGCGGATCCCTCGTCGCCCGGGTGCCGCTTCCGCCAAGTCCACCGGTCTAACGTGCGGAGGGCGACCCTGCCTTTGCGCCTGCGCAGGCGTAGACGCCACAAGCGCACGAGAGCCGCGCCTCCGGCTCGGGGCGGCGGGGAATCTCGGTTCCGCACGGTTTGCGCAGGTTAACGCCGCCTGTCGTTAAAGCCCGATTTCCCGGGCCGTTCCTGGTGAGGCTTCCTGGCGTCTCAGCTTCACCACGACAACAGTTTTTGCTTGTTTTGTTTCTTGACTCAGGGTTAGGTAGCCCAGGGTTAGGTAGCCCAGGCTAGCCTGGAACCTCACATCTTCCTAACAGCTTCAACTGCACGTGTGCCACCACGCCTGGCTTCTTGGCTTTGCCTGTTTGTTTGTTTGTTTATATTTTTATTACTCGCCTGTATGGACTTGTTTTCATAAGGGCAACACCTTTTTTTCTTCCTTAAAATCTCATGTTATTTTGTGAGAATGGTAGTGAACAAATTTTGTTTCTGTGCGTTTTCTGCAACTCTCGAACTTTAGTCATTAGAAGCAAACCATTATTTATTCATTTTCATATATAGGTATGTATATGTGTAAATTATTGTATATTACATGTATATAATGTAATATATTACATATATATGGGTCTCACTCAGGATGGCCTCAAACTCATGGTAATCCTCTACCTCAGCTTTTCTTTTCTTTCTTTTTTTAATTTCGAGACAGGGTTTCCCTGTGTAGCCCTGGCTGTCCTGGAATTCACTTTGTATGACCAGGCTGGCCTCAAACTTACAGAGGTCCACCTGCCTCTGCTTCCCGAGTGCTGGGATTAAAGGCATGTGCCACTCAGCTTTTCATGTTTACAGGCATAAACAAATCATCATGGTGAAAAATCCCTATTTTCACCGAGGAGAAATGTCAACATACATCATTTGCGTATAACTATGGTTGGAAAAGACTTACACTTTATTTTATTTCACTTACTCTGTGAATTTTGACATACCTTTTGAGTGTGGTAAAAATATCCACAACATACACCCTTTAAAACCAAAGACAGGGCTGGTGAGGCAGCAGGCAGTTAAGGACACTTGTTCTTCCAGAGGACCCGGGCTTGGTTCCCAGTACCCACAGCAAGGCTCACAACCATCCAAAACTCTAGTTCCATGGTACCTGACAGCCTATTTGTGGGCACCAGGCACACACATGGGGCACATAAATGCATGCAGGCAAAGACTCATACACATAATAAAATAAATAAATCTTAAAAAAATTAAAAAGTTACATATTGGTTTATTGGTTTTTGTAATTACATTGTAATTGTATAACAACTTCCGTGAAAAGGATGAACACAATCTATCTCATGCCTGTGAGATACAGCCTGGGGAGTAAGCCTTTTTGTATCTTCTCATAGGGTTTCCCAGGAAACAGCAGAGAGGTGACATGTTTGTGTTTGTGTGTGTGTATGGGTGCGTGTGTGTTCTGAATGTATGCCTCTCTGTTCTGCTATGAGATGCTAGCTGTCAGTTAGGCTCCCATATGGGAAAGTGCAATTCAGAGATGAAGTGCATTCTAAATGTCATTCAAACAGACACTACAGAGCTGGGGAGACAGTGGTGGCAGCATCACAAACCACTTAAATGCCAGGTGTAATTCTAGGTGGGGAGGCCAGGCATCCCCCGAGCCAGTTGGGCCAAGCTCTGGGTTTGATCGAGAGACCCTAACTCCTGGAATAAGGTGGAAGAGCTATGGAGAATGATTCCCAATATCCATCTAGGAGCTCCACATGCATGTGCACACACACACATGAAAATGGGGGAAAGGCATTACTCACTGTCTACTACCACCAGCAGTCCACTTTTCCACTCTCCTAATACTTGTTACCAAACTTCAGGTTTGTCATCTATTAGATGACTCTGTCCTCCTGGCTCCCAAAGTCGAGCATCTTTTTACATTCATTGGCTATTTTCTTTGTTTATAAATTGCCTGTGAAACATACTGCAGTCAGGGTTGGGACCGGACTCAACATTTACATGAGAGTAGCTAGCTTTTCACTCTCAGCCAATCACAGGCCCATAATTAACTTTTCATTAATGTGAAAACTGAGGCTTATTGAGTCATTGTCAGCAAGCAGGCGGGGGAACATGATCATGAAGAACTCAGATTTGGTGACCTTTCATTCCAGTGTTGGTTTTTTTGTTTGTTTGTTTTTGTTCTACTTTATCTTGATTTCTAGCAACCTTTTATATATTTTGTTTGTTTTAGAGTAGCATGGGAATGAAAAATAACAGTTGTGAACATAACATGACTGCCCGGGTTGGAATTCTAGTTCTGCTGCTTCTATGTTCACGACCCTGGACAAGCTGCTTAACTCAAAAGTCTGATTGGGCCCTAACCATTGAAACGGACCAGTCCCTCTCTACCCTAAGGGGAAGACAGGGAGTGGCGCTAGCCTCCAACCCGGAAGGCCCGCCCCTGACAGAGAGCGCCCCGCCCCTTCCGCTGCCCAGCGCGTGCGCAATCCCACGCGGCCAAGTTCTTACAGGAGTCCCTGTATTTGGGTCCCGGGCGGTGCCGCGGGCTCCTTGCGTTCGGGTCCGCCCGGGTCGCCCACCATGCGTTGGGGGCTGCGCCCTTGCGGGCCCGGAGCAGCGGCCCTGACTGCGGCCGGGAACTTATGGGGGCCTGCCCACTTCCCCGGCCGCCTGGGGATGACGAGGAGACTCGTGGTGCGGTCAGTGGCGGGGGCGAATAGCCCCCAGAGCAGCACGAATAGCGGCAAATACCGCGACACGGTGCTGCTGCCTCAGACCCGCTTCCCGATGAAGCTGCTGGGCCGCCAGCAGCCCGACGTGGAGCTGGAGATCCAGCAGGTACCGGGCGCGGCCACCGGCGCGGGGCGGGGCGGGGCGGGCCAGCTCTGCGGGAACCCTCGGGCCCCTAGTGGGTTGGCTCTGGCTGCCCAATGCCGCACGGTGCACAGACATGTACGCACCAAGAGAGTCGGCTTTGCACACTTCAGTGACTTGTCAGAAAGCTACCAGCACGTACATGTATAAAAAAACATTTAAATGTGGGCTGGAGATGGCCCAGCGCTTAAGAGCGCTTGCAAAGGACCTTATTCGGTTCCCAGCACCCAAGTCTGGCAGTTTACAACCTCCTGTGACTCCAGGAGATCCAGTGTCTCTGACCTCCGAAGGCACCAGCACTCACTTGCACCACGCACAAATAATTAAAAATAAAAACTAAATCTTAAAAATATAAGCTAGCAAAGAAGGGAAGTTGAAACCGACCTTAGTTACATGTTTAGGCCTTTCCCTCGAATTATGACTCCTTTGGAGGACAAAGTAGTGGTCCTTCTCCGAGTCCCCTTTGTAGACCGTGAGTCTGTCTTGTATATTAGGCCGAATATAACACCAGAGTTCTGGTGTTAGTGTCTGTAATGCTAAAGACTTTAAAATATTCCTGATAATCAGAAATACTTCTTAAGTGAACAGTTAGCCTGAATATTCTCTGGATTTAGGAAAGCATTGGAGCCAAAGAACAGCAAAAGTAAGTTACCAGTGTCTTTGGGTGGTAGTGAAGGCTGGGGATGGACAGGTCTTTCAGCACCGTTAGATTGTGGCAGTAGATACTGAGACCCTTGCCAAGAATTTAGAGCCCCTATGCCACATAAAAAGTTTGTATTTGAATCTGAAGTATTGTTGAGGGCAGGAAAGACTACTGAAAGTGTTATGAGAATAACAGTTGATTTCAGAAATGTTTTCGGTTGTACTTCTGAGTTGAATGGATTGAATGACATAAGTGATAACCAAGTATTGGTGAGTCCACAGCATGTATTTATGTGATATGTAAACATTGGTTCTTTTTAAAAACAGAAATGTGGGTTTTCAGAGCTTTATTCCTGGCAAAGAGAAAGAAAAGCAAAGACGGAATTTTGTCTTCATGATGGACCTCCTTATGCAAATGGTGACCCTCATATTGGGCATGCCTTAAATAAGGTAATTATTGTTTAGATTATAAAACTTGGAAATACTCTGCAAAAGTGCATATTCTACTAGTATGGTAATTATGTAAACTTACATTGGCATTTGCCAATACATGAATTATTAATGAGTTTATTTATTTATTTATCATGGTACTGGAGATCAAACTCAGGGCCCTGTTTGTGGTAGGTAAGTACTCTTCCAGTGAGCTGCATCCCTGATGTATTTGTATGTGTGATAGGGGCTGTGGACGGAACCTGGGATACAAGACATGGGAGACAAGCTCCTGCTACTGAATCTAATCCTTACATCTACAGCCCACACTAAATACATTAATAGCAATACACAGTTTTGGTAGTGCATGAACATTGACATTGCTGATGTTTCCTTTCAGCTTTTTGTTATTTTACACTTTTAAATTTCACTTTATTCATTATTTCCTGTTTATGTGTCAGTCATTATTCTCTACCCCAGGTAGTGAAAAAATGAAGTCATATCCCTTCATTACACTCTACTTGGGAAGATCAATCAGTAAAATATGTAATAGACAGTGATAATAGCTATGGGAGAAACAAAAGTGGAGAGGAGAGATAATAGGGAGAATCACCGCTGAAGCTGTTTTTAAAATTTTTTATTTTATTTTATGTGTATGGGTGCTTTATCTGTGTGTGTGTCTGTGTACCACTTGCATGCCTGGTGTCTCCAGAGGCTGGAAGGAAGCTTGCAGATGCCCTGGAGCTGGAGTTACATACAGGTGTGAGCCACCTTATAGGTGTCTGGCTTCTCTGGAAGAGCAGCCAGTGCCTTTAACTACTGAGCCATCTCTCCAGCCCTAAAGCTATAATTTTAATAGATGGGTTTTAAATGGTTCTCTTATGGAAAAGGTATAATTATGGAAAATATTTAAGAGATCAAGTGGGAACCCTTTGTCCTGGTGTTTGCCTGTACTTCCAGGGCTTGGTGGTTGAGGTAGTAAGATCATTCAGTGCTTGATTGAAGCCAGTCTAGGTCACATAGCGAGTGTGACCAGTCTGGACTAGAGTTAGAACCTGTCTCAAAAACAAACAAACAAACAAACCCAAACAGGTAAGAATAGCAAGTGCAAGGTGCTTGAGTTGGATGTTTTTGTATCATCTGAGAAATAGTAAGAATGCCACTCTAGCAGTACATGAGGAGAGAATATTAGATATGGCTTCACATATAGCAGAGTCCAGATCTTACAGTCCATTTAAAGGACTTTGGGCTTTATTCTGTGTGTTCTAGAGAGCCTTTGGCCTTCTGGGTCCAGTGGTTGAGTACATGCACTCAAGTTCGGATTTATTAGATAATTGAGTATGATTTCATATAGAACATTTATTTGGTCTGATTCATAGGATTGTCTTAGGCCATTGCATTCGTGATAGACAGTTGAGGTTATGGAGTTTGCAAGCAGAGAGACCAATTAGGAGTCAGATGATAACGACAACATTGATAGTTGAAGCCATAAAAGCAAGAAGGGAGCAGCTTTGGAGTATAGTTTGATGGTGGAGCTGATGATATATTGGACATACTGTGTTAAGAGAAAGAGTCAAGAATACTTCTGAGAACTTTTATCTGGAACATTTACGTCAGAGTTGCTCTAACCTGACAGGGAAGATGGTGGAAGGGTTAGTGTTTGGAGGGGAGGAGTTCAGACTTGGACATGTAAAATTTTGGTTATGAAACTAGTAGTCAGAGAGACAACTCCCAGACTCTTCTGTGCAGTCTCCAGCACAGGTTGTGGAGCTGGTTTTTGTTTGTTTCTGAGGCAGGTGGATTTTAAATAGGAAGTGCGTTCAGTAGGCTCTCTGAGAGAACTCATTAGGCCACCTCTGCTTCCCACCATGAAGAGAAACTTCAGTTGTCATCACGAGTACATTGGGATAATTGTAGTGACTGCTTTCCAGGGAAAATTGCTCTTGTTACAGACTGATTATTAATTCATCTTTCTGTACTCTTTAAAAAATTATATTTGTGTGTGTGTGCACGCTCTCACACATGTGCCAAAGTGTGCATGTGGAGATCAGAAAGCAAACTACCCCTGAAGAGCTCCAAGAGATTGTTGGCTTTTTTGTTTTTTGTGTTTTGTCTTTTACACATAGAACAGTTAATTTTATATTTATGCCTTTTGCAAAGCAAAGATTTTTTAGCTTGCCTTGAGTGCTCCTTTTCAGCTTAGAAGTGTATTTGAGTCGTGTGTGCATGTGCGTGTGTATCTTAATTTCTAATATGCTATTAAAAACAAAAGAGACTTTCATATTACTTTGTACTGGAGGTCAAGCACAAGGTGCTGTACTGTACCTCCAAGCTACACTACAAAGACTTTCTATTATTGATTAGGTTCTCCTTTTTAATAGATGTGTGATATTAGTGCTGTATTTTTTCCACTATGGTCCACCTTTTTCTATGAGACAGAATCTCTATAGTAGCCTGAGCTGACCTTAAGCCCATGATCCTCCTCAGCCTCAGAAATACTGCCATTACACATGTGTACCACTGTGCCCATTGCTCCTCACATTTTGATAAGTTCATTGTATTTAAAATTATATTTATTTGCTATTTTAAAAATATATTTACTTATTTGCATGTGGGAGGGTACATGTACCACGTGTGTATGGAAGTCAGGGAACAGCTTGAGGGAGTTGATTCACTTCTTCCACCATGGAGCTGGAGAGACTGGAGTCCGTGCCATGTGGATCAGTAATATAGGATTGATTCCAAAAATGCAGAATACAGGATTGAGTCCAAAAATGCAAAACTACCTCATCATGCCTGCCTGGAATCCTGTCAAAGGCGGGGGGGGGGGCAGTGGGAATTTGATCTTGTTCTCCCTCAGACAGTGTAATCTTGCTTTCTTTCTCCTGCCTGGTGCATTTCCCAGGTGAGAAGAATGCCGCACATTCTCTGTTTCCTCAGGTTCTATTCAAATAAAATCTCAACTAGGTTTCCTGACTTCCTTTTGACATAATACCACCCCATCCCCCAAATTATTTTCTAGTCCTCTAACATGTTTTGTGCTTCCTAGTGAGTGTACATAGTGATATAATTTGTCTTCTTCCACTGGAAAACAAGACTGTTTTCCCTGTTTACTATTGTCTTATTTTTGGCTCATAGTAAGAATACCAAGTTAGGAAAATGAAAGGGACTGTCTTAGTTACTTTTCTGTTGCTGTGACAAAACACCATGATCGAAGGAGCTATAAAAGAAAGTTTATTTGGGGCTTACGGTTTCAGAGGATGTGTCCATTACCATCGTGGACAGGAGTGTCAAGTCAGGCAGGCACTGTACTGGAGCAGTAGCTGAGAGCTCACATCTTGATCCACAGCAGACAGTGTGATCCAAGGCAGACAGTGTGGGCTTCTGAAACTTCAAAGCCTACTCCAGTAACACCCCAACTCTAATAAGACCACACCTCCCAATCCTTCCCAAGTATTCAGACATATGAGCCTATGGGGCCATTCTCATTCAAACCACCTCAGGGGCAAAAAGAAGTGATGGAGTAACTGTGAGGCATGATGGGACGTGCCTGTAATTCTAGCACTGGGGAGGCTGGGGCAGGGGGATCATGAATTCAAGACCAGCTTGTACTAAATAAGGAGACTGGTCTTAAATGAATAAACATTAAACACACACACACACATTGTGGAGTAACTTTTGAGGAGAAGTCAGTACAGGGTTTCCACATTCCTTCTGCTCTTGCCAGTCTTTGCTTGTCAGAACCTTTTCTCGTCACATGTGAGAAGCCTTACTAAGTACACTTGATTTTAGCTCAGATGGCTGACTGCATTCTACTTACAGGCTTGAAAGCAGCACTAACCCTTGAGTTATGTGAGCCAGAATGTGATTCACATACTAAGTTGGAATTTCCTAGTAGCCACAGCAAAATGGTCAAATGGATAAGGGAGGCTAATTGTAAAAGCTCTATTTAACCCAATAAATCTAAAACATCAACATAGAATCACCATAGGAAATTTTCAATTGTAAGTGTTTGAACTCTGATATTGAGTGTTTATCCATAGCCCATCTCAAGTCAGGCTCCCACCAAAAGTTGCATCTCATTAGTGGCTACTGTATAGGACACAGCCTAGAGTTTATATGCACGCATTGCTTTGATAATATTTATAGGACAGTGCCAGACATCAGCCTGAGTACTGGGAATTAACTAGCAGAAAGGACAGGTGGGAACTCTGATTTATGGAGATTGTTTTACAAGGGAGAGACAGATAATAAAACAACCTCCAGCCAGAATAGATGATGTGGAGAGGGGGAAACTACTTCCTGGATTCTGGGCTAGTTGTCAGACCACTGTTTGGTTTGTTCTTGGGAAGGAGATTGATCTGTAGCTAAATATATTCTTTGCCTTTGATCTTCTATTCAGTAACAGTAATATACATATATATGTGTGTGAATATATATGTATATATATACATATGTATGTATATATGTGTGTGTATGAATATATATATATGTATATATATATAAAAATTTCTTTCTTTCCATACTAAGATTGAACCCTGGGGCTGTGTGCTTGCTGGAGAAGTGCTCTACTGCTTAGCTATAAGCCAAGTCCTCTTTATTTTTTTGTTTTGAAACAAGGTCTCACTCAGTTTTCTAGGTTAGTCTTGATGTCACCTTAGCTCAGGCAAGCCTTTGAACTTGGGATCCTCCTACTTTTAGCCTGTGGCCTTCACAGAAGTTGTGATTGATTACCTCAGCTCTCAGGCCCGCCTGGTAGTTTTTCTGCCTGCTCTTACATAAAATGATCTAAGAAGGGCAGCTTAGATACTGATGTGCCTGCTGATGTGGCCTGCTGTTTAGTGAGGTCTTGTTGGTACAAATAGTTGAGGATGAGATTCCATCTGCTGAATATATCATCAATTCTGTGTTAGTCTGTGCTTCTCAGCCCAGTGTAAGCAACATGTGTTACTTTCTCTATGTTAATTTTCCATAAGCATAATGAAAAAATTTAACTGATTTATTTATATTCTGGAATTTACAAGGTCAAAAATGTTACTTTAGAAGGTATAATGAAGTTTGGGGTTGTAATGGTTTTCATGTAAATTTCTCTTGTTTGATTATTTTCCTCTTGGTAGTTTTAATATTGTGAAATTCAAATATTCGTTACTTCTATGTGAATGCTGCACATTAATTAATAGACTTAATGGGTTAGTTTATGGAAATTGCTCTTGGGAAAGAGTCAAATTATTAACTCATGTGTTTTCTGGATGGTGATTTTGCTTTCATCCCTGTAGATTTTGAAAGACATTGCCAATCGGTACCATATGATGAGAGGCTCCAAGGTGCATTTCGTGCCTGGCTGGGATTGCCATGGTTTGCCCATTGAAACAAAAGTGTTATCAGAACTTGGTGTGAACGCTCAGACTCTTTCAGCCATGGAAATCAGAGAGAAAGGTAAACTCTTTCCATTTCTATTTTTAAATGATGCTATGAGTGCTTGGCCTCCCTGGAGAACCCAGTGCTCTGCCAAAGGGACTTTCTCTTGGTTTTGGTTACAGAGAGACCTATTGAATACTGTTTTACCCCAGAAAGATTCATATTTTGCTTCTGTTTTGAGACAGGGCCACTGTTACCCGAGGTTGGCCTCACACTCTTAGTCCCTCCTCCTACCTTGACCTTCTTAAGGCATGAGTCATCATGCAAGCCCAGATTTTTTTAAATTGACTTCTGTGAGAATTTTTCTTTGGAGTTGGAGGAACAATTTTGAGTGTGTTTCCAGTTATTTTCTGTTTAGTGTTTGCATTTTGTCATCATTTAGTTTCTAACCTTGTCAGGTAGAATTTGACTAAAATAAGGTACAAAACTAGAAGTCATTTTCAAAATACATGTATTTTAAATTTGGGTATGGTAGTGCATGCCTGTAAACCAGCACACAGGAATCTGAGGCAGGATCATGAAGTCAGCCTGGGCTATAGTTCATGACCTTGGTCTTAAAATGAAAACCAAACAAACACCCCAAATAGCCATAAAGGCCCAATGAATTTAACCCTTGACCTAGTGGTGTCGCCTTTAATCTCAGCAATTGGGAGGCAGAGGCAGGTAGATCTCTGAGTTCCAGCACAGCCAGGGCTACACAGAGAAACCTTGCTTCAAGAATAATAAATAATAATAAGATAAATTAAGCAGACCTTCCTTTCTTTTCTTTTCCTTTTCCTTTTCCTTTTCCTTTTCCTTTTTTTTCCTCCTCCCTCCCTCCCTCCCTCCCTCCCTCCCTCCCTTCCTTCCTTCCTTCCTTCCTTCCTTCCGAGATAGGGTTTCTCTGTTGTAACTCTGGCTGTCCTAAAACAGCCTGGCCTTGAACTCACTGAGATCCACTTGCCTTCTGCCTCCCTAGTGCTGGGACTAAAGGCATGTGCCACCATGCTACCACTGCCCAGCTGATTCTTTCTTTCAGTAGGCACAACCAGAAAGAGTCTCCTTTCCTTGTTCCTTATACTATTATATCAGATGTATAAGGCATCAGATGTATGGCAGTGTTTTTAACTTCTTCCTGAGACACATACACATTGACTTAGATTTGATATGCTGAATAATTTTGGGAATTTGTTATGGAAATGAGTATTATTCTCTGTGTCATTCTTAAATTAAGAGGAGGACAAGTGAGATGACTCTATGGGAAAAGCACTTGTAAGCCTGACTCCTGAGTATGATCCCCAGATCTCATGGTTAAGGAGAGACCCAACCAGAAAGTGGAAAGTTGTCCTCTGACTTCCTTATGTGCATGTGCAGATAGATACACACATACACATGTACACGCACATGCATGCACGCACACACACACGCACACATACACATTGTACTATGCTACTATTAATATAATAATAAGGATTAAAGAGATATTATTAAATAAATACATAAAATAATTTTTTAAAAAAATATGAGATGTGTAGTCTGGAAGATACTGAATACAGTAATGCAATTTTAACTTTTGAAGTTTTGGTTAATTAAAAAAAATTATTCTATGCTCTGAATGCTTTCAGATAATCTTCCTGCAAAGAGTTTTTCATAGGACTGGGTATGTAGCTCAATAGGAAGAGTACTTGCCTAGCATGCATAAGGCCCTGGGTTCGAGCCCAGCACTGTGTGTACGTAAGTGATAGCACAGCTTCTAAAGCTGCTATGTAGTGAGTTGGAGGCCCTCCTGGGTAAACAAGAATTTTTCTAGTCCTACTGTATAACACCGTCACTTAAATAAGCATGTAACAAATCATGTTTAAGAACATAAAATGTCAGCCTGGTAGCTTACACTCATAATCCTAGCATTTGGTAATTTGAAGCAGGAGGATGGCCATGACTTTGAGGCCACTCTAAGCTACATAGTGAGTTTAGGCCAGGCTGGGTTATATAATGAGACTTTTCTAAAAAGAATAAAAAAAAAGGAGGTTAGTAATTTATTCACTTCTTAGAGGCTTTTTCTCTTTCCTCCCTCGTCTTTTCTAGCTAGATCATTTGCTAAAGCTACCATTGAAAAGCAGAAATCGGCATTTGCTCGTTGGGGAGTGATGGCAGATTGGAATAATTGCTACTATACATTTGATGCAAAGTATGAAGCCAAACAGCTGAGAATATTTTACCAAATGTATGATAAGGTAATTAAGTAATTTTTTTCTACCCGGTGTATTAAAGTAAATGTCACAAAAATTTCAGCCTCAATATTGTCCTAGTCAGTTTTATTTTCCTGTGTTGGAGCACTATGACCAAAGGCAACTTGGGGAGAAAAAAGTTTATTTGACATACATGTCTCCATCACAGTCCATCATTGAGGGAAGCCAAGGCAGGAACTTAAGCAGGGCAGGAACCTGGAGGCAGGAACTGAAGCAGAAGCCATGGAGGAGTACTGTTTACTGGCTTGTTCCCTGGGGCTTGCTCAGCTTTTTTCTTATACAACCTAGACCACCTGCTCAGAGTGGTACCACTCACAGTGGACTGTCCTTCTAAATCAACAGTTAATCAAGAGAATGCTCTATAGACTTGCTTACAGGCCAGTCTGTAGGAGGCATTTTCTCAGTTAAGATTCCCTCTTCCCAGATATATCTGGGTTTGTGTCAAGTTGACAAAAATTAACCAGCACAAATATCCTATTTTTGCCTTTTATAGGGCTTGGTTTATCGATCTTACAAACCTGTGTTTTGGTCTCCCTCATCAAGGTATGTATTCTCTGAGAATTAAAAGGTTAAAAACATTTGTGAAGCTTCTCATATTTATGCTTAATGTTTTTAAACCCTAGAACTGCATTGGCTGAAGCAGAGCTGGAGTACAATCCTGAACATGTTAGTCGGTCGATATATGTAAGATTCCCTCTCTTGAAACCTCCTCCTAAGTTGGCATCTCTTACAGGTAGGTTTAGCCAGAGCTTGAGTTTATTAATAACATTATGGAGTTATGATGGTTGCTAATATATTTATAACTTTATTCCTACAGATGGTTCATCTCCTGTTAGCGTTTTAGTCTGGACCACCCAGCCTTGGACAATTCCTGCCAATCAGGCTGTTTGCTATATGCCAGGGGCAAAGTAGGTAGTTCATTATATCTTTTTATTTTATCCACAAGTAGGATTTGTGGTAAATTTATTTCACCTCATGACTTTTAAAATCTAATTGGTTAGTTAGGTTTACATGGCTTTCACTATGCTTTAGAATAGATGATCCCTTCAAAGACCTCTCATCCGTTTTGAGTAAGTGTGAAGCCTGGAATGCTTCGTAAACTGCTGTCTGACCTTGAGTCGATTTTTCTAAAGTGATGTCAGAAACTAGGATGTCCGTTAACTGTGGCTTGTGTTTCCCCATTATGGCTGATTTACTCTGAACATCATCTTCAGGTATGCTGTTGTGAAATGCTCCACTTCTGGAGACTTGTACATTTTGGCTGAAGAGAAAATGGCACCTGTTGCTTCTACCTTGGAAACATCATTTGAAGTTATTTCAACATTTTCAGGTGAAGATGTTAAATAATTTTCTAACCGTCAGTCATTAAAATACTGGGATGATTGGCATTTAGTAGTTTCCTGAATATTCCCCATTGTGAGCTGAAGCAGATATGACATGTGTTTCTAGAGGAGAAATAAAGAAGTATTATGTAGTTTGTTAGTATGCGACAGAGTTCCACTATGTAGCTCTGGCTAGCTTGGAACTCACTATGTAGAATATGCTAGCATGGAACTAACTCACAGAAATCTGCCTGCCTCTGCCTTTCAAATGCTGTGATTAAAGGTTTAGGTCACTGTGCCTGGTGTCAAAGGTAATACTTCTATCAGAAGAATCTTTGATGAGTAATAATTTGGGACTTCAATGCAGTGACTGCTTTTATATAACTGTAGAAGTCTGGGAATATTTAAAATTAATTGTGATCCTTAGAGATGATAATGTCTCTTGAGTTTCTTGCTAAAAAGCAATCTTAAATGTAATTTAAAAATGGAATGAACACTTAGCTAAAGAAGAAAACCCTCTTACATTAATCAGTTTAGGTATAAGATGATTAGAAGGATAAACAATACCTTATCAGATTACACAGGCATCATGTAAGAGGTGGGAAGGGAACTGGAGTTTTTAAGACCGTTGATCCTTGGTGGTACAACAGGTAAGTTAGAGGACCCAATCTGTTCCTTTATTTGAGGGCTTGAACCCCTGCCCAGTGCCTGCCAAGTAAGCACATTGCCACTGAGTTACACCCCAGCTCCTTTTTATTTTCTTTTTGGGATGGGGCCTCATTAAGTTTTCTTGGACTCAAGTTTGGTTTTGTATTTGCTGTAATAGATAACAACAAGTAAACTGATAATATTGTTAACTGTTTATTGTAAGGCAGTATTGTACTTAACTGCTCCAAAATAGTCTCAATGTTATTCTAACAATGGTGCTATCAGTAGGTGTTGTGATTGTCTGCACTCTATAGGTTCCTGGACATCATAAATCAGAGGGAAGCCAGTTTTGAATCCAGCAAGTCGTGTACTCTGTGTTTCATCCTGTTAGAGATCTAAGTAGTTTAGGGACAGAGTACTTGCCTAACATGTGCCAAGCCTTGAGTTTTTTTCCCAGCTGAGTGTAGTAGTGCACACCTATTATTTTACCAATTGAGTGATGGAAGCAGGAAGATCAGGTATTTAAGGTCATCCCGAACTGCATGGTGAATTTGAGATCAGCTTGTCTCACCCAAAAAACAGCTGATTTGGTGTTATATTGCTAGACTTGACGAGGCAGAATAAGAACAGCTCTTTAACATAACTGGGAGGCATCATACATGGGAAGAAAGCTCTGCCACTCAGCTGTAGTCCCAGCCCTTCACATAAAACACTTCCTAATGGTTTTCTTGACTCACAGGTGTGGATCTGAAAGACGGTACTTGTAGTCACCCTTTAATTCCCGACAGAGCTTCTCCTCTTTTACCTGCCACTCACGTGACTATGGCCAAAGGAACAGGATTGGTTCACACAGCCCCAGCTCACGGTATGGAAGATTACAGCGTAGCATCTCAGCACAACCTCCCTATGGTACTGTTCCTCTTTTTTCCTTTTAATTATTCACCTTGCAGAATGAAAATGATTACTCATAACTAGACATCATTGTTTCTTGGTAATAACAATTTTGTCATCATAGTTAAATTGTGAAATGATTACATTTGTGCAACACCCTAAAACATTAATACATACTAATTAAGAAAGAGTTTCCAGGACTAGCACAAAATCAGAACAGAATTAGACTTGAAGAATATACATTATTACATGCAGGCACTTTTTAAATACTCACAAACCATGTTTTATTGTGTCTCACTTAGTGCATTGTGGAGATGTGTATTTCTTACTAATGGAAGGTTTGTGGCAAACCTGTGTTTAACAAGTCCAGCACTATTTTTTTTTCAATTATTTTTATTTCTTTTACATCTTGGGTTTTTTGGCCCACATGTATGTCTGTGCACCATGTGTGTACTTTGTACCCATGGATGCCAGAAGAGGGCATTGGATTTCATGGAACTGGAATTACAGATGGTTGTGAGCCACCACATGGGCCAGCACCATTTTTCCAATAGCTCAGATAATCATTACAATTTTAGCATAAAAGTATTTTTTAATTGAGGTAGATACATTTTTCAAAACATACGGCTCATGCACACTTAGCAGCCTATGGTGTAACCTGGGCCTAATTCTTATTTGTACTAGGAAACCGAGTAGTTGATGTGATCGACACTGCTTGCCTGATGCTTTCCTGCTGCTCATATTTTCCTGTAGTAGTCTAGAACAAACCAGTATTCCTGTGCTGAGCATTGAGTCACATAGACACATTGCTTTCACTCCTTGAACAATGGCAGGTAGTTCTCATTAAGTAATTGGAGGGGATAGTTAAGCTTTGTCCTTTCCAAATTTCTAAGCTTATTTTATACACTGTACTTAGCAACTTTTGCTATTAGGTCAAGAGGGATGCAATTAAAGAATGGTATGTCAGTGATCTGTATTATAGAGAGACAAGTTAAAAGTGTTTTAGAATCCTTGTACTTTTCAATATTTTAAACTTTAGGTTTGTTCTTTAATAATACATTTTGTCTTTGGTGGTTTAAATATGTAAAATTCAGGAGTTTCTATTGACTGAGGAAGAAATACCCAGATTTTTAAAGCAGAGAAAAGATAGACTGTATTGAGATGCTTTTAATATGTTGTTTTACCATAGAACACCATAAGGTGCATGTCTCCATGCTTTAACTGTTGAAAATGGTGCATTGTAGGACTGTTTAGTGGATGAAGGTGGAGTGTTCACTGATGCTGCAGGACCTGAACTTCAGAACAAGGCTGTACTTGAAGAGGGAACAGATGTGGGTAGGTGTTGTCTGTTCCTGGGAGGAACCAACAGCAGGACCCCTCCCCAGCTTTTTGTACTTCCAGTAGCCACATGGTTTCAAATGAAGCTTAGGACTTACTGTTTTTTGTTTCAAACGTCTTCTAATTATTTATGCAAGTCAAGACAGTCAATGAAAGTGATTTTTTTTTTTGGAGGGGAGGTGTTACAAAGATAATCAGCATATTGCTTCTGTGAAGGAATTGAAATCAAGCTTGTGGTAGGTGTTGCCTGAGAATCAGACATTCCCTACTTTTTCAGTAAGCTTTGCAAATAGCTGACAGGTGGAGGGCCTTCAGTCTTGAGTGCCTGTGTCTATATGGACTTAGGAGTGGAGCAGTTTGGAGTCTGACTCAGATTTTATGGTGCTGGCATCTGCTGCTCCCACACTTGGGATGGGGCTGTTTTCATTAGGACCTCTGCCCAGGTCTAGTTCTTCCCAGAAGCCTCAGTATTGTGAGCTTTTTCAGAATACTTGTAAGTTATGTCTAATGGGGAATTTTTTTTTAAGTTATAAAGATGCTTCAGACTTCAAAGAGTTTGTTGAAAGAGGAGAAAGTGGTGCACAGCTATCCCTGTGACTGGAGAACTAAGAAGCCCGTGGTGATCCGGGCGAGCAAGCAGTGGTTTGTGAACATCACAGACATCAAGGCTACAGCTAAGGTAGGAAAGGGTTGGGACGGTCATTCCTACTGTAAAAACATTTGGGGGGGCTTCAGGAAAGATTTATGATTTATTTATTATGATTTATGATTTATTTTCCTAGAATTGTATACTTTTAGGCCTAAAAAAACCTCATGCTTGATTCTTTCCTTATACATGTGTAAACATAAGGCTTAAAGAGGTTAAGTGAGTCAGTCACCGGCCACGTTTTTGTCTAGTATGTCGTGAGTTAGCAGCCATGCGACCTCCTAGGACCTCAGTTCTGTAACTCTTCACCCATCCAGGTCAAGGCAGTAATGCCCAATGCAGCGAGCAAGTCGGTTTGCACAGCAATGTGTACCACGTCTTTAGTGAAGTTCTTATGTCCTCTGTTTCCTTGAAATTAAGACTGCTAAAAAGGAGAAGCAAAACAAAATTTTGGTCTATTTAAAAATTTGTCATTGGGCTAGAGAGATGGCTCTGGCTTAGAGCATTTGGTGCTCTTGTAGAGAACCTGAGTTTGGTTCCCAGCTCCCACTTCAGGCTTGCAACTGCCTTAGCTCCCTCTTCTGTCCTCTGAAGGCATTATGCACAAATGCACACAATTTTTTTTAGTGTTGCTATGAATTACTAATTTATAATTGGTATTGCAAATATCTAGTAGGTGTACAAGGTCTTTCATTTAATTCCCTTGACTGTGCATATATATTTTACATATATATATATACATTGATATATTACATTGAATATACATTGATGCATATTTCAGAAATAGCTTGATTCTATTGAATGAAAAAGTTCAAACATGTGTTTATTAACCAGGCTGAATACACAGATACTTTGCTTGGCAGTTCGCATCTGAAGTACTAATGCAATTAGCTAGTTCATTCACTGGCTTGGTAATAGGGTCCTTGTCAGAGCTGTGTGCAGAAGTTTATGTTTTCTACACTTGTGTAAAGTGGGCATACGTGTAGTATTTTTGTTTGTTTGTTTTTCATTCCCGTAAGTTGAAAGTTTAAGTCTATTTTTTGTTTGTTTGCTTTTTGCATTACTTGTTTTGAGACAGGACCTCATCATGTACCTCTTGCTGGCGGTAACTCACTACGTAGGCCAGGCTAGCCTCAGAATTGTGGCAGGCCTCCTGTCTTAGGTGCTAGGTGCTGGGATTCTAGTCACGTGTTAGTCCGTGTGCCCACCTGTCTGCCAGCAGTGGTGAAATCTGCTGAGTGGCCTCACCTTGAAGTCCTTGCTCTTTTGTCATTGGCCTAGGATGGGAGCTGGAGGGATGTGAACAGCTGCAGGCATCCAGAATGAAGAACTGTGTTAGCAAAAGTTAGGACAGTTCTTAAACTTGTTCTGCTTCTCCCACTTGACCTGACTTGAATGAATTACAGGAGTTGTTAAAGGCAGTGAAGTTTATCCCTGGAGCAGCACTGAATAGCATGGTTGACATGCTGGACAGGCGGCCATATTGGTGCATATCAAGGCAAAGAGCTTGGGGTGTTCCAATTCCTGTGTTTCATCATAAGACAAAAGATGAATATTTGATCAACAGGTAATTTTTTTTCTGATTTTTTTATTGTTTAAAGTGAGTTATGTTTTCTTGAATAACTAGTGTGAACCATTAAGAATTCCTTGTTGTTCTCCCTTTACTCACTAGTTCTGAGAGTGCCTGTCAGAGTCTTTCTACTATGAAGTCCAGGCTGCCTTCAAATGCTAGGGTCTAAGTAGTTGTCCTTCCTCAGCCTTCTAAGCAGCGGGGATTGCAGGTGTGGGCCACACTGTAGCCTGGGGCAGTGTCAGACTCACAGTAGTCCTTCTGCCTCAGCCTCCCTGGTACTGGTGTTGTAGGCATGTTCTACCTTTCCTAGAAGGTCCTGTTGTTGCTGGGCTGAGTGTCAGTGAGCACAGTAGTCAAGATAACTCAGACAGGAAGATTATGAATTTAAGCCAAAGTGGAAAGAGAGAGCAAGAAGAGAGAGAAGGAGACCATCGTCAAGGCTGATGTCTCCTGCTTTTCATGGTCATATGACATGATTTCTACACTGTTCCAACTTTCAGTAATGCTAGATTGTTGCTGTTGATTTTGTTTGTTTTCTTTCTCTCTCTCTCTCTCTCTCTTACACACACACTTTCACTCTGTGTGTGTTTGTGTGTGTGTGTGTGTGTGTGTGTGTGTGTGTGTGCTGGAATCAAAGTTCTGAGCCACCAGGCCCAGCATTTGTTGCTGTTTTAACAGAGGTGGAAAGGGGAATGTTAAAATTATTTCTGTTAGGAATTCATTCTAGGTTTTCATTTTTCCTAGAATGTTTTAATTTGGTTAATGACATTTTACTAAGTTATGCTGTAGCATTGGTGACATTGGTTAAGTGTTTATTTTATGAAATTGAGGATCTAGTGAGTTTGAGGGACAGAGGCAACAAGTGGCAGGGTGTTTGAGAGACTGCAGGCAGGGGCAAGGCAGCCCTTCCTTGAGATTCATTGGCCTTTCAAAGACAGTTTGGTTTTCACTGTTGCCATGATTATATGTCTGTAATAGCTAGTACCTTACTGAATGCATGTATTTTAGAAGCTTAAAAAAAATGTTGATTTAAGTTGCTTTTCAGAAAGTCATCTTTGATCACATTAAGGATAGGTTTGTTGTTGTTTTTAATAATTTTGTGCTGGGAATTGTATCAAGGCCTTGTATGTATCCTGCTACTGAGCCGGACTCTAAGCCCCGACAGATTTTCCTTTATGATAGGGTAGCTCTTAGTATCTTTTGTGCGCATGTTCTTTTCCACTTTGATCTCATACCCTGTGGATCTTGGTTCAAAGACAAGAGCTTCTGCCTTGGACAGACGTAGTACTTCTCCCTCAGTGGCTTCATTCACACAGGAGGTAGTGTTTCAGCTGAACGTAGGGAAGGCTGCTCTGCAGGACGCAGGGTGAGCAGCGCATGGACACAGGACACATGTGCAGCAGCCATGTGGGCTCCATGGATGTGAGAGGGCCAGAAGGACAGTCATTAGGAACTGGCTGGGCAGACTGTCAGGAGTCTCAAATACCATGTTAAACTCCTGAATGGGCAGGAGAAATAAGTATTTTTCAGGATGAGCAGCTAGAGGCTAGATTTGTAAGACTGAGTACAGTTAAAGTTTAGAGTTAATTCGACTCTCCTCAAGTATCGTTGCTGTGTGGCAACCATACAGAACTTAGACTTTGGTCAATTATATTCCACTACTATCTTAATCATCTGTTAAGACAAATGTGCACAAATGCTGTTTAATGTTTCACACCAGAGAGTTCTCTTGTAAGTAAGCTTAGAAGCCACTGTCCTTTCTCCAGCCTCAGTTATTAGAATGCAAGACTTATGACATTGCCTTGAAGTGATTGAGGTGGGATGAGTTCATATTATTAAAATTAAAAAGTAGAACAAATTTGGTTTTTGTTTGTTTGGGGTGCAGAGAATTATTGAACCTACACCCTCTCAGATGTTAAACATATACTCTACCACTGAGCTGCACCCCCAGACTTCAGCAGCACACTACCACTGAGCTGCACCCCCAGACTTCAGCAGGCATGCTATCACTGAGCTGTACCCCCAGACTGGTAGAACTAGTATTTTAAAATACTATTTTAAAATAAAAAATGTACATGGATTGAGCAGTCAGTAAGTTAGATGAAATAGATGTGAGCTTTGTCAGACACTGAGGCACATCTAATCTGGGATTAGTCCCATTTTATTTCATCAACACGTTTGCTACTATGCTACAGACTCTTCTGTAATCTGCTGCTTGAATTGTGTCAGTTGGTTTCTGGTTTCTAAGTAGCAGAGATGTACAGAATATTGGCCTACAGAAATGACAGACATACTCAGTCATACTGTCTGTCAATTCATAGGTCATTTTCCTGTACACCAGTTCATGATGAGAAATGTCATTGTCTTCCATGAATTGGTCCTTCTGGTGACATAGCACTTGAGTTTTAAAACATATATATTCTTAATTATTTGTTAGTTAGAAAACAGAATGAAGGTTATCATTTTTCTTTTGAATCAAACGAGAATCAAGCACCCAGAAATTTTTGCCCACCCTTTCCCCCATTTGTAGTGAGTTGGTAGCCATCAAAAGTAACAACAGCTCCACTGGAAATTGCTGCACAGTCCATATGGAGTTGCTGTTACATGTGATGACTCCAGTTTGTCAGGATTCCTTTTGCTTTAAACCATTTAGTCACTCAGTGAGCTTGGCTGTGAGGATTGAACCTGGAGTTTGGTGCATGCCACACACACTCTACTATAGACTGCAGAGCTACACCCCCAGCCCTTGGCCTCCTCCTGATGTATGTGTAGGTGGTGGTAGGCAGTGGTAGCCGTGGCAGTTTGGGGACAAGATCTAGCCTGTACATGGCACTCCTGTCTCAGCTACCTGAGAGCTGGGATCCTGGGTGAGCACCACTGTGCCTGGCTCTCCTGCTTCCCAGGCAAAAGTCTGCACATTTGTTGTCTGTTTTACAAAAGAAAACTGTGGTTTATTTATGTTCTAAATAACTTTAAAAGACTGGCAGATTTCAAACTCTGGATTTGAACTCTGACATTTTAATTTAAGTTATAGTTTATGTTCACTTTTTCTCAAGAGTAGTTCTACTTATGATGTTAATATCATTGGTCATTTTCTGAATTTGTAATATAATCTCTGTATAATTTGGATGGAAATCTATTTTCTGGTTAGTAAAATCAAATATCTTTTAACTAAAATGAATTCAATATAGAAAGCTTGGCCACATAAGGAAGACCAGAAGCTGTTGATGAAGTTTCTTTCCTTATCGCAAATATGTGTTGTCCAACACTGTTGGCTTAGGCACTTAGACAACTTGGAGCCTACTTCTGGAAACCTGTAGCCTTTATGTTCATTAAGCATCCTGTTATGTTCTTCAGAGCATCCTAAATCGTTTTCCTGCTGCCTTCACAGCCTGAGTATAGGACTGAATGGAGAATACTGTTCTTCCTTCTGAAGCTCCATTGTGTTCTCAGTCACATTAGTAAGCAGATAGGAACACTTACCTCTTACCTCATTGTTACCCCAGTAATTCCCGGCAGCGATCTTGTCCTGTCCCTTTTGGTTATAAAAGAGAAATCAGAAAGAGTGAGGTGACAGCAGCAGGATCCTCTTACCTAGAAGTCCTGAGTGCTGCCTGCTGCCCAGGACGCTAAATACACCCATGCTGCTGATAGCAGGGCTCGGGTGATTGGTTGCAATCAGAGCTGCTCTACTGCCTGGTTTTCCCTGATGGAAACCGAAACACGAACACGCAGTGTGTGTCAGATAAGGCCTTTGAGTCAAGTACAAAGTCTTATTATGGTCTGACTTATTGCTCTATAAAATACAGCATTAAAATGGAAACATAGATTACATAGTGATAAGTGGTTTCACCTACTTTTATCAACAGTAATTTATACTGATCTTTAGGTCATAAGTTAACCGTGTGTTGAGTATAGGGTGTTATTAGTAAAATAAAGAGAATTCTTGAATTGTGAGGACAAATTTAGATCACGATCACAGGGAAATTTTTTTTTTTTTTGGTTTTCTTGAGATAGAGTTTCTCTTTTATAACTCTAGCTGTTCTGGAACTCATTCTGTAGACCAGGCTGGCCTTGAACTCACAGAGATTCACCTGCCTCTGCCTCCTGAATTTTTGAGATCAACTATTTGGCGTATACAACATGGCCTCTCAAATGCATAATTATATTGTGTTAGGATATATTCTCTAATTCTAGTTGATTTTGTTTTGTTTTAAAAATGTAAGTAATTTGTTCAGAATCTCAGGAGAGACCTGAAGGCAAAGCAGGAGGCTTATCAAAGCACCATGGGTGTTCTGCAGCACGTGGTGTTGAAGCAGGAAGCCCTCCTCCAGGGAAGCCTTGCCTTCTCAGCCTACAGTCCCTGTGTACACTGAAAACGGTTGTCTTTGCTTCAGCTTCATAAGATGGGATAAAGGACAAAACTGGGCTGTTTTCTTGGTTTTATATAGTTTAATTTGCCATTTTTGGGGGGAAATCTGTGTGTATGCTTTATTGTCTTTGTGGTCCTAGGCTGTCCTCATGTTAGGCCAGTGTGTTCCCCCACTGATCTGCACACCAACCTCATCAGGCTGGGCTGCGGAGGTCACACAGGCACACCACCATGCCCTGCCTGAAGCTGGATTTTTTAAAAATTACTGCACGTTGTTTTTCTTTGATCAAGATGACATGTGTAGCTGTGACATTTGTAAAAACATTAGTAAAAGAAAAATAAAACCAAGCAAGCTTTCTTTCTTACTGAACGCCAGACTTCACAAGTCTAAAATAAGGGTTTGATGACCTTCAAATGAGCTGTGTATAAAATGAAAGATTGCTTAGCATTGGGATGGCTGAGGTAAGATGATTGTGAGACCAGCCTGATCTATACAGAGACACTGAATAAAAGGAAGACTGAAAAAAAAGACACTAGAAAAAAAAAAAAAGAAAAGGGGGCAGGCATTGGAAAAAAATAAAGCAAGATTATGTTTCTTTTTTGTTAAAACGTTACGTATGTAAGTGAATCGTTAATATTTTATAAGACAATGTTGCAGTTATAGGGATCTTTACTCACGTGTCTAAAGTGTTTAAACTTGGGGTTTACAGTTGACTTAACATACAGATAGTAAATTTGACATTGTCCTTTGATTTGTAGACTCAGCAAGGTACTTTATTGTAGCCAAATAAGCATATAAATTATATTTTAAGTATTATAGAGTTATCTGATATTTAAAGACAAAAACCAAGTTCATTGAAGTTGAATTTGTTATGTAAGGCTTCTCACATTTCTTTAATTATTAAGACTTTTTTAAAAAAGTTCACAATCTTTTTATAGCTTTTCTCAGTTTTCATAGGAACTGAAGGTCAGAAAAATACCGTATTTTACTCTTGCTATTAGCCAACAAGCCAGATCGAGTGTGCTCTTTGGACTCCGTGCTTGCTCTGTCAACACAGTAATCTCCCGAGACTCCCTCCTTCCCTGCCTTCACCCTTGTTCACAGCCCTTTGCCTTTGCCTGGCAGCTCCAGAGGATAGGCTGTGAGTTCAGCTCAGGTGTGTGTGTGTGTATGTGTGTTACAGAGGTGGAATGAAGAAGAGAAAACAGCCCTGAGCCTGACTGGACGACATTCTTTTAAGGCCTAGTTCCAACTGTGTCATTTATTTAGACTCAAGATTAAAGAAATCTCAAGACAGAGCAGTCAGCTGTCAAGAGTTCCTATTTGCAGAACTTCTGTAAATCCACTTAGCAAGCTCTGCAAAACAATGCATGGTGTCCATTTAATGATAATAATAGTCCTACCTGACTTGTTAATATGAAATGTGAACGATTTACTTTCACTTCTATGGTATTTTTATCTGTCTATTCCAAACATATTTAAAAATTTTTGTTGCTTGTCTAAACCTGACAATCTAATGATAATATAAAAGTGGACAAATGACATTCACTTCTCGAATCTTTCTTTTTTAAGGGAAAAACCATATAATTGGAATGAACAGCATATCTACTATAATTATGTGTATATTTCAGTGTACTTTGCTGGTATCTGTTCTGTTCTTTTGGGCATCAGGTTTA
Organism: Cricetomys ansorgei; assembly: GCA_026225945.1. Classification (NCBI taxonomy): domain Eukaryota; kingdom Metazoa; phylum Chordata; class Mammalia; order Rodentia; family Nesomyidae; genus Cricetomys; species Cricetomys ansorgei. The sequence continues at coordinate 12,091,836 of JAMJFZ010000116.1, forward strand.
TTTAGATTTCTCTATGACTGTGTTCATATTTTCTTAACTGATAAAGTGTTCTGTGCAGACTATATAAAAGACTAATGTGTAACTAGGTATCGCTGTCTCATAACTAGTTACTTATTGCATACAGTTGTTATGGTCTCATTAAAAACTTATCTTCTGTTAAAGTCCATCCAAGCGAATTTGTGTCCTAGCAATCTGGACCTGTGTCAAGTGTAAATTTTTATAATCATGTTATATGTAAATTCTTAGGCATCTTGGTAGCACTATACTTTCAATCTTTCATAAAATATCACCTTAACATCTTTTGTTTTTTGAGATAGTCTCACTATATAGACCGGGTTGGCCTTGATTTTATAGAGACCTACCTCCCTCTGCCTCCTCAGTGCTGACATTAAAGGTGTGTGCCACTATGCCTGGCATCTCTCACTTTTTAAGATTTATTTTGTTTTATATATATGTGCACCATGTATGTGTGTGTGTGTGTATGTGTGTGTGTGTGTGTGTATACACATATATACACACACATATATACATGTAAACACACATGTATGTACGTGTTTGTATATATGTATACAATCACAAATGTGTGTGTGTATATACATGCATATATATGTATATATGTATATACATACACAAATGTGCGTGTATATATATATATACACATACACACACACACACACACAGGGTGCACATATATACATGCATACCTGGTGCCCACAGAGGCCAGACAAGGGCATTGAATCTTCTAGAACTGGTAGTACAACTGGTTGTGAACTGCCTTCTGGTTAGGAACTGAGCCTGGGTCCTCTGTAAGAGCAATAAGTGCTCTTCACTGTTGAGCTGTCTCTCCAGTCCACACCTTAATTTTTTTGTGAGGTGTCTTAAATTTCAGGTTTAGAGTATGTTAATTATATTACCTACTTCACTTTGCTTCCCTTCACAATTTTGGCAAACGACTTTATTAATTAATCTGTGGCTTACCAAAGCTGGAGAATCGGGATATTTTTCTCTGTGCAGTCATGATCAATAATATGCTAGTGCATATCAGAACTCAGTGCTTTTCTCTGTTCATTATTCCCAATAACTCTGGTGGACCTGCGGTCACTTTCACTAATGGAGTATTGTAGAGAAGAGGCTGTTTCAAAGCCATGGTTTTACTGTGTGTATTCTAATCTTTAAATAATAATCTGGAAGCTGAAAAGATAGCTCAGTGGTTAATAGTACTTGCTGCTCTCCCAAAGGCTCAGCAGGTGTCAGCAGGAAAGTGAGTATTACAATGAATGGACAGCACTGGAGGCTAGGACAGGAGGCTGGTGAGCTCCAGGCCAGCCTTGGCTACATAGCTGGTCAGTCTAAAAAACTAGGGCTGGATGGTGAACTCCAGGTCAACCTCAGCTGCACAGCTGGTCAATCTAAAAAACAATGGCTGGGTTGTAGCTCAGTGCTAGAGCATATGTGGACCCTGAGTTTGGTCCCTAGCAAATGCTAGGTCCCCTAAAAATGCTCAAGTCTCTAGTTCTATCAGGCGAAAATCCAGGCTGTTTTGTCATCTGCTGTATAGTAGCTCTAGTACCTGGGATTATGCTTAAGACACTGGAGCTTCTGAGTCATAGTTGAGCAAATCAGCTGGGTTATTTGTCAAGTCTTGGTCATACAAGTGAGGGAGTTGGAGTGTGACCCCCTCTGTGTGCTTTCAGTGTCTGCAGATATGGGCTGCCTCATGCCAGGGTAGAGATGGGGCCCTTGGAAGTTTCCAAGCAGGGATTTTGTATGACAGGCAGTGTGGCAATGTTTGTGTGTATCGGGTGTGTGTGTCTGTCTGTCTGTCTGTCTGTCTGTCTGTCTGACATTGTATAACTAGTGCTGAGGTTGTAATACTGCACTGAGCCAGGTGGAAACCTGTGAGGGTCTCCCAGTGGAGACCTGACAGAATGTGTGCTGGGTGTAGCAGGAAAGGAAGAAGGAGGTTCATGTAGGAAAGAGATGGGCTGAAATGGAGAGCGAGGAACCTTTGTCTTCCTGTTTAGGGATGCATATGATCAAAGTGGTCTTATTTGTACTGAGTTTAAAATGATGTGATTTACGATTCTGCCGAAGTTGGGGAAACAGTAAGTGACAAGTGTTTGTCATTCATCATGGCAATACATTGCTGATCCCGCCTCCTTCCCTGACAGGCAGACCATCGAGCATATTATTAAGCTAGTAGAGCAGCACGGCAGTGATGTCTGGTGGACCCTCCCCCCTGAGCAGCTTCTCCCGGAGGAGGTCGTGGCTCAGGTAAGTTGTCCTTGGTGAAAATGTAGTGACTCTTGGAGGTAAAGTGATTTAAGTGATTGTATTGCTTTCCCAAATCAGTGGCTGTAGTTGTTAGGCTGCTGTGTCGCTCATGGTGGAAGACAAGGAGGTATTTTTCAGAGGTGCAAACCCTGCCAGACCGCAGCAGAGGGAACCACTATCATGGCAAGCGCCATACTGGATAGTGGAACCCTGAGTCAGGGGTCTCTTCTTAGTGGTTTTTATTGTTCTTTAATCTCAAGTGTTCTATTGATAGCATGTGCAGATCATGACCAATCAAACATCTTTTACATAAAGCCAGTACCTGCAGACAATACAAAACTCCAAGACCTAGACAGCCCTTCACCCAGCAGTGCACAAAACACAACTAAAAATAAACTTCTGCAACAACAGCAGATACAGCTCAGAAGTGGGCGTTTCCACGTGGCAGTTGAGGCGTAGTTTTTAACACAGCAGTGGAAGATGGTGCATCTGTAACCTTTCAGGCAGTCTTGGTTGACCAAACAGTTGATACCACGAGCGAATTCTCCCCTGTTGGCACACCAGGGCTGTGTGGGATCCGGTGCTGCACTCACTGATGGTATCTGTCAGATCACTCTGGGAACTAACTGGAAGATGAAGAGAAGATGATTATTGCTGCCCCAGCAGCCATGTCATCATGTGACCATCCATTTTGTGCTTCCAGAAAGAGTTGTAGTCAGCTGTGGGGTGCATTTTAATGCTTTGTATTTACTTTAAAGATGTGAATTTAATGGTTTTATTTCATTTTCTTCTGGAACATTTACTGTGCATGGTGTGGCCTCTGTAGGTCAAGTCTCTTCTGCTGTCTCCTTAGGCTGGTGGTCCTGCTGCTTTGGAATACATGCCAGGGCAGGACATTTTGGACATCTGGTTTGACAGTGGCACGTCCTGGTCTTGTGTTCTTCCTGGTAATTTCTTTTTTTAAAGATACACTTTATTTTTTTCCTCATGTGTATGCGTGTATACCTGTATGTCACTATGTGCGTGTGAGTGCAAGGGCCTCCGGTGAGAGTGTATGTGAGTGCAAGGGAGGTGAGAGGGCACCAAATCTCCTGGAGTTGGAGTTACAGGCAGTTCTTAGCCACACAGCAGTCCTCACACCCACTACGTGGCAGCTGTGACCCAAGAGGGCTTTCTACTTTCTAGAACAAGAGAGCGTGGGGACAGCAGCTCCTCTGTGCAGCTGGCCATTAAAGGGCTGAAAGGACTCACCTTCAGGTTTCATGTGGAATATGTGTGATCTGAGGCCTCACTGTGGGGAGCTCATTGCGGGGAGCGTGGCAGTGGTCCTCACACTCAGGTGGAATGTGTGTGTGACCTGAGGCCTTACTATGGGGAGCGTGGCAGTAGAGTCCTAGCAGGTAAATGTGCATTCCTCATTTGGATCTTTCAGCTTACACAGTTTAAAAGTCAAATGTATAAAAAGAGATGTTAATTTATAAAACTTTTTGTATATTAATTTTCAGTATTATTTTCTAGTTATGTTTCCTTGAGGACATTTGCAGGGTTAGGTGCTTTGTTCTTGAATGTTCATAGATAGCATAGGTGAGTGGCACCACCGTGGCAGGTCAGAGCAGGAAAAAGTACTTTCTGTGGCACATTTGAGACCGCCTCCTCAGTCTTGGGACCAAGTGTGCGCCTTGCGAAGCGGGGCCTGTGGTGTGGGAAGCACTACCTGCCGGCCTCACAGCAGACACTGACTCACACCGTTGCTGTTAGTGCTGGACGTGGTTTTGGCTACCAGCCACAGCAAAGGCAGGAGCCGGGCTGGGCTTTGGGTGGACTAAACTGCACGACCTGTTATTTGCACCTGCCTGTCACATGATTTCCATGCATGCCAGGCAAGTTCTCTGCCACCTACCCCCAGCCTCCAGCGTGTGGATATTCATAATCACGTAAGTTTGACTGCAGCAGAACATGGCCACTTTGATTATATTAACACTTTGACACACATTTAGTTTTGTTTTCCTGTTCTAATTAACTTCCTTTTGGTGTTTTAATATACCTTAGGCACCGAGCAGAGGGCAGATTTGTACCTGGAGGGGAAGGACCAGCTCGGTGGCTGGTTCCAGTCTTCCTTACTAACAAGCACAGCCACAAGGACAAAGGCACCTTTCAAGTAAGTGTCCACTCTGCACAGGTCAGACCTGCTCTGATGACCCTCTGAGTGCCTGTCAAGTGTGCCATGCATGCATGGGCCAGCCATTGGCAGGCTGCAGCACCGCTCTTCCTGTCTCTGGGAGGGTCACTGAGTCAGTGCTGTCCAGAAGAAGAGGTGAAGCTTCTCTGCTGCACGATTGAAGGACGCTGGTTTACCTGTTATTAGGTTTGGTTTGTAAGAAAGTTCCACAGTCTCCTCTCTGTAGTCATGGTGGCACATGCCTGTAATCCAAGCACTCCGGAGACAGAGCTGGGAGGGTCTCAAGATCAAGGTCACCCTGGACTGTGTACAGACCCTGTCACAAAAAGAACAACAAAAAGCAAACACAATTAACAAAAGAAAAGAAAAGGGGAGAGACACAGCAGTGTGGCACCTGTCTCTCTGGAGCAGGTTGCAGCCGCAGGAAGATAAGGTGGTGCTCAGTGGAGGAGCTGGGCAGACTTTGTAGAGCCCCACCAGGAGTGCAGGGGAGGGCCTGTGGGCAGGGGAGAGCAGGCAGCCTGCAGTCTCCTGCTGTGGGAGCCACGCGCCTGAGGGACTGAAGCACTGCTGAGGCGGAGTGTAGCCAGTTGCTCACCCCGTGCCACACATGGCAGAGTTCACCAGAAAGACCGTTAAACAGTGGCTTAGGGGTTTGCTCTGCTGCATTCATAACCCACTCTAAAACAGCTCATTGCCCATTTCTACGTAGCACTTAAAAACTAACCAGAGTAGTAGGTACTGCTTTTCTTAAGTTTTCTTCTTGAAACTAGTTTTAAGGAGGTGTTCTGCACTGTTCTTTGTATCTTGGTTTCAGTTATCAGAGTCTGTACATCAGAGGCCAGGAAATGCTCTGATGTGCAGAAAATAGAACACCAAGTATTGCTGTGTTTAAGCAGAGAACTCCCTGCTTAACAGCCTTGATACATGAATGCTAAAAAATACACCTTCAGATGCTCTGATCCATAGTCTGTCAAGGTATATCTAATGATTAAAACGGTCCCTCACATTGGAGTTGCTTATTTTTTCCTAGGACAGTGATTGTTCATGGATTTACACTCGGAGAAAAAGGGGAAAAAATGTCCAAGTCCCTCGGGAATGTCATTAATCCTGACACCATCATCAATGGAGGAAAAGTAGGTGTCCCACAGAAATGCTTAGCCATCTAAGTCTTTAATAGTCATCTCAGTGAAAAAACAAGAATAGAACTGTCTCTGAAAGTAACTGGGTGTGCCAGGAATGGTGGCACAGCCATCTTGGGAGGCTTGAGACACGAGGGTTGCTTGATCCCAGGAATTCAAGGCAAACCTGGGCAAAGAATAGCAAATGGTTTACTATAATGTTTTAAACCTAAACTTGTATATGGAGGCCTCAAGGCGACAGGTTTTATTATGTGAAACCTACAGTTTTAGGAAACTAAATTAAATTAATTTAATTAAACTAAATTAAATTAAATGGAAACTTGGGAGAAAAAAATGAGATTGCAAATTCTGAGTGCACATCATTATATTCTTAGAATATACACACTTTAATGTTGGCCATAAGATCTAGGGTTGCTGATAATCTGGGGGGCAGTTTAAGTTGCTTTCATGAGAGAGATGCATGGTGCTACCTGCCCCTGTGGCTTTTACAGCCCCTTTCATATCACTAGGATGCTAGAAGGTAAGGAAAGGGAAAACAGCTCTGCACCTTTCCTCCTCCTCCATCTCAGGGCAATCCTGCAGATGATGTGTCCCGACCCAGACATCCTGGTGCTGGGACATCCTGGGCTCTCCCATCTGTGCCTCGCTCACGGCAGCAGCAGCCAGCTTTGTGGAGCTTTGCCTGTGTTTCAGTCTTGTCCTGTATTCATTCTCCAGTTTCTGAAAGGGAACTTTAGCTAAAGTCTTTGCTTCTCTAATTGAAATCATTTGAAAGCCATCCTGTTTACATGTTGTTTTTCAATGGAAAGGATCAGAACAAAGAGCCTCCCTATGGAGCTGACATCCTGCGCTGGTGGATAGCTGAATCCAATGTCTTCGCTGAAGTGACCATTGGCCCCTCTGCACTCAGTGCTGCCAGAGATGACATCAGCAAGGTTAGACCCTAGTGAGACGTTTACAAGGCATGCATGAAAAGCTACACATGACCGTTTCTAAATACCCTTGTTTAAACCCTAATCTTGTTTAAAACTAGTAACACCAAGAAATGTATGTCTTTGTATTTGATTAATGTACAGACTGTATCATAAACTGATATAAAATTATACTTTGTATACCTTCCATGTACTCAGTGACTTTGCAAGTTAAATCCATTTATCTTTATTTTTACTTATGAATCTGGTAAAATAGCATATAACCATTTTTATGAATAAACACGGGCAAACCAGGCTAGGAAAAGGTGGTTTATCCTGAGTTAATGATAAACAGTTAATGAAAAATTCAACCAGTGCTTATTTATAAAATTGGGTGTTGGAATGAGAGTTCATTTGTGCCTCTGCAGTCTTATTTAGGAATAATAGGATTTAAAAACTGTGTTAGGAAAATAACAGAAGTTGGAAAAAATTAACAGGTATAAAATAGTTGGTGAAATTGATCTCATGAATTGTCTTTAACTGTGTGCTTTTTCTCACTATGAATAGCTTAGAAACACACTCCGCTTTCTTTTGGGAAATGTGGCTGGTTTTAATCCAGAGACAGATTCTGTTCCTGTCAAAAATATGTACGTCATAGACCAGTATATGCTGCACTTAATTCAGGATTTTGCAACAAAGGTCAGTATACAATAATAGGCTTTGGCAAATAGCAACATTTTCTGTAACTTTTAGTGGACAGACCTTGCTAGAAATCATAACTAGTGTACCCCAGAAAGTACACAGTTCTAGGCAACCATAGGATGAAATGTTTTCATATCTTTATCAGATTACTGTGTGTGGTGTGTGTGTGTGTGTTTATGCGCACACGTATCAGAATTCCTATGTGGAGTTCAGAGGACAACTTATGGGAGTTGGTTCTCTCCATTCCTCCTGTGGGTCCCAAGGATCCAACTTAGGTGTCAGGCTTGGTAGCAGGCACCTTTACCTGCTGAGACATCTTACCACTCCTTTCCTAGTTTCTTAAGATGACAGGAGTACCTGGTAAAAACAGCAGGTCCAGGCTTCTCCTCACACCAGACTTTTCTCTCAAGATCTGCTTATCCAACACAAAGGAGTGGAACTGTTTTGGCAGGTATATCCCTGGGAGCACAGATATTACCCCTGTGTCTCCTAAGTACTCACTTCTTTGTGTACTGAGTATGCTGTTGAGGCCTCAGAGTTTTGTGCTTCTCAGGGCCTCTTTGCAGGGAATCTGACCCTGATAATCATTGCTGGCTTCAGTGGGTATCTGGAACCTTAGTAACTCATGGCCCCGTAACTCCTGGAAATACCTGGAAAACCAGTACCATGATGAAGAGCTACACTGTCAAGTTGTATTGTCAACTCAAGGTGCCATCTGTCCTCTTCTGCCGCAGCTGTAGCTGCTTTTGTGTTTTGTTGGTAGAACCTAAGAAAATGCTTACCTACATAGTTGATCCTGAGCAGGGCACCCCATTAGCAGGATCCTCAGTTCAGGCTCTCCTTTCAAGTGAAATTGCATGTTCATAAATTGGAGCCTTCGGTGGCTGGGTTGAACTCAGGTACCTTTCTCATTGTCCCAGTGAAGAACACAAGTTTTCTCTATAATGGCTCCAATATTTAAGTTACAGCTGCTGCTCTCCTCTCTCTGTACCTGCTTTGTCTGTACCTTGAGGCTGGCTTGGGTGTCATTCCTCACCAAGTACACATTTCATCCTTTTGTGCTTTCTGTTGCAGAGGTGACTAAGCAGCAAACAGTACTCGTGCACAGCATGGATGCTAACTGTCTTGAAATTTCCTCTGACAGACAACTTATTCTATTACTTTTCAATTTCACCTCACTCAGATTACCAGGACAGGGCCTGGAGAGATGGCTTAGCCCTCAGTTAAGGATACTGGCTGCTTTTCCAGAGGACGTGAATTTGATTCCCATCACCCACATGTTAGCTCACAACCACCTGTAACTCCAGTTCCAGGGGATCCCACTCCCTTTTCTAGCTTTTGCAGGCACCAGGCACACAAGTCGTAAACAGATATACATGCAGGCAAATCACCAAGATATAAATTTTTAAGGGCAAAGTGCAACTAGATTCTTTGTAGAACATAACATGAATGACTAGCCTGTTCCCAGTAGAGTCCCTCTGAAACCTCACGAGTTAGGTCTCTGTTGCCCTCATTTTCTTGCCATTCCAGCCTTCCAAGCTCCCACCACCATGGCGCACTAAGGCATCCCAACTCTTCCGCCTTCCTCCCACAAACCCTTCCAAAGGCCTATGAACCAGAATAGGATTATCTCAGCAACTGCCCCAGCTGGAACCAGTTTTCCATTAGTCACTTCTCTTTTCTGACAAATACCAGACAAAAGCAACTTAAGGAAGAGTTCTTTGCATTTATTTATTTGCCATGGGCAGGGTGTGCCACAGTGCACACCTGGCTGTCTGAGAACAGCTGTAGACATTGGTTTTCCTCTTCCTGCACATGAGTCCCAGGGATCAGATTCAAGTTGTCTGTCAGGCATGTGGCAAGTACCTTTAACCTCAGCTACCTTTAGCTGAGCTGCCTCATCGAGCTGGAAAGTTTATTCTGACTCACAGTTTAAGATGCCACTCATATTCAGGATGGGTCTTCCCTCTTTAGTTAAACCTCCCTGGAAACACGGTCATAGACATGCCCGGCTGTTCATCTGCTAGGTGATTCTAAACCTTGCCCAGTTGACAATCCTGATGACCCATCACTTGTATGTAGACAGTCTGTTTTCCAAAAAGTGGACGTGTTCTTCAGCATACCCTATGTCAGAAGCATACATGCAGATTTTCACTCAGTTAAAAACTGGATGAGAGCAGAAATGAGCGGTCATTGATGAGTTGAGGGATAATGAGGGAACATTAATGCTGCACCTTCCTTTCTTTGCTGGTTTAAAAATGCTTTGATTTGGGCCAGTGAGGTTACTCAGATAGTCACACTGTGTAGCCTTTTCTGGCCTGTAAGTTGCTATGTAGACCAGGTTGGCTTTTGAGCTCAGATCTGCTTGCGCCACCACACCTGACCTAACTTAAAACTCACAAGTGGGGGAGTAGCTTGGTGGTGAAGAGCTTTCTCATCATCTGCAAAGGTCCTGAGTTCCCTCCTCAAAATTGCAGATTTGAAAATCAAACCAAACCAGGGTTTGGAAGATAGCTTGGTTAGTAAAGAGACCTGAGTGTGAGACCTGAGTTCGATTTCCAGAACCTCTGTCACATTTAAAAAGTCAGCTTGTGATTCTGTTGTTGGGACTTCGGAGAAGGTGGCTCTTGAGGCTCTCCAGTCAGCCAGAGGTCCCGACCAGGGAGAGACCCTGTTTAAAGAGCAAGGTGTTCCTGGCTCAATCTTGACTGCTGGCATTCACACACATGTGCACATCCATGAACATGCGTACTCACACAAAACAAGCAACTAAACATAAAACCTTTCTTTGGTGATGTTCTGATGTCATTTCCAGAGTAGACTACTGATTATTTTGAGTTGTCATGTCTCTAGAATGACATTCTCTGGCATTTTTGTCTTTGTTTGAAACATTTCTTTTTTATGTGTATATATGTGTAATATGCATGCATGTGTATGTGTTTGTGCAAGTGTGTGTGTGAGAAAGAGTGTGTGTGTGTGTGTGTACGCGTACCCACAAGGCTGATACTGAGCGTCATCTTCTGTTCTTCCTCCTCATTCTTTGAGGCAGGTTCTCACAATCAAACTAAATCAAATCAAATGGGCAAGTAAGATGGCTCAGCAGGTAAAGATGCTTGCTGCAAGAGTGATGACCCAAGTTCAATGCCCAGGACTAACATAGTGGAAGGAGAGAACCAACTGTAGATTGTCCTCTGACCTCCACATGTGATCTGTGGCGCATAAACACATTGCGCCCCTTCCCCAACCACACACAAAATAAATGTAATAGCAATTTTGTAAAAATAACAAGAAAAGTGAACCAATAAACAGTATTTAAAATTTCAAGGCAAGTTTTATAAAAGGGAAGGAAAACCCAGAGCTCACCCCCTGCTGGCTTTGCAGCTAGTCTGCTTCAGGGATCCTGGCTCTGATTGAGACTGGAATTGCAGGTGCAAGAGAGCTGCCATGCCCACCCAACACTTACTGCACTCTGGGATCCACACTCTGGTTCTCGTGCCTGTGCAGCAAGCTTGGAGGCTGAGCCATCTCCCTGGAGATGCTTTTGAAAGGAGGTCACTTCGCCTGCAATGATGCTTGTTTTCATGGCTCATCTCAGCCTACAGATGTATCCTGTCTTTGTTCTCTAGGTTACTGATTCATATAAACAATATGATTTTGGAAAAGTTGTCAGGCTGTTAAAGGCATTCTACACCAGAGAACTCTCCAGCTTTTACTTCAGCATAATCAAGGATAGGTAAGTAACCTAGGGATGGGTGAGTATCTGCTCTAAGCCCCAGGGATGCAGTGGTCAAGGTGGGCAGCTGGGCAGTGATTACAGGTGGGAGCTGGAGTCAAGCCTGAGTATCATATGTGCCCTGCCACTTCCTAGCTTCATGTCTGAGGCAACTTAGAGTGTAATCTCAGTGTGTCTGAAAAATGGAGGATAATACTCATCCTTCTAATCTCAGTGCTTGGGAGGCAGAGGCAGGAGGACCTCTGAGTTCAAGACGAACCTAGTCTACAAAGAGAGTTCCAGGACAGACCAGCCAGGGCTACACAGAGAGACCCTGCATCAAAACATACTGCTGCTCATGTACTTGGTGCCTATTTACAGTGAGTTATAGCTGCTAGTAGATAAACACCATGCTGTCCTTGAGGGCAGACCCAGGAATAGACTGGCATTTCTGTAACAGCTCTGGCTTTCCCAGTGATCCCATGTATAGGTGAAGGTTCTGGCTTGGTGACTGGTCTGGCATGATCTACTAACCCCAGCCTGTCACACAGCACCTCAGTGTCGGCATAGGGTTTAGGATTCCCATTCTTTCCGTGAAAATCCTAATGGCACCAGTGGGATGGGAGTCATTTAAATGGTGAGTTACCTGAATAGTTGTGTGCAGAGACAGTGATCTAGACTGTGATCCACCGTAGAGTCAGAGTTGAACACATTGAAGAAACATGTACATCTTGAGAGAGTAAAATGGGATAGGCAGTAAGTTGTCCAAAACCATATGAAGTAGACGAAGTATTGCACTGGAAGGATGTACCCAGGCCAGGCAGTGTGTCAGTTGCTGAGCAAGCTGTCCTTTCAGGCTTTACTGTGAAAGTGATAAGGACCCCAAACGGCGCTCCTGTCAGACAGCTTTGGCAGAAATTTTGGATGTGTTGGTCCGCTCCTTTGCCCCCATTCTTCCGCACTTGGCAGAAGAGGTGTTCCAGCACATCCCCTATACTAAAGGTAAGGACAGCTGTTCTCATTGAGAAGGAACCTGGCAGGGTTTGACAGGGCTTTCCGAACTTCAGACAGGTGCGCCTGCAGTGTCGCTGTGATGAGGTGCATTTTGGTCATTTATTGCTCTGTACTTTGTTACACAGGAGGGCCATCCCTAGGGCCTTCTGAAATGTAGTAAGCACTTGACAATATTTAGAAATCGCTTTTGCTCAAATGTGTTTAAAATGTTCCAAAGTGTATTTTAAGCTTTATTCAAACAAAATACAGTGTTTTTTAGTGAATACTTTTAAGTTAGGTCTTTTTCTCTTTTGATTTTATTTTCATAGAAAACTAGAAACTTACAGGGGAGGCCAGTGAAGGCTCATTCATAACCTCACAGCCATGGGAACAGCTGTTTATAGTTGTTTCATTTTTGAGATTTTTATGTTTATGTGTTTCTAATGTGAACCTTCTACTTGTAGATCCTCTGAACAACAGGCTGGTTTACTGATCTTTACTTCCTAGATAACAACCCTTGTGCTAGGTTTCCATTGTTAAAGCTTATATACTGTCTGGGTTGTATATGACTTGGTTCACTTTTTTTTTTTTTTTTTTTTAAAAAAGAACCCAAGAGTGTTTTTCGTACTGGCTGGATTAATACAAGCTCTATCTGGAAGAAGCCAGGACTGGAGGAGGCAGTGGAAAGTGCATGTGCCATGCGAAACTCCTTTCTTGGCAGCATCCCTGGCAAAAATGCCGCTGAGTATGAGGTTATCATTGTGATTGAGCCAGGGCTGCTGTTTGAGATCATGGAGGTATGTGTAGTGGATGGAGGTGTGCAAAATTGCGACCTTATAAAATGGTGGGAGCAATGAAGCTTTTTATTCACAAATGTTTAAGCCCTTCTATTAATTTAGAAACCAGGATTTCAATCTTGCAGTACTGATCCTGTCACTGATTGTTCCCTGCTCTGAACTTGTGACACGGGCAGGGGCCAGATATAGTCAGCTGTAATGATTCAGGACTTTTTCACTAAAGTCCTGAATTTTTGAAAACTTTGTCCATCTGGATCATCTTCTAAAAGTGAGTTTTCTTTTTAATTTCATGAGAATGAGAGACAGCAACTCAACACATCCCTCCAAATCATCATGTTTGTTTTAATTTAAGTCCTGTCAGAGCTAGGAATTGATTGGCCAAGTAGCAGGATGTAAGCCTTGTCTCTAGTATAAATTCTTAAGAAAAGGACTACCAATGAGTATACATATATTCTTTTTTAAGTTTTATTAGTATTAGTTTGGGACTGCAGAGATGGCTCAGCAGTTAAGAGCACTTGCTAATCTGGTGGAGGACCTGGGTTCAGGGACTCAACACCCTTTTCTGGTCTCTTCTGGCCCTAGGTCAGCCTGTAGTACATATGCAAACACTCATGCATATGAAGTACCTAAATCTTCAAATATAAAAGGAACCATCTCATTTTGGTTGGTAAACTCAATATAAACATTTATGGATTTGAGACTTGAATTGCTAGAATATACGACATTGTTGACAACAGTAAGAATAGATGCTGGCCGTTGTGATATTTAAGAATTGGAAACCACTGGCTTTTATTTTACACATATGAAACTGAGGCTACACCTCCTAGTTCTGGTTTGCCATCATCCCGACAACCCCCTTTCCCCTCCCTCCACACAAGGCACACAGGGTTGTGTCCATGCACACACCCTGCACACACACAGTTTTCGTTGTAGATAACAAGCTGAAAAGAACATAGCTTGTTGTTTAGGCTAGTTATAATGGAAAAACTACTCTGACTACTCAAAAACATTATATCGATTAGCTTTTTTGTTGCTGTGACAGAACCCCTGACAAAAGCAATTAAGAGAGATTTATAGCTCAAGGGTAGTGTCTCTAATTGGAGCAGGGATCTGAGGGGCTGGTCTCATTGGCAGTAGTCAGGAAAGAGCTGAATGCTGTGCTCAGCTCACTTGTCCAGGATGCCTTCTGTTAGTCCTGGACTCGGCCCATAGGATGGTGCTGCCCATGTTTACATTTAGTCTTCTAGATGATCTGGAAACTCCCTCACAGACGTGTCCAGGGGTTTGTTTCCTAGGTGACTCTATATCTTGTCACGTTGATAGCCAGTATTAACTGGCACCACCATAAGTGTGTCTTCCTAAGGAATCACAAGTAGATCAGATGATAGACTAATTATTAAGTTCATGGGCTTGATCAAAACCAAATTAATCTGAGTCTCATGTTCTTTCCATTTTTTAAAGGAATATTTATATTAATTCACAAACTCACCTTAAGATCAAAATTACAATGGAAAAATCCCAAGAGTGCTTATCAGATAGCCTCATTCACTGTGCAGGATGGAAAGGCTGAGATTTCCACCAGTGCAATTCCATTTAGTGCATCACACTAAAAGTAGGTCTTTATTTAACGCTTAACCTTCTCCTAATAGAGAAGTTAGCAGACAGTTTTGGCTTGACAAACAAGGGTAACTTAACCTCTTTCACTCATCACAAAATAAGTGTAAAAACACCATACAGATTTGGGCTTGGGGGAACCATGGTTTTCAAAGTGAAGCAAAGTGTATACTCTAGTAAACAACTAAAATAGATGGTCACATTTTAATTGGAACTGTATCTTTCACACATTCCAGATGCTCCAGGCTGAGGAGACCTCTAGCACATCTCAGCTGAATGAGTTAATGATGGCCTCCCAGACAACACTGCTGGCTCAGGAGCCACGGGAGAGAAGTACAGATGGAATTGAGCTCACAGGGTCGTTCCTCATTAATCTAGAAGGTGAGAACAGTGGGTGGGGACTGAACAGCTGAGGCTACCCAGCTTTCTGGGGACTGGGTTAGGCAAGAACAGACTTGGACAGTCTTTTTGCGACAGTACACAGCTGCTGGCTATCTGAGCCAGCTCTCAGGGCTCTCCTGCCGAGTAACTGCCTTTTCTTCTTGTGTTCTGTCCTCTGATACAAAGTGCCTAATACTACCCAGACCTATCTACCCTGTCTGTGTAGATTCTAAAATTTCCTTTGACACCTATCAAAAATGAAAGTACTGTCTAGTCATTCTTAGAAAGGTTTGTAAGATTTACTGGACTTTTATCATCACAGGGCTTTGTGCTCTCTCCACAGAGCTCTGCTATCTTGACTCACCTTCAATAGTAGGAAAGGCAGTGTGACAGTGTGAGATCTCAGAGTTCAGTGGTGGAGAAAGCTGTGCTTCCTTTCATGTAATTGAAGTTTTGAGCAGTGCCATTGTCACTGTCTCTATAACTTGGCATTTTAAAACCTTAAGTTAAGAGCTAGGCATGGTGGCACACACCTTTAGTCTCAGCACTGAGGAAGCAGAGACAGGTGGATCTCTGTGAGGCTAAGGCTACAGAGAGAGACTGTCTAAAAAATAAGAAAATCTGAGTCAACTGTGTAGCTGAATCAAGAATGACTGAGGCAGCTCTAAGCATCGCAGAACTCTGACTTGAATGAGAAGCAGTTGGTCTGAGTCATCTGCTCCTTGGTAGTCAAGTTGTATGATCCTCTTTTTATTGACAGCTTGTTTCAGGGTGAAACCGTGTTAGAATGGTGGGAGGGAGGGAAGCCTTGGAAAGGAGCGCCTGCTGAGCCACTAGAATTGTGGGGCAAGCTTAATGATTGTGGGAGATGGTCTTGTATATTCTTTTCAAGGTGGTGATATTCGTGAGGAGTCTTCATATAAAGTCATTGTCATACCGACTGCCAAGGAAAAGTGCCCTCGGTGCTGGAAGCACACCGCTGAGACTACAGATAGCCTATGTCCTCGGTGCGCAGAGGTCATTGGGGCAAAGTAGTATTTTGATGTGGCAGCTACCTGAGCGAGAAGCCTCCTCACAGCACTGACTGGGAGATGAATTATTAGAATCCTAGAAAGAAATCCAAGGATTAGGTAAGGAGTGGAAAGAGTAAACGGTAAAAGATGGGGGTAAAAATCAGAATATTAAAGGAGCATTTCCCGTAGCTACAGAAAGAATAATGTATATATGTACACATGGAGATACATATATGCAGATAAACATGTATAGTGGACACACATACACACCCATGATGAACTTCTTCAGAGACAGACACTGAATATGGTTGCTTTCAATGTGTCCAAGCAGAATGTTTTATATTTTATTAAAACTTTTTGACTCAGTATTTAAGTTCTATGATGTCTAAAAATAAAGGCATTCTGGGAAACTTGTAGCTGATGTTGGTGTAGAAGTTGTGGGTAATGAAGAGTGTGATTTTTCAGGGAAGTGGTAGAGTCTTGTGCCCCACAAGGTGAAGGGAGTCAATTCATTCTGCCCACTAGCAAGCATCAAGTTTCTAAAGCAGCAGGATTTTGGAATGTACTGCAAAGAATATCACCAAATTTATTATTCAAGAGGGGAGAAATCTCTTTGTTCTTTTACATGTATGAATGTTGAGGAAATAACATGAAAGCTAAATTTATTTCTCTAATATACATAAGTTCACAATAATGAACAGACACGAAAAATAACAGTATATACAGAATTCACTACTTACAATACATTAACAGTAGATAAATAATAGAGCATTTTATAAACAATCCAATACTGGATTGCTCTCACAAGGATGGCTAATCTAAGCAGTATCTAGCTGCCCAGCAAACCCGTCCCATCCCTGTGAGGTGAGTGGGCTTTCACTGTTGCTATAGTACACTGTAAGAATACTTGTTTCTTAATGAAATGGACCACAGCAACTTGTAAGTGAGCATTATGATCAATGTAAGCTTATTGTTACTAAGTCTTAGTTTTCCATGATTTTAAATCACAAGTAATCATATTTTAAAATGCTATTTAAATGTAGCAGACTTTACACTGACCTTAGAGGAACTTTTCTAACACAGGTAAAGTTCTTTTCTCTCTCTTTGCAAAAGTGTGAAGCATTGGGAAGCCTGGTGCTTTGTACTGCTATATCTACATTTATTCCAGCCCTCTACTTCTACATCTAAACACAACCCAGAATAGAGAAGTTAGGGTTATCTGAACGCTTTCATTAACAGGTAAAAATATATTATTGTAAGGAAGAGAAGGAGTGTCTAGGGAAACACTACTGGTCACGGGCTTGTTTCCTGCACCGAGTGTGCCGTGCCCTTGTTGAAGGGACACTGGCCCTACGTTAGAACCTAATTCCTTTATTTGTGGCACTTTGTTATTAGAAAATGGATGCGTAGATGTTAATTTTCTTTTTTATCAGATTTATTTTAAAAGCCCTTAAGGAAGTAGTAGAATATCTTACTGTTTTTGTTAAACAAACTCAGAATTTAGTTTTTAAATTCTATTCATATTACCTTTTTTTTTTTGGATGATAAATCTTACTAAAGACTTTAACAATTTATGTTCTGGTTCTCTGAGGCATATTCCAGTTTACTGTCAGTGGCCTCAGAATTGATTATGTGATCTAGTAGAGTAAATTTAGCCCGTTTTATTCTCAAAAAATGCAAGCCACCCCCCTCCCAAAACAAGTAATGGAATTAGAGTAAGAAGACCATCATCATTAGCAGTGCTTGTAGTCCAGGCTTTCCTGGCAAGCTGCCCACATCTTGCTCCTTCCAGAGTACTACAAGTCACGGGGAAAACATCTCCTAGAACCGTGTAAAGGGTGGTTTTGTTATCAATCAAGCTATGCTTACAGGGATTCCAGCATGCGGCTGGCTGGCAGCTTAGGCCCTGCTCCTCACAGCCACCCGAGCAACATCTGAAACAACTGTCTTTGAAGATGTGAAATCTGACTGTTAACAGAGTTAGTTTTAGCCAGCCATAATCTTATTTAGATCTGACTTGAAGAGAATTCACATTTGTATATGCTCAGATGTCAGATTTCTACTTGGTGTCCCTGAAGCCATTCTCAACTTTCACAATGGTGGAGGCTTCTTCCCTCTATTAGAGTGATACTGTGAACAACTGTGATCATGACAGACACCAATAATTGCACTATATGGCTACATTCCAAAGATAGGTAAACTGCAGTGAGTACTTGCTGATCTGCAGAGCTCAAAGCACTGTGGACAGACTGGGTTAGGTAGGTTTTAATCACACACTTGTTTAGCACTTTGGACTGCTCTAGGCACTACAGGGTTCAAAACTAGTTGCAGTTTATCCTCTTCACCCAGCTGTGAGGTAGGTTTGCTAAGGCTGTGACAGCACAAAGCATGTTCTTTGCTCTGCTCCCAGGACAGGCAACATGACCAGGTCCCAGAAGCAGACATTGTTGAACACTTGGAAGAAAAATAAAGTTGGACTTTAAATATTTTAGAATCTTTGCTTTGTTTTTTGTTTTTTACATAAGTCTTACAAGATAATACATTTTTACAGTTACCTGATATGGATACAATTTTGGAACTTGGTAAAATAAAGAATAAATCTTAATTTACATTATAATTGCTTTTGCTGCACTGTTTGGATCTCTGATTCCCAATTCTGGTGCATATAGCAGGCTTGGGGTCCTTCCCCAGTTCTCTCCTGCTGATCTCAAAGCATTTCTCCTTGATGGCAGCACCTCTGGAGAGGACGCTCTCGGCACCAAAGCTCCCTGCCAGGTGGCATCCTGGTGTAGGACCAAGCATGATGACATCTCTGCATGTTTTAAAGGAACGTGGGCTGTATCTCTAGCGTGCTGATTGAAGCTATATGAACACACTTAATCCCCACAGGAGTCGTTTGGATATGAACTAGAATACTACAGTAAGAGCAAAATCTGCAAATTATAACCAGTTACAATACCAAAGTTTAACAATAAAGCTGCTTATTTGAATGAAAAAATAAACAGTGAAGCATCTGAATTAACTTAGCATAGTTAATGTGTTTATATTTTATCTTCAGTCTCAACTGAAGAAGTGGAATTTAGCCAAGATTGCACTTTTTAAAAGTAATATATTTATTTATTATACCAAAGAAAAAAAAAAAACCCTCCAAAAAGTTTCAGATCTTACTGTGTAAAAATGGCATGCAGTGATTCATGTAGTCACAGGATCTTAGACTACTGTCACAAAGTAGCCATGGCTTCCACAGCTTCGATGAGGTGTAAGGCAAGGCTGTACTGCCCGTGCTTTTCTGGCAAGAGCTCCATTACTTTATGGATTAGTTTAGCTGTTGCTGCAATTGGCACATCAGTGTTTTGAAGATCCTGTGGGTTCTGCAAATGGGACACAAAAGCCACTAGTTTCATGCAGCCAAACAATAACTGTTGGTTTCTTAAGCCCTATTATGGAGGTTCCCCCAATGAACACATTTCTTTGTATTGAAGCAAGTTTGCTGTGAACTCACTGAAGACACCACCCGTGGACCTTCTGCTTATGCTGTCCGACACTCACCATTGCCTTTAGCCAGGTGCAGAGTGTGGGTGGGAGTCTGGCCAGCAGCTCCATGCCTGTCTTTGTCTGGATGTGGAAAAGTGCATGAGCCAGCCGTTGCCCTGTCAACACCAGCAGCTGAGAGGCCAGAACTTCTTTGTCATGAACTTGCAGAATGGCCTGGGGATGAACATGGAGAAATAATAAATACAGCAAGAGCTACTCAGCCTGTCCCAGTAAGGTTGCCAATGAAGAGATTCTACTCGCAACATGATCGTGTGTATAGACAAAGGAAAATTGAAATCCCACCTAGAATTTAAACCCAAATCTCCCCTAAGCGGCAAATTTTTAATTGTTATTTTACCTAAGTTTTCAATTCAGTATGACAATATGTCTTATTTTCATATTCTCTCTCTCTCTGGTACTTTTAAAGACGGTTTCTTTCCCTATGTAGCCCTGGCTGTCCTAGAACTCACTCTGTAAACAAGTCTAGTCTCGAACTTAGAGATCCTCCTGCTTATTCCTCCTTAGTGCTGGGATTAAAAGAATGCTCCACCACCTGGATAATATGTCTGTTTTCAAATAAAAGGGATGATGTTAGATCCTGTCATCCTCCAATGGCTACTGAGTACACTAGAGTAAACTCAAGCTTGGAGAACAGCCAACCTCCTCATGTGCCTACCCACCCCCGTACAGTGCAGCCACAGTGGCTTCCTGGCCTTGGACCTTGCCAAGCTGGTCCCATCTCAGGACCTTTGTACTCCTTTGTTCTTCCATCTGAGGCACTGTCCCCCAGCTCTGTGAGTGGCTAGTTGCTTCCTCTCCTTGAGAGGTCAGCTCAGTTACCACTTTCTCTCACCCACTGAGGTTCCTATTTATCCTATGGTTCTGTTTATTCTCATCTCTTGGTACAGAATTATGCATGTTTTCCTGCTCCTTCAGCAGACAATCAATTCCACCTATATGAACCTGGCTCCTGGCACAAATCTGGCTCCAGCTTTCTATTCTTTTGTGGTTGTTTTCTTTGAGACTGGGTCTCATGTAGCCCAAGCCAGCCTATAGATAGATGAGGTTGATCTTAAAATCCTTATCCTCCTGCCTCCACACCCCAAATGCTGGGATTAAGGCACACACCACTATATTGACCTATTTTATTATTCATTTACTGCTTCATTCAGCTGTCGGTTTTACAGCATCCCAAGTTATTCTTACCTCTTCTCCTAAGAGATCAGCTCCATAGTTGTACAGCTCTCCCACATAATGCCTTCGGATGACATCTTCACTCACTTGAAGGTGATGGGCTAAATCCACAGCCAGAACTGGCCAGTTGTGGTCTTTCCAGTGAGTGGTTGCTGCCTCGTCGGAGGGGTCTTTGTCCTTGGTGACAGAATGCTGAGCCTGGACAGCTGCACTGACAACTTTCAGTAAGAACTTGAAGACAGGAAGGCACAGCACTGCCTTGTCAGTACTTTTCATTTAAGAGGAACCCAGTGCCTGCTGAATAAGCTGGTGCCTGAGTTCAGTCCCAAGAGTCTTCCATCTGAAGACGGAAGGAGAACTGACCCAAAGGAGCTCTTCTTTCCCCTCCATACTCAATGCCATGGAGCATACGAGGCTACCCCCATACACACAACAATAGAGTAATTAAAAGTGCCTCAGGACAACTTGTGTCAACAAGAAAGTCTCCATTAAAATCATTTTTAATTTTCAAAATGTAGCATATATGTAGAGGAGTCAGTTCTTTGCCATGAGGGTTCTGGATATTGAACTGAGGTCATTAAGTACCTTTACCCACAGAACTACCCACTGGCTCTAAAATTGTTTTTATATCAATAAAGGAACACACTAGGGAAACTAGCTCTTGGTAATAACTTGAAGTGGCTATCCTTTTTAAAAGATAGCTACATTTCTGCTTGGCTACTTCCTCCTAAGAAAGAAGAACAAAATCCAGTAATGGACTTACCTGTTGTCTTACAGAAATAAAATTTGGATCCATTTCCCCACTTGGTAGTAACTGAATTGAAGTTAAGTCTTTGAAAAATGCATTCTTTCCCTAAAGAGGAAGATTGAAAAACAAGAACAAAAAAGCCCTGATGAGTATGGATTATTAAGGGAAAGATTCAAAAAACTAAATCACTTTACTATGAATAAATCATGGTTGATTTTTACTTTCCCCTTAAACAGAAGGTCTTAGCATTCTGTTCATCATTTAACTTGGTAACCACTGTCTAGTATCTGATCACCAGCCTTTGAGACAGATCCCACCAATCTAGTATTCAAGTCCTGTGTGATTCTTCCTGGACTGTGGGCTGCCGACCATCAGCAAATATTAGACAGGTGACAGCAAGTCACATTCCAGACTGGGTTCAAAAAAATTGTGGCTTTTGCCTTGGGTGCTCTTGTTCTCCCTCTGAGAGGGCCCAGCGGTCAAGTGAGCCAGCCACCCTTCCAGACATAGGTACATAGAGTAGATCATATTCCCTAATGCAGCTGAGCCTTTAGCCAACACCTTCATGATGCAACCCCACCACAGTCTCACAAGAACCTTTATGTCAGAGGCAGCATGGTAAGAAAATCAGATTCCTGATCCACAAGGCCTGAGAAAACAAACCAGGTATGGTGACATATGCTTATAATTCCAGGGGAAGTGGGGGAATCTTGAGTTCAAGGCTACCTAAGTGACACTAAAATACCAAGTCTGTGGATCTAGCTCAGTGACAGCAATTGCTGGCCATGTTGATTGTTTGCAGTCACCAAGTCTTTTGGGATAATTGGTTAAGCACTAGCAGATAGCTAGAACAATTAGCATGTACTTTGAATCCTTAAAAATACTTGTATCACTTGTTTAAGAGAACAGATATGTTTAAAGAGTAATATGGAGCAGGCAGGCTGGGTAGACGGCTCAGTGGTAAGAAAACTTGCTCAACCATCGTAAGGACTTGAATTCAAATTCTCAGCACTTAAATAAAAAGCTGCTATGGCTCTGTGTGCCTGCAGTCCACACTGAAAAGTGGAGGTGGGTAAGTCCAGTGAGCTTACTGGCTGGCCAGCCAGCCTAGAGTAGACGAGTTTCTGGTGCTGACACTCCTTTGTCTAAGGCAGTAAGGTGAAGAGTTATACAGAGGAAGACACCCATCCTCCTCTGGCCTCCAGAAGTGAATGCAACCCCCAACACAAAACCAGAGGACAGGTGTAAGATTTCCCTCAGCAGGAAATGGGAGTACAGAGCTGAGAGCACTGGCTGTAAGTAGAAGGGCCCAGGATTTCACCAGGCCTGCCACTCAACAACCACTAGACTTTGAGTTACTGGTTCATACGGAAACACGCCATCCCAGAGAGCCTCTAAAAAGAGTCTGCACAGTGAATATCTGATTCTAGTTGTGCAGGTCAGAACTCCACATCCATTGGCCTCAGACATAGGTCAGTCTTTGCCTGGGATACAAGTAGTCTTGGCTAGCAGAAATCCACAGGTGGTGTCTACCTCCAAAGTGTGGGAGTAAAGGCCTGTACCACCATGCCCAACCTAGCATTTCTGAAGTATCTTTCAGTTTCAAGTGAAAAATAGACGTAACTCAAAATCAGTATTTACTATATCTAATGTTTCACTGTGAAAATATGCTGTCAAACTGCTCCTATCATTTTCTTTCTTTCAAAAGTTGACTGCTGTGGTAGCTCCAGTCATTTTCCTTTTTTGTCCTCTGCAGCTAGATATAATCTCTGTTGCTACACTGCACCCTGCCCTAAACAATTGTAACCTAAATGCTAAATGCTGTTGATTAAAATACATCTCACTCTCTGGTTAGGAAGGGATAGAACTCAGGGCATCAGGCATTCTAGGAAAGTGCTCTACCATTAAGCTGTATCCCCAGCCCCAAATCTCCCTCTTACAGTATCACTCCTGTTTATGTAGACTATCAAACTTAACATGTCTAAGAGCATTCTAAATGAGCTTTCAATAAATCGCCTGCCCAGTTCCAAGCTTGAAAACAGAATGGCTATAACCCCTTCGTACTCCTTCAGCTCTGCAGTAGGTGCTATGAGGCAGACTCCTCCAGAGCCTTTAGAGCTTATTGGCCCCCCCCGCCCACACCCTCTCCAGCTCCTGACTAAACCATTTTCCCACCACATACTCTTCTGCACACTGTGGATACGTGCCTTTCCTTGAACATCTTGATTACAAATGCATCAAGCATTTACTAAGCTCTTGCTTTATGATAGGCAAGGTACACAGACTTGGGAACAGCGAAGAGGTATGTTCAGTTAGGGGACATAGACAAGGACTTTGAAGATAGTGCTTAAATGACAATCTAAAAAAGATAACTAGACACCGGCCACACGAAATAGTTGCCTGTGGAAATCAGGCAACATGAGTGAAGACAGTGTTGGGATATGTGACACTGAGAGATGGCTGATAGAGCAGGGAAGGCTATGGGAAGTCCCTCCTGGATCCATAGTTTCATGTGGCCGAACTTCCCTGGAAGAAGAAGAAAAGATTGTGACCCCGAAGGCTGTGAATGTAAGTGAAGGAGCTGAGCACTCTATGCTTGCTGTCTTTAGAGACACTTTGCTCCTCCAGGGACATGTACCTGAAGACAAGACAAGCCTGCCTTGAGAAAAGTTTGATATTACACTTGACCTTAGCCAAAATGCTGAGAAGTGACACTTTTTCATGAGCTGAAGCTGCATTTTCCAACCCAGTGAAAGCTGAGTAGGAAAGCTGGAGTTTTTATTTCCTACTGGATGCTGTACCTCAGGGGCACCAAAGGGAAGGACTTATTAACCGTCCAAATGATGCAGAGCCTTTCCATGCACCACCAAGTTTGGAGTTCATTTTGCAAGGAGCTATAAAAATCTAAGGAAGGGAACCAATCTGCTTGGGAAGATGGCTTCTCCAGGGCTGGGACTTGAGAGCAATGGAGGCAGGGTGATCAGGAAGGGATCTGCTTTACTAGCCAAGGGGAGGAAAATGAGGCATGAGCTAGGGATGCAGTAATGGACAGCAGTGTGCAGGTAGGATTTTTTTGGTTGAGACAGGGTCTCATATAGCTCAGGCTTGCCTGGAACTTGCTGTAGCCCATGCTACAGAATTCACAGACCTCCAGCTTCTGCTTCTTGAGTGCTGGGATTACAGGCCATGTCACCATGACACTTGACGGCTTTCAGCAAGAACGTATGAGTAAACTGTTGAAGTAGGGCTCACTTACAGATTTCTAGTGTGTACTAGTGTACAAACGGTGGCATCAGTTCAATTACTCAAACTAGGGAACTCAGGGGAAAGCAAATTTAAGTCAGGGCCAGATGGGGTAAGGGTCTCCAGTGTGTATTAGATACAAAGTATCTCGAGCTTCTCAGGACATTCAATAGACACGTATTCATCAAACTGTAGGATTGAGTTCAGCCTACAGATACACAAGAGGAAGAAAATGGCTCTGTCTAGGGGAGAAAGTGCAGAATGAGAATGACCAACAGCAGAAGACAATCCCCAAAGGACACCATGAATAAATTAGAAGAATGGAACTAGGCGGGGATAAGGATCATCTGCAAATCACTAAAGAACCGATCATGTACTATTCAGTAAGAAAACCCATATGCCTGTTAACTAGCAACTCCAAATCGTCTGGGGGAACTCACCTTGCTATCAAAAAGGGCAAGTGGCTTCACACTCTTCAGAGAAAAGCGCATGGCTGCGTACAGGATGGAGCACAGGATGGAATGATGCTCTACCAGTGGGTAGTGGATAGGCTTCTGCTCCAGCGCCAGTTCCACTATAGAGATGGGACCTTCCACAGACAGCCAGGCATCCTCAGTGTCCAGGATGGGCACCTGCATTTCATCCCTGCTAATGTCGGCCTGTGGAAGTTGAGAATGGAAGGCTGGCTGTCAAGAGTTGGAGAATAAGAACTGCAAACTGCAACATCCCAAAGTGCAAACTCATAGTCTGTATTCCCCATTTATAACTGAGAAACCACAAAAGCATAATCCAGAGAGAGAAAATGAATATATGACTTTTTAGGCTAAAGCCAAAACCCACAAATGAATATGATAAATAATTCCATCATAATGTCATTTCTTAAGCTCAATGATTTTTCAGAATATTTAATATCTAAAGAGACACCCAGAACAGGGTGTGTGTGTGGAGTGTGTTGCGTGTGTACGTGGTCTCACTGTATGGTCCTGGCTGGCCTTTAGCCTCATGGTTCGTCTTCCTCAGCCTCCTGAGAGGAGATTGCAGGCATACATCACCATGCCTGGGTAGTATATGCCTCTTTTACCTCCAGTGAAGTCTGAAGAAGATCTAGGCAGGAGCCAAGGAAGGACGTCATCGCTGTGTCACTCATCCCCACATCCTGTTTTCAAAAGGAACATAATGAGCCCCTGCATCAACTGATGTGCTACCAGAGAAACAAGAGACCTTAGCATGTCAGACCTGGCCTGACTTTCTACATTGAATACAATCTGAAGTCATTAGATATTTAAGTTCTTGCCAGTAGGTTTGACAGTGTCAATCAATTTGATATTAGCTTTAAAAAGTATTATTATGAATCTTAAAAATTAATGTTTTTTGGTGAGAGTATGGCTCAGTGGTTGGGCATAAACTTAGCATTTATAAGACTCTAGATTCAATCTCTAGCACCAAAGGGCAGGAAGACAGACAGCGAGATTTAGTGTTCTTTGTGCACTGTAAAGACAGACTTTTTACCTAGCTAATTAACCATGGACTACGGTAAGATACACAGGAGAAGTTTAACCAGGGAAGTTCTAAGGAAACAGTCTAGGCTGGTGGTTTCATGGCATCTTGAAGGCACTGAACCAAATTCTCTGAATAAAATTAGAATTCCTCATTTGACAACCAAACACTAGATTCACATTTTTGGCAAGAAATAGTTTCCACTGACCCCCTCAACAGGCTGTGTGAGGAGCCACTGCATTTCTGTATAATCTTTTTAAAGCCAATAATCAATTGATTCTTCACATCTTCAAAGTGTATAATTCAGAGTGTGTATACATAAATACTTAACTCTTACACTCTGAAAGACACATCAGAAATCTTCAGTAATGGTGATTTGGAGGAACAAAGTCTTTAACAATTAGATTTATGTGTCTCAGCATTTCTTGAGGTTTTTTTTTTAGAAGAGCACGTCAAAGTTTTGAGGAAAGCGAGCACTACTGGTCAGCAGTCTTAGTGTCCATGGATCAGAATCTCATTTGAGGCCAGTGGTTATTAGATTTAGGTAAACAGAATTCACTCGTTACGATAATCTGCCTGCAGGATGTGTTAGGTATTTCTACTGTGAGATGTTAGAGCAGAGTAGTCCCAGGCAGAGATGGCAGCATGCTGCTTCCAGTCTAGAGTCCAAAGCTAAACAAACCTTAAGAAGACTTACACATGATATCTGCCAATCTAGACAGGGAAATTGAAAGTGACCATAGATCACAACTGTTTCCTTAATGTAGTATTCTCTTTCTGCTTTTTATCTCCAGATAGATCACCTCAACATTAAAAATCAAAGTTCACTCCCACAGGAAGATAGTATGTAGAGTGTACGTTTAACTCACCCTTCGGCATAATCTATCCTTTGGTGCTTTTCCAACCTAAAACAGATAGAAAATGTAGTATTTAACAATTTAAACTAAAAAGCATTAGAATGATACAGAAAATAAAAAGCAACAAGAATTACAGCTACAAATATACATGCCAATAATTAACTATTGGCTGGCTACCAATAGTAAGAGTGATATTTTTGTGGCAGAACTCAAAAAATACATCACAAAAAATATCACACTGAGCTCATGAGTAATTCTTTTCCAAAAAAAAAAAAACAGTCTTGGGCTGGAAAGATGGCTCAGCAGTTAAGAGCACTTGTTGCTCTTGCAGAGGATCCAGGTTTGGTTCCTGGTACCCACACGGTGGCTCACAACCATCTGTAACCTCAGTCCTAGGGGTTTCAATGGGCATGTACATGATGAACATACATGCAAGCAGGTAAAACATTCATACACATAAAGTAAAATAAATAAATAAATAAATAAATAAATAAATAAATAAATAAATCTAATAAAAAAATTCCCTCCTCCCCTAGTAAATTGTATACTTTTGAATCAGTAAGAAGAAGTTCTCGTTAGGCATGGTAGAGTAGTAGATAGCTGAAATCCCAGCTCATGAGAGCAGAGGCAAGATGATCTTGAATTTGAAAGTTCAAGGCCATCCAGTGAGGCCTATCAGAAAGAAAGGAGCAGGGAGGTTGAAAGATGACAACACAGATCAGAAGGCAGGCAGGCAACAGAAGCTTAGTAAAATCCAGCTCTCAGTTTGTACAGTTGTCTGAAAATTCCTAGTAAAGAACACCTAAGGATTTTGTTGGTAAAGACATAATAGTTTTAAGTGGTTACAAAAGAAAATACTAAAACACTCAGGAATTGTACTCCAGCTAAAAAAGATTTCCTGATTCAGTGAATACATATTGAGGTGTGACTGTTTATGTGTACAGGGTAAATGGGAGGTGGAAGCTCTACCTTCAGGAACATTACTTGAACATTAGAGGACAGTGGAGCAGAGACTCTGGTACAAAAAGTTACCTCATTACCTGAAATTAATTACTGTAACAGACAATCTGACTCTGGACAACCAGACTCAGTCCAGCCCAATTCTATGGCACTCCACAATGCTGCTAGAATTCCTGAGCATGCAATTTCTCTACCAAAAACTAACCAATATCTTCAGTATTGACTATCAGCGCCTACTAACTGAGCTCTTTACCATAAATGCTAAGAAAACCATGTGCTAAGTAGGTTATAAACAAGAAAATCCAAAACCAAAGCCTGCTAAGGTATTTTCTTCATGTCCAACTCTTTTTCCCCTACAGCCATGCCAGTCACATGAAAGGACCTCCAAGACTCCAAATCCAAGAAACTGCCAATCTAGAAAGGGAAATTGAAAGTAATCATTTCCTTAGTGCAGTATGCTCTTCCTGTTTTTGTTATCTCCTGACAGATCACCTCATATATATAAAGGGGAAAAACCGAGAATGCTATGTAGAATAGCTTAGATTAGTTCAAGAGTATAAATGACTGCTAAATCTTCTGGATTATATGTCAAAGGAATAATCACAATTATTATATGATAAATTACAAAAGTGTTAAGATTTTATAGTCAGGTGTGATGATGTACACCTGTAATTGAATCACTTGGGTAGCTGAAGCAGGAGAATTGCTAAGAGTTCAAAAAAGAAAAAAAAAACTGTCAAGCTCGTGCATTTAGAGTATACCACCACTTTATAGAAGGAGGATCTATGAATGGCAGGCAATGTGTCAGGGATAGAGTTTAGGCATAAATACCAGAACTGCATTCCACCCCATGAGAATAGCTTAGACTGGTATCTATTTTCTATACATTTATAATTTACATAAAAGGTAACTGGTTTCTTGCTTGAGACAGTTAGCTGTCCTAAAACCTTTGTATATGTGCCTTGTTTCCTATTCTGCTTCTGTGAAGACTCAGGGCTCTTCATGTCATTAATGCTGAGTGAAAAGTAAGGTGGCTCCAGTTAGGGAGCGAGGAAGAAAAGAAATAGAGAAGGAGGGCAAAACAACAGTTAACAGTGTCTGAAAAGTCATAAGGAATCATGGCTTTATTATATAATCATTATAACAATATTAATATATTAATCATATAGTTAGTGTTTTTTTTTGAGTTGTAGGTCAGGATTGTCCAGGAGACTACCACAACATTCTAAGCTTGGCTACCCACCCCCAGAGATGGAAAGTAAGTCCTTATCACTCAAGACCCCACACACTTCCAATATAGGGTTTAGAAGCCCTTAAGCTGGAGGTGACCTCCCTGCTTCCTCCCTGAGGACTGGCTTCCATGGTACCAGAAAGCACCACACAAACTTCCAAAGGAGGAAAGCAACCAATGATCTGACCTACTATGATGCCTATGAGACATAATAACAACTAGCATGGCACAGTATCCCTAAGGGTGCATTAGTGGCACACATACCTTGGCAGTAACAAACAGCTCTCTAATTGGACTTAAGGCCCACCCAACAAGAAGGAAATCATATCTGTTACTGGAAACCTAGCCAACTACCTGCAGATAGTAAAGTCATGGATCTTGGGAGGAGATCCTACAACTGATACTTTACTAACCCAACATAATCCCTAAGTCCATTCTAAATCCTTTGTACCCACATAAAAGTGTAGGTGTCACTCCTCATCAAGGAAACTTCTCTTTGCAACAGACAGAGACCACTACAGAAAACTACATCCAATCAAAATGCAGAGCCCAGTCCCAACTGATAGATCTACAACACAACTCAGTCACCTAAGGCTCAGAGATCATTGCAGAAGAGGGCTATAAGATCATAAGAACCAGAGGAACAGGACATTTGCTGTGAAATAGTTTTTTCTTAGAAACATCAAAAAGCTACACCTATGGAGTCTCACCAGTACTACTGTCTAAACATGAGCTGAATGAGGACAACACCAATAGACATGCTAACATGGAAGGGGGAAAGCTCATGAGGTTTCAACCATAGTCAAAAAAATATCAGCAACTAAGGAATGCTGAGAGTAGGAGAGATAGTCTTCCCTAGGGAAGAACACACTGATTGGTTATCTAATGGTCAGCCTTGAAAACATATACATACAATAGTAACATTATACACCAAGCAGGTTGTATTATATATTTAGGAATATATAGGTATATATCTAACAACAACCAAAAAAAAAAATGGTCATGAATTTGAGAGCAGGTTGGGGCAAGGAAGGAATATGTGTGCATAGGAGGAGTTGGAGGGAAGAAAGGGAAGGGCATTAATGATGTAATTATTATTTTTTTTGGTGTTTTTTTTGAGACAGGGTTTCTCTGTTGTAACTCTAGCTGTCCTGGAACTCACTCTATAGACCAGGCTGACCTCAAACACACAGAGATCTGCCTGCCTCTGCTTCCCGAGTGTTGGGGTTAAAGTAAATTATATTATAATCTCAATTTTTTTTTTAAAAATATATAATTGAAGAATGCTAGCCCTAGGAAGTATATTTACCTGAGCAGGAGTAAAACACAGTTAATCAACCGACAACCAGAAACATAGTCTACTGACTATCCACACAATATTCACAGTATGAACAAACTTTCTAATTTCAAGAAATTAAAGGGACTAAATTAAGTAGTCAGTATGTGAAAATTAAAACCACCTCACCTTATCCATCAAGTACGTAGCAGCAGAAAACCTTTTGACCAAGAATGTATTCCACATCATCAGTGCGATCCCTACATAGCAAAGGAAACATGAACAGAACAATATAGATGCAACTTCATCAGACATAATTCTCTTCCTCAAGCTTATGAAACCATGTGGACTCTATATTTACACATTATTTCTTGAGTATTATTTAGAATTTCATTTTTAATAAAAATGAATTCTTGCATCTTATGCAAATTTTTCATTATTTAAAAATTTATTTTTTATTTTTTTTAATGTGCGTTGGTGTGAGGGTGTTAGATCCCCCAGGACTTGAATTACAGACAGTTGTGAGCTGCCATGTGGGTGCTGGGAATTGAACCCAGGCCCTCTGGAAGAGCAGCCAGTGTTCTAACCACTGAGCAATCTTTCAAGCCCCCAGAATTTTCATTTTTAATAAAATAAGGGAACAGAGAGTAAAATCTGTATCTTAAGTAACAAGGAAAAAGTAACACTAAAAATGTTTATTTACTGTTTTGGGAGGGAGCAGTGCTAGGGGTGGAACGTAGGGCTTGACACATGCTCAGCAAGGCTCTGCTACGGATTTGCACTCCTGGCGCTCCAGCAAGTGAGGGCATGAAACAAATGGAGCACACATACTGGACTGGACAGTGATGTGGGAAACCTCTCAGGAGATATCTGCCAACACTGTACCTACACATGCTAACAATACCCCAGCACATCTAAGAAACTCATAACAAAAGTTGTTGTTGAGAACAAGTTGTTGAGAACAGCTTAATTCTTCTGTAAAGTATGAAAATAACAAAATATTAAAAAATACATCAAAGTAGTCAGATGTGGTAGTTCATGCCTGTAGTGCCAGCCTTTGGGAGGATAGGGCAAGAGGATCAGGAATTCAAGGGTGTCCTGGGCAACATGAGAAGGAAAAAAACACTCACCCCCCAAAAAGGAAAACAAAGTATTTTAAAACATTAAAAATACTTAAAGAAAAAACTCAACTAAGCAAGCAAAAATGAAATCTGTGCTTCTGTTTACATAACCAAGCAACTGGCAATCAGTAGAAGTAGCTCCATAGTCCCAGAAGGGAGCAGTTACAAGGGGTACTTTGCAAACAGCAATGCATTAGTAATATGTTGGTGGAGGATGTAAACTTGACAGTTCACATCCTATTATGCCAGGGGCTCCCCTGAGTCCATGAGGGCTAACATTGCTACTCACCATTTTGAACATGTGCATTGAGAATGTGCTTCAAGTGTTCTATGGACCTAACCAAAAAGCGTGCTTCCTTAGACAGGAGAAAGAGAGAAGATAAAGGTTATTTTACATCACTGAAAACCTTTTTCTTTAAGATTAATTTTATTTATGTGCATGTATCTCGTGGTGAGTGAAACTATGTGTGCGAGGATACCTTTGGAGGCTAGAGGAGTACATCCAAACCCCTGAAGGTAGAGTTATGGGCCTTTGAGCATCCAGATGAGAACTGAACTCTGGTCTGCTGAGCAGCAGCCAGCAATCTTAACCACTGAGCCATCTCTCCAGCCCCCACTGAAGACTGCATAAAGCTACTTAAGAATTTGGCAAAGGCTACAAAGATGGTTCAGTGGTTAAGAACATTTGTTGCTCTTGCACAGGTCCCACACGGTGGCTTACAGTTATCATAACTGAAGTTCTAGGGAATCCAACTCCCTCTTCTGATCTCCAAGGGCATGAAACATGCATGTAATATGTACATACATACTTGGAGGCAAAACACTCATACACATAAAGAAGGATAAGGAGGATGAGGAAGAAGAGGAGAAGGAAGAGGAAGAAGCAGCAGCTGCCACTGCTATGCTTAGTGGTACACACCTTTAGTCCTAGCACTTGGGAGGCAGAGGCAAGTGGATCTCTGTGAGTTTGAGGTCAGCCTGGTCTACATAGTGAGTTCTAGGATAGCCAGAGTTACACAGTGAGACAGAAACAAACAAAAAGAAATTTATAGAAAGATCATGAATTTCAGACCATCTGGGCTACATAGGGAGTTCCAGCCAGCCTAAGCAATATAGCTAAACCCTGACTCAAACAAACAAGGAAGAGGAGGAGGATGAAGAACCAAAAAACTTCTGTGAATTAGGTAAGAAATAACTTTTGATAAGATAACTTCAATGATCTCATTATCTAATTAATGATTAATTTCTAGACACACCTAGATCATGCTGACAGGGAGATTCAAGTTCCCTGTAGTCTATATAGCATACAATTGTTCTCTTCAGGATATACTTCAATTTCATAGGCATGAAAAACTGTGTTTCCTTTTGCAATCATTATGTAACAAATCTGGAGCATCTACTATACACCAAACCTATTAAGGCCCAGGAATACTACAATGAACAAAATGGAGCCAGATCTTCATCTCCACTGAGCGTAGAGTCTAGTGAGGGAGCAAGATAATAACTATAAAAGCAAGCATATCACAAGTCAGAAGTAAATGGTAAGGAGAAAAGAATTAGAGCAAGGGAACAGGAAACATCAGAGGGAGGCTTAAAAGCTATATGTGTAATAACAAAGGTTGACATACTCATATTCAAAAAATAGCATGTAATACTCATGAAATCTTCCAGATGTTTGCTAAAATCTTTTGAAGCCCTCTATCACTACTGTCCCCACACATGTTGATACTGGAAATTCTCCAAAGATAATTCAATTTAAAGTTAAAGGTAGGTGTGTGTGTGTAGTACTGAAGTTGGTAAGGGGTGTGATGTGTTACATAGATGAATAGTTAACAAGAAAACCACACAAGAAAAACAGCCATTCTTCATGTCATCTTAATAGAGGCCAATGATTGCACTAACAGAAATACTGGGTATTATGTATACCAATTCCTCTACTGCTTCAAGATGACTATTGTAGGTCACGCCAGCCGAGTACTGGAACTAGGATTCGCAGTAAGGAATGGCAACGGTACAAAGGCGGCTGTGCCCACTATGTGAACATAGCCAAGCTGCATTTGTTCCCTTCTGCTTTCTTTTGTTTTAACACAGGGCTGTGTTGTTATCAGTCTGGTCTGGAACACAGATTCTCTCCTTCCTAAACATAAATGCTTTGCCCTTGTCCTCAGTGAACTGTAACAAGTACAGTTTTTATGGCACCAACCTAAGAGTACTTGCCATCTAGGTAAAAGTCACAGTAAAAGTCCTAATGCCAGCCCGATGGCTCTGATATGTCCATGTTTACCACTCTTCTTAATTTGACTCAGAACAATAATCTAGAAACAGCCCTATTGTGTACATGGCTACTTGTCCGAGGTCAGACTTGCTGGCCTCCCAACTCTCTGATAAGGCCTATTTCCCACACTTCTGGGGTCCTGATCTTCCTGTGGGCACCCTGGTCTAGAAGTACCCTACAGAGTGGTCCCATCTTTGCTTTGGGTCCCAATTGAATGGCTGACCTACCACTGGCCACAAAATCTATTATCCCACCACCCCACCAATTTAAGGGAGGCATCAATCCTTAGGGTCGACGCCAAGATGAAACAAGATACAAAAGTATCTTGTAGATATTTCCTTTGCCGCCTCCTTCACTCAAGGCTCCCTCATAAGTATTCTTGTAAACGACTCCTCTTGAATCCAAACGCTTCCTTTTAGGTCTTTATCTCAGGCTGCACTCTTGTATAAAAATCTCAAGGTAAATTAATGCACACTGATAAAATAAGATAGCCTTCCTCCCCGCCTCATAAAGGCTCTTTAATATGTAATGATATTATACATTAAAAGAGTACGCTAACAGAGTGATTTAAATAATAGACCTGTCTTTGTTAAACCTTAACCAAAAGATAGTACTAGGGTGGAAATCCTGGTCCTGTTCCTCCATCACCCTCTTGCTGAGTTACTACAGTGAGTGCTAATCACAGTCTCAACTTAACTACAACATGCTTCTAGTCAATGAAAAAAGGAATGCTAGAACTAGAATAAGGAAATAACTCCTAAAATCTGAATAAATTACTGAATGAGGCCTAAGAAAGCGACATTTAAGAACACAGCCAGCCACTGCAGTATATGCTGCTTACTACGCAAGAGGGCCTCAAGTTCAAGGCCAGTAAGAGCAATTTAAAAAGACTCTGTCTCCAGGAAGCAAGTTTAAAACGGTTGGGAATATAGTTCAGTGTTGGGAGAGCTTGCCTAGCAAACATGAGGTCATAGGTTCAATACTCAGAACACACACACACACACACACAAGGCAATGCATGAAAAGCACCTAGCACAGTAAAACACAAGGTAAAAAGTGCACTCCCGGACAAGCCTGGCCTGTGTACTTGCATGCAGACTCAATCAGCAGATGGAGACTCTTACCTCTGGGTCTTTATTCCACTGAACAACATACTCCCAGCAGCAATGTGCATGCAGCATATCAAGCTCAAGGCTACAAGGGAATTGTTCGTAGGCTAAACGCAGCAAGTCTGAAAGACACAAAAAGATGACAGCATTCCTTCGGTAACAAGAACTCTGCTGCATCACTCCACCATGGATTTCACAATGCTCATCATTTGGGTGTCACCTGGTATGGCTCCTAGGTCTATCTCCACCTCTGACACCTCAAGGAAACTTCGGGCAATACCTTCTTTGGGTTCATCTGGATTTTCTACATCTCTTTCTTTGTTGGCACATTTCAACAGTTCAGGGCTGAGGTCCTGTTTAAATATCCACTTGGCTACACTGTCTGCAACACCACCTACAGAT
This sequence comes from Cricetomys ansorgei, assembly GCA_026225945.1. Lineage (NCBI taxonomy): Eukaryota > Metazoa > Chordata > Mammalia > Rodentia > Nesomyidae > Cricetomys > Cricetomys ansorgei. The sequence goes on from JAMJFZ010000116.1 coordinate 12,127,001, forward strand.
TTGAGACAAGAAAGAAAATGAAATCTGGTAAAGTATGAGCAGCAATGTGCTGAATGGAGTCAAATACAGAGTATGGCAGACATTCCCTTAGGAACAGATACACATGCCACATTCACTTCTGAACTAGAAATGAAGGCGATGCCAAAAAAGCCAGATTTATAGCAGCTAACATCTATCATCCAACTTGGGAAAGCAAGCAAGACAGCTGCTATCTGAGGCACACTTCTACACTGAACATAAAAGGACATGTGTCAACACTATATGCTACACACTTGTCAGGTTCATAAATTCAAAGTATACTATACTGACACAGATGAAGAAATTACTACTTTAAAAAAAAAGGTTCTTTTTTTGGCGGGGGCATTTATAAAGGGTCTTGTGTCAGGCTGGCTTCAAACAAATTATGTAGCTGAAGATGGATGACCTTGAACTTCTGATGCTACTGCCTCACCTCTATAGTGATGGGAAAAGTGTGTGCTGGGGATTAAGCCCAGGACTGGGCATGCCAGACAATCATTCCATCAATGGAACTAATGCCTACCACCAATGTTACTTTTTAAAATTTAAAATGTTTGTGTATGTGTGTGCACATATGCACTCACATCAGAGGAGGGTGCTGAGTGTCCTGCTCTGTTACTCTGCCTTATTCACTTGAGACAGGGTCTCTCACTGAATCTGAAGTGAGGCTTGCAGCAAACTCCAGTCTATCTCCATTTCCCAGTGCTGTGGTAAAAGTGTACACAGCCATATTTGGCTTTTTATGTGGGTTCTGAAGATCTGAACAGGACCTCATGCTTGGCAGCAAACATTCTTACCCACTGAGCCATTGCCCCAGTGACCACCAATCACCGCATATTGTATCTAATATATGACTAACTTTACTATGTAAAATATCTATGGGCAAAATTTAGTCATGATTTACATGTTTTATTTATCAGGAGGGTATAAAAATTGTAAGTGAGCTGAAAGTATTCAGGATATCTGAAAATATTACCTAAAACAAGTTATATATTTAAAAATGATATACACTAATTTTTACTCCAACACTCCTGTCTTTTGGGGTGAGGGGCAGAGGAAGGAATAAGTATCATTATGTTGCCCAGGCTTGTTTGAAATTTATTAGTTTAAATATTCATTCCCCATATACCTCCAGAATAGCTAGGTCTAAAATATATGCCACAATGCCTGGCTTATCTCTTATTTAGATTCAAATGAAGATCCCATAAAAATAATGCTTCATAGTAAACTCATCCTCATCTATGAAACAGGGTGCTGGGAGATCAGATTTCATGTCTGGCTTTAAATTACCTCATAACTGTTACTCTAAAATTATAGGTTAATATTAAAATGGTGTACCTCAACTTTCTTTAGGTGACAACATGGTATACAGTAAATTTATAATAAAAAAATCATCACAGATCTTATAAAGAATGAGAAAGCAAGTTAATTAAATAAGAATCTATAAACACTTTCAGAGCTGGAGAGATGTTTCAGTGTTTGAAAGTAAGTACTACACAGGGTTCACTGCCCATGTAACAAGCTAGGCATCCTGCATACTAATGTAAACCCATCTCTGAGGTGGGCACAGACAGAGGATCCTGGATCTTCCTGGCTTCTAACCTAGCCTAGGAAATTTGAACCCTAGGCTTGGAAAGAGACCCTGCCCTAAAGGAATACAAGGAGACTGACAGTGGACACTTGACACCTTCTTCTGGTCTCCATGCATGCATACAATGTCCATGTACCTGCATGCACATGTGGACACACACACACATGTGCATAAATAAATCTTAAGTCTATAAGCACTTGGATATATACATCTAGAAATATATCATTCTGGTATCAAGTGCCTAATAGAGCCTCTGGTAAGAAGAATGAACACTCAAAGATGAACACTAAAGAATGAACATTTTAGTGTTCAAAAATGAACACTAAAAATGAAGGTTCTTATGCTCCTGAATCATAATGACTGTAGGCCAGTAGAAAGCCATGCACAGAGAAGAGGACAGTGCTGTATATTCTCACTTACATGTGGAAACTACACAGTTGTTCTCATAGGAGTAGAGGGTGGAAGAGCTATGAGAAGAGGCTGGGGAGAGTGCAGGGCAGCAAGAAGGATGGAGAGAGGACAGTAGTAGGTACTAGGGTGCATCTGGACAGGGTTAAGTAAACTGCTGGTCTATAGTACAGAAGGGAATCTAAAGTTGACAACTAATTGCATATTCAAAACAGATAGCAGAGAGGACTTGGAGTGCTCCTAACACAAAGCAATGACAAATATTTAACATAATAGATCTGAGCTAATGATGCATAAATGTATTGAATAAATGTATTCAAATGTCACACTGTGTTTCATAAATATGTATGAATGCTGTGTGGCAAAGAAACATAAAACATGTACATAAGGAAAATCTGAAAACACAAAAAAAAAGGAAGAGAGGAAGGGATGAAGTTATTAGCTCTACAGAGATCAGGAGGTAGAAGAGAAAGTTGGTCAGGATTGGTTTCTTGGAGGGATACTTGATGGACTTTTGAAACACGAGCACGACTTAATTGTCGTGAGTGGGTGAGGTGGGACCAGGAAAAAGAATGGACTCGGATCCACGGACGGAGTCTCATTAACATTTCATTTAATGAAAACCTAGGATTGGTCTACAATTAACTTAAAAACACTCACACCTATATTCCTAGCACTTGGCTCATAGAGGAGGACTGAGTTCAAAGCAAGCGCTGGCTACACTGTCACATCCTGTCAGAAGAAAACAAAACAAGTAAATGCATATTCAGAATAACTTATGTGCACATTTGCAAACACTCACCTTTTCCTCCTTCTAACAATTTTTTAACAGAGAGCCTTGGAAGTGGCTCTGTCTGCTGAGACAACACTTTGGCAGTTGGAGTATTTGCCTTGCTGTGAAGCAGAGTCTGGAGTATGAGGCAGTCCTCCAGCTGTTTTAGCAGGAGCTTCCAGTACTCAGTGTCAAGAGAAAGGGCTTCCCAGGAGTCTGTGAGGGCTTCTGCATCGGCACCCAAAATTGTCTGGGAAAACTAAGAGAAAATATCCTATTCATGCTCTGGGTAGTATGTTTGTTTCCACTGTCATGCTGGGGACTGAATCCATGGCCTTATATATGCCGGACAAGTATTCTACTACTGAGTCACAGCCCCAGCCATCTGGAAAAGACTGTGAATCAACATTAATGTAAATGAAAGCAACAGAGATGTAATTTTGCAGACTTAATACTTGACTGGAAGAGACCAGAGACTCAGGATATTTAGAAGAGGTCCTGTGGTAATAAGTCAGGTTCGACCAGTGTGCATCTTAGAGTCTTCCAGCTTTCTTTGGTAAGGGCTGCTCTGCTTAGGACCCTGACAGAACGTACCCACCAACTCTATTACTGTAAACACCTCAATCAGGAAATGTTAAATTTAGCCCATAATGTTAAATTTATTCCATAATTTTAGCACCTCCAAAAACTTCCAGGGCTGACAATGTTTATAGTAAACCTCTATAGACCCACTCAGGTGTTAATCTAACACTCCACTAGGAAAAACCATTTGACCATAAAATGTAAGAGAAGTAAATCTTTTCTTCTTAATATAAATGGACCCTCAAGAGAAGAGGGGAAAAGTTTGGTAGGAAGTGCTGGAATGTCTGACTCAGTTCTGGGTTTGTAAGAGGAAGAAGATGGAGTTAATTATGGGACTGCAGAACCTGAATAAACCCAAGATAAACCTGAATAAGCTTTAGGTTCTAGTCTGACCCTAAGCTCTTAGTGAGGGAAGCATCACCGTCCATTACTAGCTACTTCAAATTCCTCTTACATTCCACATTCCAAATGCTCCAAGACACTGCAAGCTGTCTACCCCAAGAATGGAAAATCATCCATCAGCCAACTGGATTGGCTCAGAGCAAAGCTGCATGGCTGCCCACTTACTTTCTTATCTGTAGCATTGTTGGACATCTGTGCAGCAACAGAATGCCCAACGTGTGCAGACAACAGGGCAGCTCCATTGTTCTCTGACTGAATACAGGCCATGCGCATTTGCTGCCACCAAGGGGACACAGACTGAGAATCCCATGTCTCATCAATGGCCACTACAGAGACAAGAAGAAAAGCAAAAGGTAAAATTTTACCTGTCAATTGGGTGTGCAGTATATGTGTTTCATCCTTTATGTGTAAACCAAATCCCTCAAAGTCATACCTGCATTTTTCTAAATGCAGGTATGGTAGGATTTTTCTAAATTAATACTGTGTGCTAGGTAGGTTGTTGTCAACTTGACACAAGCTGGAGTTATCTGAGACAAAGGAACCTCAACTGAGAAAATGCCCCCATAAGCTCAGTCTGTAGGCAAGCCTGTGCAGTATTTTCTTGATTTATGATTGACATGGGAAGGCCCAGCACACTGTAGGTGGTGCTACCCCTAAGTAGGTGGTCCTGGGATGTATAAGAAAGCAGGCTGAACATGAGAGTAAGCCAGTAAGCTACATTTCTCCAGTCTCTGTTTCAGTTCCTTTCTCCAGGAACTGAAGTTCACTGACCTCCTCAATGACAGACTGTTACCTGGAAGTATAAAAAATAAACCCTTTCTCCCCAAGTAGCTTTTGGTTATGGTCTTTATCACAGCAATAGAAAGCCTAAGACATTACAATTGATTCTTATTCAGAACATTCACCTTCCATTTCTTTATAAGTGTTAGTCATGCTGTTTCTGAGTCAATACCAAATTCTTTTTTTTTTGTTTTTGTTTTTTTTTAATCAAGACAGTTTCTTTGTGTAGTCCTGGCCGTCCTGGAATTCACTCTGTAGACTAGGCTGGCCTTGAACTCAGAGATCCACATGCCTCTGCCTCCCGAGTTCTAGGATTAAAAGTGTGCACTACCACCACCCAGCCAATACCAAATTCCAAATTCTTATTTGAAATATTTTTATCATTATTAGAAAGGAATATTGTGTGTGTGTGTGTGTGTATTTGCATGTGTGTATGTATGTATGTGTGTGTGTGTGTGTGTGTGTGTGTGTGTGTGTGTGTTTAACTTTTAAAAATTTTTTAGTATTTACTTTATGTGTCTGGTGCCCATAGAGGCCATAATAAGGCAAATACATCCTCTGGAACTGGAGTTAGACAGTTGTGAGTCACCACATGCATGCTAGGAATTGAATCTGGCCCCTCTAGAAAAGCAATGAGTGCTCTTAACCACTGAGTCATTTCTCCTACCAAATAGGCAAAATATTATTTCTTCCAAAGTCTGCTTTCCAATAGCATTACATCTTCTGATGGCAGAATTCACTGTCCTATATTAAAGCACAGAGCAAATGCACAGCAAGCTTTTGAGCAGTGCATGAAGACTTCTACAGCAGCTCATTCACAGAACCAAGGATGCAAACCAGGGCCTTGTGTATGCAAAGGATCTATCTACCTCCTAGCTGTACATCCCACTGAAACTTTTTCCATACTATTGTCTCCTTTGTTGAGAGAAACTCCTCCTGTCTTAGCATGGTATTTCAAACACTATATTTTGTTTCTGAACATCGAGGTGAAACCTTGAGAACACTGGTCCACAAAGTATATGGCCTCCTACCTTTCATCCACAAAGTGCATGGCCTCCTACCTTTCATCTTGCTCAGCAGAGACAGCATGGTATGAAGACAGCACACAGACTGTGGTTTGTCCAAAATATCTTTCTCCTTTGAAAGCCAAACGCTTAGGAGCAGAGACTGAAACAAAATTTATATCTTTTTCAGCCTAAATAATATTTAACATAGGGAAGATTTCACCATTTCCTAGACAGGGCACATATGTACACAGATGATGTAGCTATCTAGCTGGGTGCATGCTCTACCATGTAATGTGGGGATTAGACTGATGAGACTGTCTAACCAAAAGATTCTCAACATCTGGTGGTACCTGAAGCCACTCCTCCTATCTCACACTTAAGTCCTCTAACCTATGCCACAGTAGTGAGCACACTGCCAGGAAGGACATCACTGTGAGACATCTGCGGGCTGAGTAAAGCACCAGCTGCAGGATCTGATAGAAGACACAGGGAGGGGCTAGCTTGTTCTTGCTTTGGCCAAAGGCACAGGAATATGGTGATGGGAAACAAGTATAAACTACCAAATTCACATTCTAAAATCCCTAACAAGTTACAAAAAACACATTTTAAATAAAACCAATTTGGGGAACACGGAAGCCTTTTAAGATTTAAGTATACATCATTTTTAAGATTTGTAAAACTTGTTAAAAGATATCTCTGAGATGATGAAAATTTGAAGAGGATGGTGTCATATCTGTAAGTGCTGGTTTCTACGTAGCACCTTGAGTGCTTATGAAACTGTACTAGCTTTATGTGGGAAGAGCTCTGAAAGGTGTTGGTTTATCAGTCCATATAACTTTCAAAAGGTGAGAGTATGGAGCTGAAGGTGAAGGGCATGAAGAAGATGAGTCTACGCAGATGACTCAATACTAGGAACCATGTATGTGGCTGACATTCTATTACCTCATTTGATTGTGGAAACAGTGGAGGGAGTCTCTACTTCCAGCACCATGTACGGAGTGAGTGAGAACTTTATTTGGAAGCTAACTCAGATGCTCTTTTCTCTTTCTTTAAAAAGGTTTGAGTACACACACAGACAAATGTACACATTAAACTTTTACCTATATGAAATCACTCACACACTTTCTCTCTTTAATGTGAAATCTTATTTCTCCCTCTTTCATGTTTCTTCCATGTCAGCCCTTTTTTTAGCTTAGCCTATCCAAGCACTTTACAAAAACCAGCTCAGCCCTTATTTTCCCCATGTTCATAAAATAATGACAATGGTGACAAATGCTAATAGTCACATAAACCATATGTTCCATGGTCACTGACTTAAATGATGGAGGGAGGACACAGCAGCCACTGACTTACAAAAATGGGCCCATATTCTAGCATGTTATTTTTACCACTGGTGCCCAGCATGCTGCTGAGTCCATAAAACTGACTTGTCTTACTCTGTGCACCTATGTATCAATACTCTGTGTACTACTCCCCTCTCCTTTAGACTGCCCCCAACTTCACACAACCTGTGGTTTATAACCAACAAACTGGTTCTCAGTGGTAACAAAAAAATCTATGTTCAGTCAGAAACCAGTCTCATTGTTTTCTGCCTGTGTGCATGTGCTGTGAAGCATTAAAGGGGAAGTACTTACTGCCTTTCAGTTCATCGTACAGTTGCTACTAGACTTACCTATTGGTTGTATTATAAAATGAGTGACCAGAGTTAGCTGAATGGTGGCGTATGGCTGTAACCCTAACTTGGGAGGCTGAAGCAAAAGGATCATGAGTTCCAGACCCATCTAAGCTACACTGCAAGATTCTCTCACCTCATCCTGCCCCACAAAGAAATAAACAAACAAAATGCCACCCCATTTTTAAATATACTTAAAAGGTTGCTTATGTCCCCATTAATAAAAAGTTCAAAATGCCAATTAAAGTGGCAACCCAAGATTACTTTAGATGAAGATAGCTAGACTAAATAAACTAATACTGTGACCTCTTGTACTTTCGACACCAACCCCATGCCTTTAGCAAATTCTCACAAACAAACCTGTTCTGCTTAACTTTCTCCTTCCCAACTCTCCCTGTGTCAGCTCCTTCCATCTCTTGCTCAGAGTTGGCCTTTGTTCGCACTCCAAAATGGCTCTTCTCTTTTTAAAAGTAAACTTAAAATTTCCCAACTGCTAAGGTTTTGTTTAAAGGTAGATCAGTACAAAATGCAGATGAATTCCCATCAGAAAAAACAACATAATTTTAGAAACTCTTGTAACAGAAAGATATTTTAAACTTCGAGACAATAAAGGTAAATATAGAGACAAATTATCACATAGGAACACACGCTGATACCCACTACAGGAAAATAAGGAAGACAATGTTCCAAGCCAGCACAGCAAGGAATGCACATCTGAACATGAATAATCTGAACATAATAGCATGAATCCATATATATGAATTAGCCTATTCCACATATAAATATGCCACATATAGACAGTCATGAAATAACACCAGGGTAACAGATGAGGGAAGGCACAGGCTATAAAATTTAGTGAACTCTTTAGTTTTAGTAGGTCAGCGGTTCTCAACCTGTGGGTTGAGACCTCACTTACAGGTTGACCTTTTCACAGGGTCGCCTAAGACTATCTGTATATCAGATATTTACATTACAATTTGTAACAGTAGCAAAATTAGTTATGAACTAGCAATGAAAATAATTTTATGGTTGGGGGTCACTACAACATGAGGAACTGTATTAAAGGTTCACAGCATTAGGAAGGTTGCACTCAACCTTAATGCTTTACTCCTGAACTCAAAGGATGCAGATAAACTGCCAGGACACTATCTGCTAGCCTTGCCTTTCTACACACAAAGCACTACTGACCAGTCTTTCATCTGAGCTGCATTTTCTAGTCTTTCCTGAATACAATCAGAACTTGAAAAAGCTGTAATTGTTCTGAATACACAAATATATTAACACAGAAATACAGTAACTAAATTCAATGTAAATGCCTGGAAACAAATACACCTAGGAAGCTTCACTCCTCCCCCTTTCTTCCTTCTATAATACTAGGGACGACAGAACCCAGGGTCTTTGCACATGTCAGGTATTCGCTTTATTGCTGAGCTAGTTCCCCAGCCCTCTTTTTGCTTTTTAAATTTTGAGACAGGACCTTAGTACGTTAACCAGGCTAGACCAAATATCCACAGTCTAGGCAGGCCTTGAATTTGTTATCCTGTCTCTGCTGCCTGAGAAGATGCTATCATAGACACAGCTATGCTTTCATGCCTGGCTGGAAGCCTTTCTAAATTCAATTATTTCTTTCCTTCCTCTACCCCCTACCCCAACTCCTCTCCACCTCAAACTCCTCTTTTTATGTTTTATTAGGAGACAATGTCTCACTGTATAGTTGCAGGCTGGTCTCAAACTCATGACCCTCTTGCCTCAGCTTCCTGAGTTGCTAAGATTACAAGCATGTGCTTTCACGAACAAAGTTCTATTAGAGCTATCATTTATAAAATGTTAAAACGGGAGTGCAGACAATATAATTTTGTTGCTACTAAATACACAATGTAAACTAAGAAGCCTTCATTCTAACAGCTCCAATCTGAACCCCTTCTTCACAGAGTTTTATTTGGAAAGTGCTGCAGATTTTATGGTGATTAAAAAGAAATGCACAGGGGTGGCTGTGGAAATGGGATAAAACACTTGTCAAGCAAATGTGAGGACTGGAGTGTGGATCCCCAGAATCTATACAGAAGCTTGGCAGAGAAGTGGCTGCCTGGAAACTCAGCACTTGGATGGCAGAAAAGAGGATTCCCAGGGCACGCTAGTAAGCTAAACTAGCTGGAACTGGGACGCTCTGAGTTCAGTAAAAGAATATGCCTCAATAAATAGAGTGCTACTGAAGAGGACATCTGACATCACTTCTGGTACTCTATAAGGACCCATGTGTAAGCATGTACACAGAGGTGGGGGGGAGGGAGGGAGGGAGGGAGGGGAAGAGAGGGAGACAAAAAACACACGCACACACAAAGGAAAGGAAGGAACAGTGAAATCTCTAGAACTCTTCCCACCATGTCCTTTAATGTTAATCTTTTTTCTTTTCTCCCCCACGCCCCCCACCCCCCGAGACAGGGTTTCTCTGTTGTAACTCTGGCTGTCCTGGAACTCCCTCTGTAGACCAGGCTGGCCTCGAACTCACAGAGATTCACTTGCCTCTGCTTCCCATATGCTGGGATTAAAGGTATGCACCACCATTGCCCAGCTGAAAAGAACCCATCTTTAAGGACTTCTAAATATTCAATAAAAGTATACATGAGCATAGTTAATAAGTTCACATGGGTAGGATGTCCAAATGCTGGCCAGAACTGGAGATATGCATGGGGTATAAAAGACTAGTGTGCATGTGTGTATGAGCTGGAGGCAGTAAGGGGGAGTGTGTGCTGAGGATGATGGGTAAACTCCTTGCTCTTTGTATTTTAGTTTTCTCATTAGATGATTCTTCTGCTTCATGTGTGTAAAGAGTCTATCCTCAAATATTTGAAGTTTGAAAATGTTGGCATTAATTTTATACACATTTTAGGGAAGTTTGTTTTTTTAAGAGCTCTTTTGGTTCTAATGCAACAACTTCTACTGAAGATAAAAACTGTAAATGCCTTCACCTGTTAGATTCTATATTTCTATGAGACCAAAAACTTATAAGAAAATAATCTTAATATGGTAATTATAATTTTCTTTGATAGATGCAGGTTTTTTGTATGTTCTCAATATGCTAAGGATAATGATTTGAAACTTAATAGTTCTATGCAACATTTGCAAAGGATCCAATAACAAAACCTTACCAGTAACTGCTGCGGGCTGAGTCCAGCAGACTCCAGAGTGTGACACATATCCTCAGTGGAGCTTTCTCCATGCAAACACTTCCAAAAAAAGAAACTGCCTAGCAAAACAAGCAAACAAACAAACATGTCACTGGTGACGAATGTTCAGACTAACAATCTCACTTAACTGCACACTGCAATTCCAGAGGAGCAAGACAGACAGCACGAAAGAAAAGAGTTTTTGTTGTTGCTTTGTTTGAGAGGGGTTCTCGCTACATAGCCCTGGCTGTCCTGGAACTCACTATGTAGACCAGCAGCTTCCAACTCACAGAGATCTATCTCTGCCTCTGGGATTAAAAGTCTCCACACCAGAAAAAAAAAAAAAAAAAAAAAAGAACCTACTGTCTGAATTTGAATTAGGGAAACAGAACTCAAATCATTATTCCTTAAAACTGACTCTTGTGTGTGTACTGTACGTGTATGTGTATGGGTGGAGGCCAGAAGTCAATGTTGGATGTCTTCCTCAAATGTTCCCACCTTATTTTTGAAATAAATTGCTCACTGAACCTGGAGCTCACCAGTTAGGCAAGACTAGCTGGCCAGAGCTCCAGGGATTCTCTTATCTATGTCTCCTCACTGCTAGGATTATAGGCAGATGTCAGCATGCCCGGCTTTTCACATGGTGCCGTGATTTCAAACTTTGGTCCCCATGCTTGCATGGCAAGCTCTTTATTGAATGAGCCATCTCTCCAGCCCCAACATTTTCTTATAAAGAGGCTTATAGATACAATTAAACTTGTGTGACATGGATTGTGAACACACAGAATACATCACTGACCAAAAAAATATGTACATTGAATTTTTTGGCCACTGAATTTCAAAACAAAAGCAGATGAGAGCTGCTGTACACTTGTACCAGACTTCTGTAGGAGAGGGTGGGAGTATGGAGCAAATTACAGGACTTTACCTACCTAGAGCCACATACTCCTCTTCACTTATCTTCTTTATGCTGAGTGCATCCTTCTCATACTCTAGATATTCGAGGAAGGTCTTTACAGGCAGCACTCCATCTGTATCCTCCGAAAACCGGACAGTGGTCTTGGTGTTTTCTTGTTTGTACTTCTCTAATAAGGCCCGGAGCTTCAGGAGTTCCTTATCCTCCAGCCTTAGCAACACAGCCAAGTCCTTCAAGAGTAAGAGTAGGCCTTGTCTCTGAATTGCCACAAACACTAGTGCACTAACAGAACTGAGATTCAAGGTTGTTGAGCAATGGTGGCTTTAAATATTAGTATGAAATCTGACAGAGGTAATATACTATTCAAATGATAGTTTTAAAGGACTTTCATGAATATAATGTTACATAAGTTAAACTAATCTTGAAAAACTACATACTACTAACAGTGCCATTTTAGGAAGTACTATAGACTCTTGTAAAAGTTAAAACTCTAATAAATATGTATTATATAATAGATTAAAATAATCATAAAGGATGCCAGCGTAACTTCGCTTTCCAAGAAGACTAAACTACATGTGTCTGCATGTCTCCGTGCAACATAAACAAGCCGCAATGCATCTGTTCATAGGTCCTCTTTGCAACTAGGATACAAAGATGTAACAGTCTCAACTAGAACTTGCCAGCCTTTCAAACCATTTCACATATAACAAGTGAAGACACACTGCATATTTTCACTGTTTTTGAGAACCTTGTAAATCTGCCATAGAAAGGAAAGCCTTTTGATCAGTGCTACATAACTGAAACCACAATCACACTCACATTCAACTTTAATTTTTGTTTTTGTCTTTTTGAGATGATGCCTTTATTCCTGGGTTTATTCCTCTCTCAAGCCTTCCAAGTAGCTGAGCCTCTAGGATAGTGTCACCAAGCCCGGGTATTCCTTTTCTGCCAGGCACATGCAAGAGCATTTGTTCCTGATGAGAAGAATATAAGAACTGTGCAGGCAATGCTTCCTGTAAACCTCCATCAACTCACATGTTCCTGATGCTTATAATAACTGAAGTAGACAGCCTGATCCTGAAGAACTGGTTTCATAATTTTTAATAGCAATTAGAGAATACCACTATGAATGTATTATTAAAATGCTAAAATCTAAAATCCCAATGACAGGGGCTAGATAGATGGCTCAGTGGTTAAGAGCACTGGGTGCTGTCTTAGAGGACCCAGGTTCAATTCCCAGCACCCACACGGCAGCTCACAAATGTCTGTAACTCCTGTTCCAGGGGATCTGACACCCTCACAGACATACATGCAGGCAAAACATTAATGTACTTAATAATAAAAATAAATAATGAATTATTTCAAAAAACAAAATAAAAAATAAAAGATATCAGAATGTATTCTTTCATTTTTTAGTTTAAAAAGTATATGATTGTATATATAAAGTAAAAGGTTTACTTCAAGTCTAAACTTTCAGTAAGACAGGCTAATTTTTAAATAAGTACTATAGGTGACTTGAAAAATCACCAAAATCATTTTAATAAAACCTGCCTTGAAAAAGCAGAAGACACAGGGCTTCCGGGCTGAGCAACTAGGGAACAGTTATCTGAGAGGAAGAAAGACATTCTATCTACTTACTTTCCATTAAGGGAAACTTTGAATGCATTTTTTTAGAGCAATTCCTGCTTGATACTAAAGACTGCAAGGGACTGTTACTGCTTGACGTTTTACACAAGACAACATTCAGTACAGTAATCTTTAATATTCTGATCCAAAACAGATTACTTTATAATTGTATTTCAGTGTATAATTCACAAAAAAGAAAGTAGCATTAATTTACTAACAATACAGGAAAACCTCTTGCTTAGCAGAATTTTTTAAATATTATCTTCAAACTTTGCCAGTGAGATGGCTCAGCAAGCGAAAGTGCTTGCTACATAAACCTGACGATCTGCATGCAGTTTCTGGAATCCATGGTAGATGGAGAGAAACAACTCCAGACAACTGTCATCTGACCACCACATGAGCTATGGTCACAGGCATAAAATGATAATAATAAAACAAAAAGTAAAGAGCTTATAATTTGGAAACATTGGAAAACTGAAAATGTTTTCATTATAAAGGTTTTCAAAACATTTTTTTTTTAAAGTCACCTGTGGTAGTTTGAGAGAGACTGGCCTCCATAGGCTCATATTTTTGAATTCTTGGTTCCCAGTTAGTGGGCTGTTGGGGAGGATTAGGAAGTGTGGTCTTGTTGAAGCAGATGTGCCACTGGAGGTGAGCTTTGAGGTTCCAAAAGCCCAAGCCAGTCCCAGTCTCTCTCTGCTTGCCTACCTGCCTACAGATCAGAATATAAACTATTTAGTCACAAGCCTTCCTGCCTGCCTGCCTTCCTACCATGATGGTAATGGACTAACCCTCTGAATTTGTAAGCAAGCTTCCAATTAAATGTTTTCTTTCATAAGAGTGGCTGTCACAGTGTCTCTTCACAGCAATAGGACAGTGACTAAGACATCATCTTAAAAAATGTGTCAAGAAAAATCAAAGGAGTCTAAAATAGTAAAGATGAATTAACAATGAAATTTAATATTTTTGTATTTTTACAAAACATAAATTTAGTAATATAAATTAAGCAGCAAGGGATAGAAAGGAGGCCTGATAGAGAAAATGTACCTTTAACAAAACAAACAAAAAAACCACCCCAAACTTTTAATTTTCACTCAAAAAGCTTAAAAGTTAAAGATACTCAAATGGATTGTTGTGCATTATACTAATATTTGTGGTTACTCACATTATCGGAGAATGGTGTGTCTGAGTGAAAATCAAGAGAATTTAATTGGCTGACAGATTCATAAAGATGTAGTAATTTCAATTTATTGGCACAAAACTGTAGCAGTCCTTCATCAACAGTCTCAAGCTCTAAAAGGCAGAGGGAAAACATATTAGACACATTTAACAGACTCAAAAAAAGACTTTTGTCATCTCTTAAACATGTAATAACTTAATGGGTTAAATATTGATGTGCTTAACCTATCATAGATTTTGAAAGCAAAGATAAATTTTCCATTATAGTAAAATATCTAACTTATTAAGTGAAATAACATTTTCTAATAAGGAGAGAAGAGGTACAGAGAAAGAATAAGAGGGAATTTCTTTCGTGTGGTGCTTATATTTAAAGAAATGTCTCTGAAAATGCTCTGCTTCATCCAGTACTAATGAACTTGCTGTGCTCACCTGGGGCCGTGCTCACCTGGGGCCGTGCTCACCTGGGGCCGTGCTCACCTGGAGCTGTGCTCACCTGGGGCCGTGCTCACCTGGAGCTGTGCTCACCTGGGGCCGTGCTCACCTGGAGCTGTGCTCACCTGGGGCCGTGCTCACCTGGAGCTGTGCTCACCTGGGGCCGTGCTCACCTGGGGCTGTGCTCACCTGGGGCCGTGCTCACCTGGAGCTGTGCTCACCTGGGGCCGTGCTCAGCTGGGGCTGTGCTCAGCTAGGTCTGTGCAGATGTAAAGCTGCCTGGCTCTACTTATTACCAAGAGGTCAGAGACAATAAAGTTCAGTCAGGAACTATGGATTGTGATGAGTGTATCTTCAGGTCAGCCTAGCAAAAGGACCTAAAGTAGAATTCCACTATGATTCTTCACTGATTAGATTTTATGTTGTTCAAGATTAATGCTGAGGAAATATTCCCTACATAGCACACTTCTGCATAACAATTTAAGTATTTCCCACTAATGTAAAACAAATATATATTCTCTTAAAGACAAGATATGGAAAACTTGAAGAACTCTTTTTAACATAGAGTAACAAGAAATGCTATCCATGTTCTCATCACAAAACTCTGAAAATTTTTAGGACTCTGATTTATCAATAGACCTTGAAAGTGTGATTTGCTTTTTAGTTTTTGTTTTGTGATTTGGCTTACTCTCTACATAATATCAAATCATTTTTCATTTAATACATTTTGATACTTTGTTAACACTTTTAAGGGATGTAGGCTTTCTAAGTACAGTACGCCTTTTACATGAGCTGTTTCTGCTATCATGTGGCTGTAAGAACTCCATGGTTGACCGAAAGCCAGCTTTATACATCACTGAAGAGAGTCAAGAATGAAAACTTATGTTCTGATGAAACTTAATATGAGTTTTCTTCTTCTTTAAGTAATTGTAGCCTGGCTTAAACATGATTAAGTACAAATGTAATTAAATATAAATCTGGCTTTATATATTACTGTTCAGAAAAAGTCACAAGTAGATGGATTCAATCTACCACACACCACAACTTAACTGATACTAGGAATTTGAAGCTAGTTTACTTTGCAAGCTCAGCTGAACAGAATAGGGAGTTACAACCTAGAGTTTCAAATGTAATTCTGTTCAAAAGTCAGTCCAAAAACTAAGTCCTACTAATCTAACCACAGGCTGTGGATTCTGCAACTCCCTCCTCTGCTCATGAGAAAAGGATGAGACTGTGTAGATGTTCCACACTAACAGAACATCACTTCAAAGAATTAATATTCTCCATCATTACCCCAGTCAGAAAAATATTACTTAAGAATGTCCCCAGTAGAAATCTCTCTTTTCCTAGCAGGCAAAGGAAAAGATAAAGATAGTGAGAGAACCTGTTTGGGTTTTGTTGTTGCTTGTTTGTTTATAGGACTGGGTCTCCTACAGAACCAGGATGGCCTTTCAACTCACAGATCCATCTACCTCAGCCTCTCTAGGGCTGAGATTAGAGGCTTGTGCCATGATTCCCAGCCCCACTTGGTTTTCGCATGGCATCAGCTCATCACCCTTATCCAACGGCTTTCATGATGCTCTACAACTCTGTCAAAATAACAGCTTCTCTTCATTCTTTTTAATTTTTATATTGTTAATTAATTTCTTGGCTCGCAGTTACATTCTTAATATTTAAAACAACTTTTATTAGTTGGGAATTTATTCTATGCATATAATACATTTTGAGCACATTTGCCACCACCCCTTCTCAACGTCATGTCCACTTTTTAATTTTGGAAACTTGATCATCAAAAACCTTGCAAATAAATAAAAATATCACACACCAGAATTAGCCAAACACAAAGTCTATAGGAGACATTTTGAATGGAAGCTGTGGAGCTTCACATTAAATTTTGTTATTTTATTAACACTTTTGAGGGATGGGAGTTTTATACATATGGTGTGCCTTTTTTTTTTTTCCTTAAAGTAACCCAGAGTCCAATTTCTGCTTCTCATATATTCATGGATCCACTGGAGTATGTTTGGCCTAACAGGAGCCATACCCCTAGAGAAAATCGACTCTTCCACCTCCAGAAGCTATCTGCTGCCAATAGCTCCCCAGTAGGGGTAGGAGTTTGTGAGCCCATCCCTCTAAATGCAGGGATGTGTACTGGCTTGATGTTGTACACTTGTGCAAGTGACCACAGCTGCTGTGGTCATGTCATGTCCAGAAGACTTTCCTCCAGTCTCCCCCCTTCAACCACCCACCCACCTTTGGTTCTTACAATCTTTCTGCCTCCTTTTCCAAAATGTTCCCTAAGCCTTGCGGGGGAGGGGATACAAGTCAGATACTCCCTGTATGGCTGTTTTTCATCATTCTGTACTGATATCTTTCCTCAAATAGTGAGACATGGACAAAAATTATGTTTAATAACAGTTAATGTATTCAGAAACTGTTCAGATGAAGAGCAAATGCATATGTTAGATGGGAAATCTTTTAAAGCTCCCAAGTATTAATGGTGTGGAGTAAGTACTCTATTTTATGTCTATCTGCCTATCCCTCTACCTACCTACTTATCATCTGTCAGTCACCTCTACATTAATATAATGTGATGACATCATTCGTCCCATAATGAGGGAAACCTAATCTCAAAGGAAACCATAACAGTATCTATTACCTTGATTTTTTAAAGTGTCCATTAAAGTCTGAGTAACGTTTCTAAGGCAGGAAAATGGTAACCGTTCACTGGCCAAAATGCTTTCCAGAGCCTAGAAGAAACAGTAATTCTAGTGATAATATGGCAACAATTTTGTTTTAATTTTATACATATGCCTATATTTTTGCTATCTCCAATTTCAATACACACGTTATACAAGTGACATCAAAAGTAGTATGTGACAATCCCATGACTGGACTGAGAATGAGATAGCTAAAGAACAATTGTTGGATCATATAACATAAAGAAGACACAGTTATTCTCCAACAGGATTTCTGAATTGGCCTCTACTAGGAATGAATGAGAAGCAGAGGCTACTGGTTTGCCATTTATAAAAGCCAATAACCTCATCACCACTTGCTGCCACTACTGCCGTGTTTGCTAGATACAGTATCCACTCTACCCTCCCCATTCTCAACCCATCCAGATGCTTAAACATCTTCATTCCCTGGGGTGACAGCGATGAGTCAGGAACAGCTAAAGATCATATTTATCCTTTCATATTAGCATATTAAATTGGATCTTAACTGCTGAGACAAATAGTTTAAAAATCCTAACCCTAAGCTGGCTGTGGTTAGACACAGGAGTCCCAGCACTCGGGAGGCAGAGGTAGGTTGATTTCTATGAGTTCCAGGTAAGCCATTAAGACCATGTCCAAGATCGGTAAACAAATAAGGTAGACTTAAAGATAAACAGCAGTCTCATAACACAATGACTTTTATGTCTGAGGGGGAGGAATGGGTGTAGAAGGTGACTCACGAAACTACCAGTCCTATCATGAGGCAGCTATCTATAGCATAGAGAGAAAGTAACCAAACAGTCCAGGACCCAGGATAAAGGCAACCCTCCTCTATCCTGCCAACAGGGCAGGCTGCTAGACGAGCACATTTTCTCCCATTGCTAGATTCAGTCTCCCCAAGTCTTGGCTGAACTCTGCCTTTCCTCCAGTGTTGGGATGCAATAAACAATTTTGATTTTTCTAGCATTTTAAATAAAATCCATGTTTTCATATATGATTTGGTGGTATGGCAGGGGGCAGGGATACTTCATGTGACAACCTGCGTCACATCATCATCCCAGCTCTGCTGCTGTGATGGGCAGTGAGGATAATGACGACATCAGAGAGAACTCCTGGGTTAAGTCTTCTCTGATTTATTTGCTAAACTCTCTTAGATGGCTACTTTGTCACAATGCCTCGTTTAACAACAGAGATTTCTGTCCTGAGGAAAAGGAAAGCTAATTAGCAGTCAGTGGAATGGAAAATTAAAGTTAAAAAAAAAAAAAAAAATCACAGGAACTTTCTTGCTCTATAATAAAACAATAAAGTATTTTTTTAAAGTGACTCTAACACAAATCACTACTCACTAATTTCTCAGACATATGTAACGAAATAATAATACATATTAGTCTTTGCCCTTGGTCCCGGGCATACAGCTCCTATAATTTCTAACAATAATTTCCCAAGTGACAGGTGCTAGAAGCATCTTTTGTTCCAATGACTGGTCTTGGCTCCAGCTCCTGGAACAGGTGCGCTAAAACCCTTGCAGACAGAGAAGCTGGGAAAATGTTCTGTTGAAACATTTAGTGTTTGCCCCAAGATTCCCAATACAGAACTCCTGAGACCTCTGTAGCCTCATGGGAGAGAACACAAACATCTGTTTCAGTAAGGTAGTCTCTGGCCTAGTCTCAAGATGCGGCTAGTAACCAGGGTAACCAGCCAGGAGATTGGAGAATTATAATTTTTAGCCCCACTCCTAACCTCTGGGGAGGAGAAGCACTAAGGGATAAGCTGACCAACAATAGTCAATGATGCAATCAATCAGGCCTAAGTAATGAAACCTCCATAAACTCTTTCAAGAATAGAGGCTTTGGAACTTCAAACTGCTAAAGTTTTATAACAGGTGGAGGCTCCTGGAGGGGACAGGGGGCTGCACAAGTGTCTCCACTAGCACTGCCCTATGTATCTAGTTAGTTATCAGTATTCTTTATAATATCGGTTTCAATATATAAATAACAGGAATTTTTCTGAGTTCTGTGAGCCACCTAGCAAACAAAACAAAAACAGAGAAGGGGTCATAAGTCATAGTTAGTCAGAAGTGTTAACAACCTACTAGTTGCAACTGGCTTTAAAAGTGGTAGAAAGTTTTATGGGCCTGAGTCCTTTGGGTCAGTAAAGTCAACACTGATCTGAATTTCAGCAGTGAGCCCGGCTATAATACTGTGGAATGTTAAGGCTATGGTGCATGGGACTCTCGTCAGTAGTTAGGAAAAGAAGTCTGCCATCTGCTAACATGCTGAAGAGACTCACTAGCAACCTCACTCCCAGATGTAAGTTCAAGAGAAACCTGCAATATGTGTACACACACAAGGAAAACTATGCATTGTGGTTTGACTAAGAAACTAGAAACAAGCTAAAGGTTCAGTGGCAGGAGAGTGAACATGAGCTGCAGCAATGAAAAGGTTACAGTTGCAGCTCTACTCAGCATGGGTCCCTCAGAGAAACACTAAAAACAACTTACAGAACACAACAGACAACATGTCTCCAACTATAAAAAGCTGAGTACATCAAGAAGCTTCAGAGGAGCTACATAGAAATGAAGCATTAACAAGAAAAATACAAAGTTCATCAGGGATGGGAGATGGGATGGGACTGAGGAGGAACAGCTGGGCTCTCTAGAGTTCTTGTACGCTTCTATTTCGTACGGTGGCAGTCACACATGTGTTTTTATATTACTATGTTTCCCTTATGTGTGTGTATGTAAACAGCAATATTGAGGCTTTTTAAAAAAGAGACAACAGACACTCCTATGTGGGAATATGAAAATAAAATTTTTCTCAGGATCAAGTGATATAGCTTCTCAGCTTGATACAGATCGAGTGCAGTTTCTCAGCAGGGAATTTCACTATATACACTTACTTGTTTCTTGGTTGCAGGGTACTTAATGTCAAGAATCAACTCCTTTATTTCCATTTCAAATGAATCTATAACGACAAAACCAGATTGGAATTTTCAGTTCATTACAGAAAGATGTTTCTATGAAAAGAAAATGAGCTGTTTGCACTCTCTGTCACTACAAGATTCTTGGGTTCCCTCACATTATCATTTTATTGAGAAGTTTTAATATCCCCTTGATGCACGCATCATCCTCTCAGAACACTGACAGAAGATGACATGGCCCTCACCTCACATCGGAAAGGGGTTGAGACAGCTCAGAACAGCCAAGTACTTCGCTTTAGAATGCACAATGCTATTGCTTTATTGGACTAAGGGCACCTACCAGGCCTGGAAGACTTTGTCTTCAGTAGGGTTGCCAGTTTCTTCACTAAGTGCAGGTCCTTGGCTCTTTCACTCTTCTTATCGCTAAAATAACAAACACAGCTAATCACACAATATACATTGGTGTTCTTTCTGATCCTGAAGCAATCCAACTTGTTTTTCTTTTATATGCTTCCTATCTAACTTTAAATGGATTATCTAGTGGTAAAACAAACCACAAAACACTGTTAAAACAAAGCAAAAACCAAGGTAAAGGACTAAGCAAAATGTGCACAGGGAAGTCACAGCAGACACAGAGTAACTCTTACCTTAGTGCTAAGTGGAAAGGGACATTCACCGTTTTCACAGTTGCAGACACTGGGTCAACAAGACAGATCTGGTAAGTCTGAGGCTGCCAACTCTGACTTGTCACATTGTTTAAGCCCATTATTTTGTAGCCAGGATACAATAGCCTAAAGCAATAGCATAGCAGTGGGTAATATTATCAGCAGGAAGAGAAATCACACAAGGGCTCTGACTATAGCTACATCTTTGTCAACTCAGGGGTATCAACTAGGCAAGTAAACACTAATATCAGAAAGCTAAGTGAACACAAACCTACAGTCCAATGGCAAATAAAGTATGTGCCTTGCTTAGCATTATCACTGGGAAACTGCTGGATTTTTCCTTTGGGGGTCTTCACAATGTAAGTAAAAGACAAATGGCTAGAGCAAGTCCACTTAAATCAGAAGCAGACCATGGCATTCTCAGTAATATTTCTTTGCTATATAATACATAATTTTCAATTACACATCAGGAACTCACAGGGAAAACATGACAGAGCGATCTGCAATTCTTCAGCGCTTTGCAATCTACTACATGGCTCTAATAAGCGTTAAGGAACGCTCCCATGTATTTCTTTCTGCAGTCGCAAAATGCCAGGGCTTGCAGCTTACCTGCAGTGCTTACCCACGTTGAAAGCACCTACTCTGGGTCCTTGCTGTGTGTTCCACACTTCCAAAATTCCCCTTCGTGGTGCATAGATCACAAGGAACTGAGCTACTCGACTGGGACCTTGAGTATTTCCAAATGGGGAAAAATCCACCTTTTCTGGTACTCTTTCATGGAGGTCCTCTATAATTTGAATCCATCCTATCTGTGCATCTCGATAACCTTGCAGACAGAAAAAGATAGCTAATCAATTTATTCATCTGGGTTCCTCATGCACTTCTGACTTTAAGGCAGCAGTTCTTCAACTTGTGGGTCTCGACCTCTTTTGGGTTGAAGGAGCTTTATACAGGGTTGCTTAAGACAATTTTCATATCAGATACTATGATTATGATTCATTATGATTCATAACAGTAGCAAAATGACAGTTATGAAGTGCCAATTAAAATAATTTTATGGCTGGGGTCACCACAACATGAGGAACTGTATTAAAGGGTCACAGCATTACGAAGGTTGAAAACCACTTTTTAGGGGGAAGAGAGAGCATCAAGACAAGACAGAGAAATCTATATATATTTTATTATTAGAGACCTTAAAGAAAAATTTTTTTAAAATGTAATAACCTGTCACTGAAATGAAATTTTAATATTTTACCATGTATATTTGCTTCAGATCACTCTTTTCTTTAAAAAGAAAATATTATGACATCAAAGCTTCCTTAAGTCCATCCATGCCTCTGCTTCCATTCCCTTCCTTTCCTCTCTTTGAAAGATTCCTTCCCTTAAAAAAATAGATCTAGGGAGAGTATTTGTTTGGCTAGTTAAAATATAAGCAGAAGATAAAGTTGTCTTCCTTTTAGGCAAACTCATTGGTGGTATAAACAGAGGGAAAGCAGGTGGCAGAGCAGCATAAGGAAGATGCTAAAAGCTGATGCTGTCTTGTTTGGGGTAACCCTCTTATAACACACACAGGTGGAAGGGACAAATGACTAAAGCAGCTGCAAAAGACAGGCAACAGCCAGCAGCAACAGTGACCTTATGAAGGGAAGGGAATGTTGCAGGGGGAGGAAACTGACAAAAATGACAGAACTAAAAGCAAGTACAGGAGGAAGAGACTAAAAGTGCCTATGATGAGTTGGAGGTAGAGTTCAGTGGAGCAAGCACAAGGCCCAGGGTACAAAACCTAGCAGCACAAACAACAAAACCAAACTAACCAAACAAAGAGCCAGTGCTTTAATTGATGATATATCAATTAACTACCAGTTCAGTGTTGTTGACCTGAGTTGATATTAAAAAGAAAAGTCATAATGACTGAATACTCTTACTAACCAAAAGTTGGAGGATAATAAAGTTGATCAACTACTGGGGTAAAAAGTGAGGCAATTGTTTCTCCGTTTTTGTAGGGAAATACCTTTCCACATCCGTATTGCAATTCCTCGAGCTACGTCCAACAAGATAACTCTGCCAAAATCATCTGTGACAGCTGCCAGGGTGTTACACGGAGACAGGCATATGCTTTCTCCGTGGCGTCTAGAATCTGGAAGTCCAAACCTGTCATTAAAAAACAAACAAATAAAAGCTAAAATCACACTCAAAGCCAGAAATGTAGAAAAATGAAACATGCAAATAAAATAGACTGTATCTATTTCTAAATGAAACAATATAAGCCTTGCCAGGATTAATAATTCATCATACTTGACATTCGCAACATGAAATACATAAAAGAGAAACATTCCCATAGTACTACTTTGTCCTTACTGCTTTGCTTTGAGTTAGAGTCTCGTCACAGAAAATACCACAAGCAACTGAGCTGCAGGTGCTCTGCTCCAACACAGGCATCTTCTCTTTCAGTTTCCCCAGTGTGTTCTCTTTTTGCTACAGAGCACGTCTTGCTGACAGATAATACATTTATCTGTGATGGTTAACCTGGATGGCTGGACTGAGAAATGCCTAGGACACTAATAAGGCACACTTCTAGGGTATATGTAGTGTGTTTTCACAGATGATTAGATCATGAGGGCTCTGCTCTTGAATTGATTAATCCAGTGATAGGTTGATAATACAATGGGATTATTGGGAGATGGTGAAATACAGAAGGATCACCTAATTGAAAGCTGAGGTCACTAGGGGCTAGTCCTTGGGAGCCATACCGCTCTCTTCCTAGATGCCATCTTTCTGTACTTGATTAAGAGGTTAATGGCTTTCCTCTGACACGTTCCCACTGCAATGACATTCTGCTCAAGAACATTGGACTAACTGACAATGGACTGAATTCTTTTGGAACTGTGAACCAAAATAAGTTTTTCCTACTTTTAAGTTGTTTTTGTCAAATATTTTGACCTCAATAACACAAAAAAGTGAATCCCATATGAAGATTAATTCTCAGAAGCCTGCAGAGTCACAAATCAGAAAATCAACTAAGGGCACCAAGCGAGTATAATCATAACAGTGCTTTTCAAAGCACCCAAGCAAAGGAAGAGTGGCTGACTTGCCTCACAGCTAGTGGAGTGGCTGGCTCCATCTTGGGCTTCTGCTTCTGGACGGTCTCTTCTTCATGCTTGCTTTTCCAACCAAGCCAACCACTGAAGAGAGGGAATATAGGATAAATACTAGTTTCAAGGGTCTTAGAGTGCAGACTACCAAAGCCTCAGCACAATCAAGCTAGATCCAAGTCAGATCCTTTAAGCATGCCGTTTCATTACCTGGCAGCATTAAAGAGAGCAGAAGTCAGTTTACTTGCAACTGCGAGGGCGACGTGAGATAGCAGTGGTTGTGTGCTTCCCTGAAAAACAGATGCAAAGGGAGAACTGAGATGGAGCCTATTCTCCAACAGAGACGTACATAAAAATGCAAGTTGCAAAGTCTGCACCAGCAGCTCTTTCCTAAGGCATCAACCTCAACAACATGGCACAATTATCACTAGGATTTAAAAGTACAGTCCATTACTGGCCCAAGTTGCTCCTGTCAAGTATTTTGGCCTCAGTAATGCAAACTAATATCCTGCCAGAAGCAAGAAGTTCCCATGTGCTAAAGGGTTTATGGCCTAGAACCAACCTTTAGGATTTTTCTCTTTAAACTGTAGCTTAATGAAAACCAAGGAGGCTAATATGACACTGGCAATATCCAGCTGTGCTGTGGATTTCCCAGCAGTATACAACTGGCCTTTCCCTACTCCCCTCACCCCCTTTTTAAAGTAAATATATATTTGTATAAAAGTAAAGAGATAGTTTAGCCCATTCAGAGAAGTCTACTTTTTAAGTGAGAAGTGCTGCCAAATATATCACCTAACTTTTCTCTATTTTAGGGAACAATTTTCAAAGTCTATATCAACTATAATGGGCAGCATGCTGTCTCACATTTATTCTAATTTATTCTAATTTATTCTAATCCCCAGTGAGATGACATAATTAACAATCCACAGTTGTACCAATATTTAAACAAAACTAATCTAAGTCAAAGAACTTAGGGCTTCAGAGGCAAAAATATATTGGTTTTACCTTGGGCTTTTTCTAAGACACACACACACAAACACACACAACCCCCTATACCAGACTGGCTTCAAACTTGCTATGTAGTAGAGAATGACCTTGAATGTCTGATATTCATGCCTCCATCACTCTCAAAGCTAGAATTACAGGTATGTCACCATATCTCTTACATGTTTCTGGAGATCAAACTCAGGCTTCAGGCATACTAGACAAACATTCTACCAACTGGTGCTTTACTTTGACTTTGAGAGCTTTTCAGTCAGTCCAAATAATTTAGAAGAAATTTGAACTGGTGACATGGGACAGTGGGTAAAAGTATATGCAGCATAGGCCTCGGTTCAATCACCAGGACCCACATAGAAAAGAAAGATAGGGTAGTGCACATCTGTAATCCCGGCACTCCCAATGAGAGGTGGGAGGTGGAACCGGAAGCTCATTGGCCAGCTACAAAGTAGAAGGAAAAACAAAACTTCCAACAGTTGTGTTCTCTCCCTGCACCCCACCGCCCCCCTCCTCCCTCCCTCCCTCCCTCTCTCTCTCTCACCCCTATATATAGTAATTTTTTTTAATTATAAAAAATTTTTTAGAAGAAATTTGTGATTAATTTTAACTTCAGGTAAAACCTTCAAAATTTAAACTTAACCCTTCTAAGGCTATGTTATTATATCTAACTTTTAGGCAAATTAAAAAATTAAGAGTGGCTCTACTCATGAAGAAACTCGTACCTCTAGAGCATAGAAGAAGCCAGTGAATGGACTGGACCCCACAGTGATGTACTGAGACATGGCAGGTGGACTGTTTTTAATTGCTGCATTAAATCCACCTATATTGGAAGCAGTCTTCATTTGATCAAAGGGTGACAGAGTCATAATACCTTATAGTTAAAGGGGAAAAGACAAAAACCACAGTTTGAATATATTTAAATGACTTCATTTAAGCTATTGTTTTTGTTTTAAGATGCCACTGAGTTAAAGTCAAAATTAATTTTCAAAACTACAAAAATCCACATTAGAAAGTGCTAATAAATATTAAAATTGTTAACCTGATTGGAAGCATAGCCTTTTGATCTCCATTACCTTAGTGACCCCCTACAATGATACTACGATATTACCAACTGTTTCAACCCACTAATCCTGCTATTTTTTCCTCTATTTATCAAGAACACTTGGGGAAGTTCCCTCTTCCCTTTCTCATCTAGCTTAGATCTCTGCTCCACTATAACCCTTCCCACAGGTCCTTGCACCAATCTTGCTCCACATGCTCTTCAAAGTAAGTCTTGATCTTAGAGTGCCTGAATTTTCTGCTCTCGAAGGAAACAGCTGTTCACTGTGAGAGAAAGTCAATATATCTGGGTTCAAAGTAAGGCCCACTGACAAATGGGCATATGAAGCCCACCTCCAGCTGCGCTGCCCAAGCACCTCCCCCAGCTCTCAGTCCTTTACTATCCAAATGCTGAACAAACCAGGCTCTTCAGCAGTGCAGACTTGGCTAGCCTGATCTCTACAGCAGAACTAACTTGTTCTTCAGCCCTACACAGGGCTGCAAGTTGGTAGTTGAGTCTGAGGAATGTTGTTTTTTTGTCACAAGTTTAGAATTGTACTTCATACATATAAGGTGTTACAGCTTACTGAGGGCCCCCTTTCTCTTTCCATCCTTCTAAAACTGTAGAGCCATTTAAAAAAAGAAATTCATATTCACTGTTTTCGTTAAGAACGATATATATCTTACTCAGGGCTGAGAAAGCATTCAACTACAATTCTATTTCCTTAGCCAATATTTTCTCCCTTGTGGTTATAATAGTCTCTGAAAGTTTTCCCTGAACACAAGCCCCTTCCATACTGTGGAACACAGGGAATTTCCTCTGTACACAGATCTCCATAAAGTCAAGCTCACTGGACAGCCCCCACATCTACTTCAGTAGCCATGAGGGCCTCCATGACAGTGTAACAGGCGTTCAGAGGGCTGCTCTGAGTGCGGAAAAAAACGTGGCTCGGTGGGAACTGTTCTGGGCCAGGGCAGCAATTATAATGTGCAGAAGGCACTCAGTGCTCTGAGAAGCCAGATGAGCACAACGGATGCAGTGAGAGAGGGGCCAGGAGACAAAGCCAACAAGAACCTGAGCAGGCAACAGGTCCTGGGTGCAACTGGGAGGAGCAGAGGGACAGGGGAGGCAGGTAAAAGAAGAAGGAGAAAAGACCAGAAGTGTGAGAAGAGGAAATCAAGAATTTAACATTGGATGTCAAGTTTGGCCTCCCAGTAAAAATGTTTGGAAAAGGAGCTTTTAAAAAAAAGGGAATAAACCTATCCCAGCCTGGCTTCTGTGCTTAACACTCTCCTCTGCTACCAAAGCCAGTGAAGCACCCTCTCTCTTGAATGTGATGTCTCACAGTATCCACCCAAACCATCTGCATCTACAGTCCCAACTGCCTCTGACCCTCAGGTCCCATCCCATTTAGCTGCCTACAAGACGCTTTATCAGAATGTGCTTTTGCCAGAAGCCAACAAGCACAAACATAACTCTTGATTCTCTCCTTAAATATCTTCCTTATTATCCTTTCAGTAAACAATCTGTTTATTCACCCAGCTGCTTAAAGTTAAAGATGAAGATATCACCTGTGATCCCATCCCTTGGGAGGCTGAGACGGGAGGTGGAGGGTAGGGGTCCATGAATTCTTTCCTCTCATTTCTCAAACTCATACCTGAGCAACTGTATAACGATGTACTTCATATTACTGCTTCCACTCAAAATCCATCATTCTCACATGCCTGAATTCCTAAAATACTTCTGTTGCTTTGTTTCCTTTCCCATGCCCCTCTCTAAAGAGCAACCAAGGGGTGTGTTTTTTGTTTTATCTGCTTAAGGCAGGGTCTGTCTCCATAGTCCTGGCTGTCTTAGAAACCACAAATTCAGAATAAAATTTAACTTCCCTACTGTCAGCTCTGACCCTCCTGTACATCTCCAGCCTGATTTCCTCTCTCACACTTACTCATCAAGCTATGCTGACAGCCCTGGTTTCTCAAATCCTGAGGTCTCCGGGGTCCTTAGGCCTATGTCCATCTTCGACCTCTGCTGAGAACGCTCTGACTGCAGATCTTCCCACAGCTGGCTCCTTCTCACCCTTC
This sequence comes from Cricetomys ansorgei, assembly GCA_026225945.1. Classification (NCBI taxonomy): domain Eukaryota; kingdom Metazoa; phylum Chordata; class Mammalia; order Rodentia; family Nesomyidae; genus Cricetomys; species Cricetomys ansorgei. The sequence continues at coordinate 12,155,065 of JAMJFZ010000116.1, forward strand.
CTGCCTCAATCCAGATGTGCTCTCTAGAGAGGCCTGTTCTTAGCAGCCTATCCATGAATTCCTTTGATCTAGATGGTAAATCTCCACTGATTTCCCCACAACAGTACCACATTCATTATTCATTTAGTTTACTGTTTATCTCTATCCCAGAATATAAGCTTTATCAGGGCAGGGAATTTCCAGCACCAACATTAGTCCCTACGGAATGATAGATATTTATTTTATATATTTATTGAATGAGTTAATTAAGAACTTTACATAATGATGTACATAAAATAAAGCTTATTGTACCTTTTATTTTTTATTTTTTCATTTTTGTAGGCTGGGGAGTAAATGAATAGAATAATGTTTTCTATCCAATCATTTTCCCCAGCCAGCTTCAATGTTCCAAAGTTTAATTAACAGAGCAGGGAAGAGACCCTGGGCTGAACTCAACACTTTGGGAATTTTATGTAAACATTTCTCTTAGCAAAAAAACTGAAGACATACTGAACTGTTTACCAGTAAAGCATTCATCGAGTATTCCACACAAGAATGACACACAGGACTGTGCACACAGACTCAGCAGGCCTGTTGTGCCAGGCACCTTCTGTCGGCTCCACACGGCTCCTGCCTTTCCTGGACCAGACTCTCGACTCTCCTGCTGATCCCTGGCTGAATTCACATTGGAGTCCCATCAGGAGACCAGGGAGAGGAAGGAGGATGAAGACGGGACACCTCTCTCCCTGGCTCCTTCCCTGAAAGCTGGCTGTGACCCTAGAGGAAAAGTCATCCTGCTCCCCAGGTCCCAGTCACTATCTCTAAGTTTGAGGACAGCTCTCTGGCCCTGAATCTTCAGGCCTAGCAGTGGTTAACACCTTGGCGGCTAAGAAGTCCTGGTGTACAGACTTCCCTGGTGCTTCTATGACAGCAAATCCTTATAGCTTCTCTGTAAATAAGCCTTTCATGCACCCTAAGTCAAGTGTGCCTGCCATCTGTCTTCCATCAGGACTAAAGCTAATGTATACTTAGTAAACCTGATATGAAAGGAGTTGGTATTATATGATACTATTCATAAAATATGCCTTTCCACACAACAGCATGCATATTACACATGCACTTACACACAGACCAGGGAGCCAAATGCCACTGATGAGGATCTCTGGATAGTAGGATTTAAAGGGAACGTTCTGTTTTCTTTTTTTCTATATATCTATACACTATTCAAATTTTAATGTATTACAATGATAGAAGATAGTTTTAAATAATATTTCTCTTTCTACTTTTACTTTTATCACCTTAATTCAGAAGCCCATTACTTCTCACTTAGAGTAGTACCATCTCCTTATTAGTTTTTTTTTTTCTTTCTTTTTTTTTTTTAATTTAAGATGGAATATGGCCACATGCCGATGTTGGCCTTGAATCTGCTATCTTCCTACACCAGCCTGTAGAACAGCTCGAATTATAAGCATGTACAAACATACCCAGCTCCTCCTAACGGTGACCAATCTATTCCCAGTCTCTAAATTGTCTCTAAAGTGCTTTTTATAACAGGCAATATGAGGGTGTTATCCCTTTGCTAAGAATTCAGTGGTTCCTGGCATGGCTGAGATTGGCCTGAGGAAGCCTTTAGCTGTCCTTGTGTGTAAGTACAAGGCTTTTCTAGACTATGAGGCCTGTCTATGTCCCTGTCTCACCCTCACCAGCTACCCCAGGACTCACTATGTCTCCAGTACATTCTGCAATTTACCCCAGGCCGGTGCATGTGCTGGCTAGAGGGCTTGTTCCTTTGCTGTCAGATTAAGTCAAGCTGTTCAATGATGGGGCTTCCTCTTTTTCCTTGGTTCCTACTGCAGTTGGTCTACTCTTATGTGTAATTAGCCTCATGCTTCTGGACAGAGACATGTCTTTTCACCTCTGTATTTCTCCTTTGGTTTTTCTTTCCTTTCTTTGTTATATAATTCAGTCTGGCCTCAAACTCCCAATCCTACTGTCTGTCCTCCCAAGTCCTGAGATGATAGGTATGTACCACCATGCCTAGTCTTTAATGTCTATATTCTTGAAAACTAACACAATAGCTCCTCAAAATACTGTTATGGGAAGAAACCTGCTTTGTATATGTTCTGTTGGTCCAAGGGTTACATTTTTAAAAGACTGATATATAAGGTCATTATAAGAATCAGAATGTCAGTAGATAAATGACATCCAAATAGTGACTACTTAAAACTACCATATTGATACTGAGGGTATAATTAAATCTTTACTAAAACTGCTAGTCTATCTTAAAGACATAAGCCTAGCTAGAAAAGTAGGCACTAACTTTCCAACGTCTCACCAAAGGCAGTCGATTTTTTTTCCACACAAAAATAAATGTCGATTTCTAATAAATTAGATGCTTCAATAAAGAAAGTATGAGAATAAAAATAAAAACTAGCAATGCTTACCAATACTAGCATGGTCGATAATAGTGTCAATATCTTGTAGACCCCACTTCTTATAAGCTAACGGTGGTGGTTGTATGTTCTCATTGCCTGATGCTGCCGCTGTCAGAAATAAAAATCAGACAATCCAAATAATTATAATGAACAGAATGAAGTTTTATCAAAAAGACTTTAATATATAATTTACTGTTCTAAAATATCAACTAATAATGAAGCACAGTTATGAAAAAGGCATGAGATTTATTCATGCCACGGCAACACACATAAAAATGCAACTGTTAAGGACCCTGCTGAACTGGTCCTGTGTAAGCAGCAGTCTCTGCCTGTAGCAGACAATTCTGCATGAGCCTGCAAGCCTTCAGCTGTCTAACAGGAGAGAGTTCAACACATAAAACGAGCTACTCCTCTCAACAGCAGACTTCAACACTGCCTGTGCACTGGCTTTCAGCTTATTTTATAAACCTATGTTTTAGAGAGGTTTGAGACACCTAGTGATGGCATCTTACCTATACTTCCTGACTAAATAGGGCAGACTTTATCATGGTGTTTTACACAACAAATAAATAGGAATCATGGTTTAAAAAAATGGCCAACAATACCATCAATACAATTGTCTTTTCCTAGTTTATTAGTAGAATTCTTACCTACAAAAAGTTGTCATTCTCTTTTGGTAAATTTTTATCTTATTTTTTGAGATAACACAGGCTCACATAACACAGTCTATCCTGAACTAAAGATCCTCTTGCTTTGGCCTCCCAATAAAAGTGACTATTTCATCAGTCTCAAAATAATGAAGTTAGAATGGGCTAAATTTAAACTATTTAAATGATAAAGGTATAAATAAAGATAAAGATAAATGATAAACTATTTAAATGATTAAATGATAAAATGAAAAAAGGTATAAAAATTCAAAGTATTCTGACCTAAGGAAAAAGTATGTACTATTGGAAAGAACCACAAAACCAAGACTTGAGAATTTTACCAATCGCAACCTACAAAGAGACAATCTGTCTACAGAAAGATTAAAAGTGTATGAAGGCTTATTTTCCCTCTAGAAGAAACTGCTTGTTTTGCACTGTATGTAAATTTAGACTTAGAAATATTTTTTTGTTAAGCTGTAAACACATCCTACAGAGCTGGCAAAATGGCTCCATCAGTACACCACACAAGAATAAGGATCTGAGTTCCGAACCCCAGCAGCATGTCAAAAGCAGAATGTGGAAGAATGAGCTCATAACGACACTGCTGGAGGGACAGATAGGCAGATCCCTGGGGTTCACTAGCCAGCTAATCTTACTGAACCAGTGAGCCCCAGGCTCAGTGATGGTCTTTATCTCGAATGAATGAATGAATGAATACAGTAGCAAGTATAGAGTGCTGAGGGAACACCCTTGCTGTTCACCCTAGCTTCCACATACACACCATCATCAACGAGGCTTCTTGATTATTCATGCGGTTTTCACCTCTTACAATGAAGTCCGGATACATGAGGTTTAGACTTCCAGCATCTCTTCATTGACAGGTGTTTCAAACAAAGAGACCGATGCTGAGCTGCTGGGCCCTTTCTCCGTGAGGAAATGTGTCAGCACACACTGATGCCTTTATCCTCACTGAGGTGGGAGGCGATGGAGTCAGAGGGTTTTAGTGCATGAATCCTACAGCTTCTCATCTCAGGAGAGGTTTGCTAGCTGCACTTGAATCCTCACCCAGTGAACATCTCTCTTCCAGACAAGCTATGTTCCATGTGAAAAAAAGCCTGCTGCTCTCAGCTGCCACATCCCACTGCCAACAGAGGCTCCAGCCCCTGCTTACAAACTACCCACCCTGTAGGAGACATGCTTACTTATGTGGGGCCACATTAAATACATCTATCAGCACTAGAAGTTAAACACTTCTTGTCAAAAAATTACCTTTTGCTACCTGGTTTCGACAAGCACGAAGAGACTGAAACAGGCTAAAACCGTCAATAGTCACAATGGCAGTTGGATACAATATACTCAGCTCTTCATTCTGTGTAGGAATAAAGGAAAAAAATACCTTTATGAATAGATACAATAAATAAACACCTTCCTTTTTACACTCAGTTAAATACTGTGACTAAACAGTAAACTACAAAAGAAAACTATAAGGGAGAAAACAGCAAAAGAAAACAGGAATAACTTCAGAATGCCTTTCAGATGAAGACTTCAACTCCCTCTCGAATATGAGCTTCTAAATGTAGTATAAAATGGTTTAGAATAATAGTGAGAATAATAGAAAGTTTGTTCTAGCCCATAAAAAATAGTCATTTTAGAGATGTAAGTCATGTGTTAAAAACAGAAGCTCACTGGGTATGGTGCAGGCAGATCTCAGTAAATTCAAGGCCAGCCTGGTCTATATAGAAAAGAAAAAAAAAAGAAAAGAGAAGAGAAGAGAAGAGAGGAGTCAAGATCACAATTATACCTGTTTAATACATTCCTGGTCAAGTTAATCCCAGGTTAAAATATTTCAGAAGTGTGTCACTGCCCTCAGAGCAAAGTTCAGACTTCTCAAGATGCCATGAAAATTATTCATGGAAATATCTCCCCAACTTCTCCCAGTAATCAACAAAACTGCATGCCCATCACCCATGGCTCGCAGAGGAGCTCACCAAATAGTCGGAGCTGACCCTTTCTCTAAACATGTAGTTTATTTGGACTACATGATTGATTAATTGTTTATGATACTGATTAATTAATTCTTAGATGTTGACAGACACAATCTAGTTTCTCATACTAGGATTCTTTTTCTATAACTCCTATAATCTACTATGCAGTTTAAGTCCATGTATGTCCATACATCCTTTTAACACAGAATCTTCTGGAACTAAGTAGTACAAAAAGAAAGATTCATTATACAGTTTTAAACTTGAATACTAGAAACTAAATAAAAGCAGACTGGTTCAGTAGCACTATGGTTACTATTTTACTGTGAGACCAGAACTTTTCTTTTAATACAGGTAATTTTGACATTTAAAGTTTAAAAGATAAAAAGTTACATTAATATATTTTCATCTTAAGTTAGTGTGGGGTTTTGAATAGAAATGACCCCTATAAGGTAATAGATTTGAATGCTTGGTCACCAGGAAGTAGCACTATTAGGAGATGTGGCCTTGTTGGAGGAAGTGTGTCATTGTGGGTGGGCTTTGGGGTTTCAAATGCTCAAACCATGACCAGTGTCTCTCACTCTTCCTGCTGCCTGTGAATGAAGAACTCTCAGCTATCTCTCCAGCACAATGTATCCCTGCATGCCGCTATGTTCCCTGCCGTTGTGACAATGGACTAACCTCTGAAACTGTAAGTCAATACCAATTAAATATTTTCCTTTATTATAGTCGGGGTCTCTTCACAGCAATAAAACACTTAGACAGTCATCTTAACACAATATTTCATTTATAAAATACCAAGAATGGTATTCTATTTAGCTACAAATTACATTTCTAAAATATGCCAGCTCAGCTAACTGTGCTACAAAACAAATCTCTTCATTTCCTGGCTAAAAAAAATCAAATAAAATTGCTTCCAAAAAAAATGCCACTGTTACTTTTATTTTCCTACTTGATTTTATGTGTGTGGATGTTTTGTCTGTGTATATGTTCGTGTATCATGTGTGCCTAGTGCCTGTGAAGGGCATAAGAAGGTGTCAGATTCCCTGGAACAGAAGTTATAGACAGTTTTAAGTCACCATGTAGGTTCCGAATCTGGGTGCCCTGCAAAAGCATCCAGTGCTCTTAACCGCTGAGCCCTCTCTCCAGCCCTGCTACTGTTACTCTGAACATAATCTTAATATTACCTGCTCAGTCACTCCAGGGTGTCGGGGGATTTCATAGGTCCTGCATTTAAGCTGAAGCACTCTGTCCTCGTTCAGAAGTTGTGCAAGCAAAAGCACACCACTCTAGAGGCAAGCACAGAAAAGGGCCCTGTTGGTTTTCTCCATGGTGTGACTGAACAGGGACGGCAAGGCAGATAGTACCATGTTCCCAACAGTCTCCCAAGGGCACTGGGTCTCCCAAGGGCACTCTCTTCTCAAAAGTGTACAGTTTATCTTCTGTTTTTCTACCATACAGTTCTCCACCTGTCCCAGCTTGTACCCCATAAAGCATCAGCTACATATTTCCAAGCATTCAAATGAAGACTATCCTCTTAGATTCCCACCTGCATTCTTGGTAATGAAGTCACAAGGTGGTACAATGGGATGCACAGCACTGCAGTCAGCTAGCTCTGTCTACTGCTGGCAACTCAACTCACCTCGGTGTAGAACCGCACATAACCAGACGTAAAGCCCACCACAATACAGGTCCAGTCAGGACGCCCAGTGGAACTCCTGTCACAAATAAAATTGATGATTGTAATGGCTCAGCCATCAAAAGTAGAAAAGACAGAGCCCCCATACTCATCCTTACCTCTTTTGGCTTGCCAGTGGGATGCACAGAGCACTGGTCACACACTCTCTACAGGCAAAAACAAAAACAAAATCATGAGCTTAGTCAATGTGCTTAGCAATAAAGTGTGTGTGTGCATGATACAGTTTCACTATGCGGCCCCAGGTAGCCTGCAATTCACTACATAGAGCAGGCTGGTCTGGAACTCAGATAGACTCACTTTTGCTTTCTGAGTGCTAAAGATTAAATGTGTGCACCATCATGCCTGAATTACATTTATTTTTCTATAATTTAATGTTAAAAGCAGTAGGTGGAAGATGACATCCTGTGGAGCAGTTTTATTTGACACATTAACTAAAAACAGTAAAATCCATACATATTACATGTAACATAACAAAAAGCAGTCTTTTTTTCATTTGGTATTGACATGAAACAAAGCAAAACTTTACACAAATCCTGTACAGAAAATCCAAATGGTTGCCAGACAGCCATTTCCCAGCATCCCTGTCTTCTGCAGCTAAGAGCCACCAGCCCCTGTTTGAGGCTGGGGCAGGGCAGAAGGAACCAGAATGCAGATTTCTGTGGGTACTTTATTCTAGAAACATGTTGCATTTCACTTGGTTGGGTTTTTCTTTTACATTTTGCATACACTGACCTAATGAGCTATTTCTTTTTTTAATTTTTAAAAACGATTTGTTGATTTTATGTATATGGGTGTTTTGTCTACATGTATTCTGTGCAACCCCATGTGTGCCTAGTGCTCAAGGTTTTAGAACAAGAAATCATATCCTCTAGAACTGGAGCAACTGAACCTGGATCCTCTGCAACAGCAACAAGTGCTCTTACTACCCCACTTCTCCAGCCCCCTAATAACCTACTTCTAGAGCATATGAGGGTTGTTTCCAAATAATGATTTTTTTTTCCCAAGACATATAAACTTGAAATATTGTTAGGGGCTCAGAGAAGACTTGAAGTCTAAAAACTTCCTACTGACTGCCTTTGTTTAAACCAACAAACCAACATAAGCTGTTCAAGCCAACATGCAGCCCCAGAGACCATGCTCGGTAATCACAATGTAAAGTTCATCTTTTGCTTGTTGTTTCTCAGGTGATGCATTTGCTCTGTATTTCTGACAGAAATAACACATCTTAGACTAAAGGAGAACTGCTCTCCTTCATACTGCTGACAGAGAAAACACCTCATTGAAGATCTACAATGCACAGGCATGTATGAGGCACTTCCCATTTGATTGTCCTTCCAGGAGATTCGTATTCACTCTGATCACAGGGAACAGTGTTTAGCTCCAGCTGCCAGGCTATCGGGTCCATTGTGTAATCATTCTAGGGATCACGGTTTAAAAAACTTACTAGGTCAGTAACTTGCATTTTTGAGCTTAAGAATTAAAGTAATACCACTACTTCCAAGTACAAGCCTGAGCTAATTGGTTTTTTTCAACCTGACATAAGCAGGAGTCATATGAGAAGAAGTCTCAGTTGATAAATGCCTCCACCAGGCTGTCTGTAGGCAGGTCTGTGGGGCATTTTCCTGTCTAATGATTGCTGTGGAAGTGCGGTTCTGGACAGGCGGTCCTGGGGTACAAAGGAAAGAGGCTGAGCTGGCCAGTAAGTAGCAGTCTTCCACGGTCTTTCCTTCAGTTCCTGCCTTGAGCTCCTGGCCTGGAACTTAATGATAGCTTATCAACTGTAAGGCAGATAAACTCTTTGCTCTCCAAGTTGTTTTGATCATGGTGTTTATCACAGCAATGGAAAGCAAGTCAGGACAAAGCCCAGACAACAATGACCAACTTTACTTTTTTCTAGATAAATAAATTAGTGCTAGAGAACAGAGGGAAAAACAAATGCAAAGGGATTTTATGAGACTTTCTAAAACTCTTCCTTACATTCCTCACAAGTTGGAGAGGTGGTTCAGAGGCTAAGAGTACTTGTTGTTCTTGCAGAGGACCAGATTCAGATCTAACATCCCTCATTTGACCTCTGAGGGCACCAGGCACATACTTGGTGCACATATACCAGCGGTTCTCAATCTATGGGTCACAACCCTTCTTAGAGTTAAATAACCCCTTCACAGGGGTCATCTAAGACCATCTGCATATCAGATGTTTACATTACGATTCATAACAGTAGCAAAATTACAGAAGTAGCAACAAAAGTAATTTTATGGTTGGGGGTCACCATAACAGGAGGAACTATATAAAGGGTTGCAGCATTAGGAAAGTTGAGAACCACACAACATAGACACATTCAGGCAAAACATTAATACACATAGAATAAAATAAATAAATCTTTTAGAAATATTTTTCTTCAGATTAAAGTTTATAAAAAATCATAAGAACAGTAACACAAAGTCTGCTAACCAAATAATGGTTCTCTATAACCAGTGAAGTTGGTATGGACACACATACAAACTTATACGCAATGAAACAGACGCATTTACAAACAAGTCCATCCAATACATTAAACACACCGAGAAACAAACAAGCGAGCGAGCGCCTACCCTTCTTCCACACTCAAGGAGCCACTCCAGCCAACAGCAAACTGCATTTCTTCCTTTCCTTTATCACCATGCTTCCATTTCGCTGGAAAAAAAATAGAAGACAAAATAAAACCAGTAAGTTACTGATAATTTTGATCTTTCATCTTTAAAAAGTTGGGTACAAAATAGTCCTTACGAAGTGACTTGGATATTTATTATAAATACATAATCCTTTTAATTTGTAAAAGCATTTATAAGACCACCACCTGGTCTCCTAGTCGTTAGTCTCTTTGTCCTCCAATTTAAACCACAATTTACTACTGTATTCAGAGATTTTGCAGAAAAAAAGCTATGAATGCTCATGTAACACCGTACTGACTTATAAAAGACTACTTTTATTTTCAAATGGCAGGGGGAAGTTTCATATTAGATTTATGCCATGGGAATGAATTATCTCTTTATGACTACCCACAGACACTTTCTATGTAAAATCTTATTTTGTTCTATAAGGTTTTTCATAGTCTATGTATCTCCCCCTCTTAATACTTAATCTTCAACAAAAACTTATGAGCTGAAAACTTATACGCCAAGTGAAATTTTACAGTACTTGGAAACAGTGAGTTTCCAAGCCAAGTCCCTTTCAACAATGTGGAGCCATTCTCAGCACTAAGTATCCCTCACAAGAGTTACGTGATGGCCAACACTGCCTCAGATGTGTCACAGAAGGATAGCCAAAGAGAGAGGGGGTGGAGTAACAGAAAAATCTCTGGGGCTAAGGGAATAATTCAGTCTGTAAAGTACTTGCTGTGCAAAGATAAGGACCTGAATTCCATCTCTAGTATTCACATCAGAAACAAAGAAAGGAAGGAAGATAGTAAAGTCAGGGACAGGACAGGCCTATAATCTTAGTGTCAGGGAGGCAGAGACAGGAGATGCCAGGGTTCACTGGCCAGTCAGTTTGAGCTCCAGGTTCAGTGAAAGACTCTGACTCAAAGACTAGGTGAAGAGCAATAGAGGAAGAAACCTAATGTCAAATTTTGGCCTCCACACACATGCATAGGCACCTGCACATACATGTGTACACAGAAACATACACATACCCACAAAGGGAAATATAGTAAATGTAATACATGAATTACAGAAACATCATGTAACAGAGAAGGGAAATAACACCATCTCCAAGTTCACATTCTGTTCTAATCTCTGCACTGAAATAGAGGCAGCAGAAAACAAATACTTACGCACTAGAAACACGGCCTTTTGCTCCCGAGCTATAACCATAAGATCATTGGTTGGAGATAAGGATAAAACACACTCTTGAAGCCAGGAAGTTTTCTGTGTTTTAGAAGCATTTCCTTCTTCTTCCTATGCATAAAAATGCAATTAATATAAATGCAAAAAAAATTAAAAGAGTACTGCAATTGTGCCTGTCTGTTTTGAGTCAAAGGGAAAGAAAAAAGAAATACTCCCGATTCTTCCATACCAAAATACGTCAGTGACAGCCACTAAACAAATACTACTCTAAACACATCTGTTGTGAAACCTAATCCAAAATGTTAGTACATAAATAACATGGCATTACACAAGAATCACTCCCCAGTAGTAATACAGTTTAAGAAATTTCAACAGGCAGTAAAAAGGTCTTTAGAAAAATCTCTCTCAAGGTCAGTAAGATGGCTGGGCAAGCAAAGGTGCTTGCCATCAAGCCTTAAGACCTGAGTTCAATCTCCAAACCCCACATGTTGAAAGGAGAAACATAGTCCCTCAGGGTGTCCTTTGACCTCCACAAATGTGCTGTGGCATGCACATGACCTCCTGCACACACACACACACACACACACACACACACACACACAACACACACACAAATATCTTTCAGCTATCTGACTCTAGCCACCTAGTGTTGGAGACAACCACTGACATATATTAATGTATGTTACTTCCTGAGACTCTACACATACAAGCAAATATATTCACTATCCTTCTCTCCCTTTTTCCTTGCACATATAATATATAATTTATAATTTATATAATATAATATAAATTTATAATGTTGTTTTCTTCATTTCACAAGAAATTTATTCTTTTTGATGGCTTCATAGTATTCTGTCAAAAGAACACTAAAAAAATGGGATGAGAATGTTTTGGATTGCCTCCAAGAAGACTGAAGCTGCTGGGGTAGTTATATGTGCTTCCTTTCATGTTAGGAGTAAGAATGGATTTGGAGCTTGAGCTAAGAAGGCTGCATGTTCTTGAAAACAGGAAGACGTTATTTATGGGCAAAATTCAAATTTTAGTTAAGCTCTTTTTAAAGGGAATTCTGTATCGACCTTATTGTCTTAAAAGCATGTTTTTCTACAAAAAAATGAGAGAGAAAGTTAGGTAAAAGTTAGCTGTAATTCTATCCTTCTTGGACCGGTGGTTTCTGCTATAGGCTGGCGGCACCCAAGGCTCCTCAGAGTGGCCATTTGTTAGCTGAGGCTATCACATCCTACAGCCTCCTGACTAGTGACTGAGACACAAGATACTAAGTCTGAGTCTTGGGTCCTTTCATGTAAGTGAGATCCACTCTTCAGGCAACAGCCTGGAAAAGAGAGCAAACAGCAGAGGAATTTAGTATTTGATTAAAAAAACAGTAATAATCCAGGCATTATAGGCACACACAAACACACTCAGCAAAGCCAACGTATTCTCAAGGTCCTTCTTTAACCATGCCTTTAGAAACATCTCTCCTTTCTCCCTCTATGTGGAGCTTCAGCTCTTTTGGTAACTGCACCATACTTTGATTTTCCCCTTCTTGAAAATGTAGCCAGGTGACAGAGAAGAACGAGGGTTCTTAAGAATCCAGCTCAAGGTGCAGGACAGCAGAAATAGGAGCCATGCATGATAGATAGATATGTTTCCGAATGAGTTCCTGTGTCAGATCTTTCAAAGATGCTTTACTGTCAAAGCAAAAATAATGACAAAAATACCAGGATGGGGCAATACGGAAGCCAACCTCAGGCTGGATAACAATGAACTGGAACTAACTTCACCACAAAGCTGCATTTCTAATTTATCAACAGGCAATAAGCTGTACAGAACAACAAGCAATGAAGCCCAATGCATCAGTGCACATTTGGTAGCTGCAAGATGCAGACTTGTTGTTTGTTTTGTACCATGAGGACCTCTGCCTACCAATCAGGTTTCTGGAAAAAACCTACACACAATAATAGACCAAAGTCACTAATATTGCTCCCTTGAAGCCAGTGATCCTAAAATAATACCACAAACTGAAAAGGTGGTTTATTTCCCAAGTGAGGCAGGAAATTAAAAAGAAAGAACAAAAAACAGTTAGCACTGCTTCCATCACTACAAACATAACCCCTCTTGGGAAAGAAGGAAGAAACCTGTTTTAATGTGGCCTGCATGACGAGGCTTTTTTTCTTTGATTAAGGCCAGTGTAAATGTGTCTTCATCTGAACCAGTGCAGAAGCCACCAGAAGCCATGGAGAAGGCATTTGCTCTAACCCCAGAGATCATATACTTAACATTCTCCTTTTTTTTTGGTTTCCAGTTATAAATTTGTCAGATGAATTGTTCTTTTAAGACATGTCAGGTAATAATCTACAGCGCTGTAACCAGCTTTTGTTTGCAGATGACTGCTACCATGCAGATGAATCATCACTTGCCTGATATCAGTCGGTGTCTCCACTGATGTAGGAAACAGCCATGAAAGCAGCCAGGAACAGTTTCTCAGTTTTTGACCTTGGTTGCTCTTTTCATTGGGCTAACTTTCAAAGCTGTTTATAGGGGTGCCAGCAAAATCCAATGTTCTTGGGGTTCATTAGAATACTCATTGTGGTTCTAGTAGGTGACCACCAAACTCACAGAAATATCCACTTAAACTCTTAGAAAGCTAAAGGAGTAACACAAAAGCAAGGTCTCCAGGACAGAGGATTCCCTGAGGGACTTCTTGAGGAGTGCAGAGGTAAACTAAAACTAACATTTATAGATAAGAAAGGAAAAGTTGCAGCTAGTAAGGGAAGACGGATGCGAGTTTCTTCAGCATATCAGCAAACACAGTGTACTCCACACTGGTCCAGACAACTTGATACTTTGAGGACAAGAATCTAGCAACAACCCAAAGCCACCTTCACTGGCCAGCAATCACTTAATTGTACTTTCACACTACAAATCACTTCACCAGAATCTACTGAAACTAAACCAATGGTTTGACAGATCAGTGCCTTGAAGCCAACCACGCCAAAAGGCTGGGAAATACTGAATCAAGACTATAGAAAGGCAGAGACTGAGGAGTCTCAGGAAAAGTTCCACATCAAGCCACATCTGGACCTTGGCACTTCTGACAGTCTGAGTGGGGTCGCACTTTGCTCTGGGTCACTATCCTCTGTGTTAGAAACTCCCTGGCAGGACCTTCAGATAGAGCCCTGCCAAACTGAAAACTAAGGCTGTCCACATGATGCCAAATCACAGTCAGTGATTTGGGGACAAAAATCACTCCCCATTGAAAATGACTAGGTTACACTTGGCTCGCATTAGTGCTGAAAGAAAGGCCATTGACAAAATAAGTGTTTCCCATAGTCAAAGGTCCAAGCTCCTAGTGAGACCCAGCCTCAGGAAAGAGACCCTCTGTGGTCACCTCTCAGGACTGTTCGAAGCAGATCCTTAGCATGGCTTGAAAACCCCCTTCTGCCTTTAGCTAAGCTGGCTGGGTCTCCTGTGTGGCAGGTGGCACCAAAGCCAAATAGAGGTAATGAAATAAGGCTAGAGATTTCCCAGTATTGTCCTAAATGGTTGATACTCTAAGAACATGTAATCAACTTGAGTTATAGGCCCCAAATATTTCAGTTTGGGGCCTATAAACAAACATCTCTCCCAGGTCCCTTTCAAACAGCATACTCTTATTCCCTATTAAATAAATAAATCATGACTACCCTTGAAAATCATATTATGCCCCTTTTTGTAAAACAGATGAAGCAATACTTCAAAGTACTTTGAATATAAATTTTCCATGCTGCCCGCTGGAGCTGAGAACCTTGAGCAGAACTTTCCTGGGCCCATTTCCTATCCTGTCTACTATCTGGTTATAAGGGATAATTCTATCAGCCAATTCTATCCTCCCTACTATTCATTCTAATGTACCAATGAAAGAATACCTTACCAATTTAGGTTAAATTAAGCCTCTGTAAGCTTCTTCCAGAACTGTCTCAGTCCCCTTTATGGTTTGAGGATGGCTCAACAAACATTCATCACTTACTTCCTACAGCAAAGAAATGATAGTCCCAACTAAAAGCTTTTATAAGCTAAAAAAATAAAACACAATCCCTAGCAAAGTGACTTACTGTTAGTCATAGGACTATTATTTGGCATAACGGACAGTATATTTGTCTATCTTCTTTCCCATTTTCTCCATGTCAGCCACTATTTTATTATGATGCTATAAACCTATTAGTATAGAGGAAGACTGTTACACATTTCTTACATTTCAATTCATCCTGAATACTTGTTCTGCTTGCCTCATTCTCTTATTGCACTTCCCTGTGGGTAGGTAGGAATTCATCGATTGTATTCTTCTCACTTATCTAGTTAGAACTGTGACCAATTAGACACAGAAATATTACTTTGAACACTGTCATATATTGAACTGTATTCCCCCTGCTACCACTATGCCCATGAGACTGCACTGAGCATAGGGACTATAAAAAGAAAGTTTATGTTATTTGAGGTCTTGAGGCTTCTGCCTTATCCTATAGGTTGCTTAGTCACTGGAGATTTTAGTTCACACTGATAAATGGACTCTTGAAAGTGGACAGAGACCATTGACGCAGACCTTCCCAACCACGAACTGGATGCTCTACATGGCTAAGATGAGATTCTGCCAGGAGAAAGCCAAATCCTTCTGTAGTGAAGGATCCTCTTGCTGCCATTTTTCTTTGCATCATCCTTCAAAATGGGCTTAATGTCTTCTTTGGAGAGAGAGAAGTCACTGTGTCCAGAGGTTCCTGGGATACAACATAGTCTCCAGAGTTGACAGTACCAACCTGTTTGATAATCTCTTCAGTTTTATGAGCTAGTGGAATGGCTAGGGTCCTCATGGAGTACCAGGACATACAGGAGACCCTCCAGCAGTCCAAAGACAACCCCTTCTTGCTGGTAGTACTACTCTCTCCTACTTTTTCCTCCTCGCCATCCTTCCTTATGCTGTATTCTTCATTTTGAGCATGTTCCTACCATCACCATCTTTCAAGGCATTTAACATGTTGGTTTTCTTGCTGCTGTCACTTCCTCGCAGAGTGACTTCTACTCTGCTGGGTCCAGAGCATGCTTTATTCACTAAGCCCTTGTTACAGCTGACAGTTCAGAATTAGAGAAGCAAATGGGCTTCTCCTTTCTTAGAAAGGGCTTGTCCACAGTCCTGGTAATAGGCCTCTCAAATACAAAAGCCTTTTACTCTCTGAAGTCATCAAAATGAGAAACAACTTTCAAAGTGATGAGAGGCACATGGAAACGAAAGGTACCCTGGAGTTCATACTGTTTCCTGCTGAGCTCAGCAGACATGGGCTGGCCTGCAGGTCAGCAGCACTCAGTTTCTGTGGCTGCTGCTTCGCTTGCTCTGTTAAACCTCTGTCAATTCTCTTTGTGCCACTGCCACACCAAGAACTGGCTCTAAAGATGAAACAACAGGAACTAAAGCTCGCTTTCCTCCACTACTCACCTTGGCCTCAGTCACGTGGCAGCTGTTTACACCACATGGCAGTGTTTAGTTACAGTGCCTTGACATACTTCACAGATATGAACAGCAGGATATTCTACTTCCATTTTGGTGTCATCTTTAACATGGACAAAACCCAGTTATGTGTCAGGGAAGTTTGAGGCCTGTTCAAACAAGTGGCAAGAGGGTTCAAAGCTTCCTTTCCATTCCACCAAGGCTTGGACTTTTGTATTTCACGTATCTGTCAAGCTATTTACTTGTGCTTCTGGAAACAAACCATTAAAGCTGTCCATAATCACTGAAAGTAGTGGAGATAGCAGTCTTAGCTCCACTGACTGACATTCCTGGCAGTCCCAGTACAGCTGTGAATGTGAAGGAAACAAAGAAAAGGAGAAAGACTCCAAGACCACAAGCACAGGATATAGACAAAGCAATGAAGTGGTCTAAACTGTGAGTAAATAGAAACCAGTCAGTCTTGTTCAAATAGCACATAGTATGTTCAGAACAGGTAAATCTACACACAGAAAGTAAATTAGTTGTTACTGGAGGGTAGGAATGGGGAAGAATAGGAAGTGACTAGTAACAGATTATGAGGGTTCTTTGGGGGTAACTAAAATATTACAGACTTAGATCATGAGGATAGTTACAGAACCTTGAGAATACTAAGAAAACTGAGTTATATACTGTAAGGGTGAATTATACAGCATGTGAGTCCTATCACTATAATACATATTTAACATAACAATACTGATGCAAATCTGAATGATTAAAATGTTACACTAAACATCTAACACAAAAGGAGTAAAGGGTTAGCAGATACTGTGATGGCCAATCCTGGTTGGCATTGACTAGAACTGGGAAGAACCTCGAAGCGGTCACCAAGCACAAATTGGAGATTTGTTTCCATTCTATCATCTGAAGTAGGGAGGCCCATCTTAAATGTGGGCAGCACCTCCGAGGGCCACCACGCAAACTTTTGCTGCTCGCCTCTGCTCCTGCTGGCAGGTTCATCTGCCCTGCTGCTGACAGCCTTCACCGGTACCAGAATCCTGCTTCTTCAGACTTCCAACATGGACAGTGGCTCCCAGTAGTCCTCCAGGCCTTCAGCACCACACCAGGACTGCTGAGGCAGCTAGCCGCATGGACCAAGCAGCTACCAGGATAAAGATAGTGACTGTTGGACTACTCAGACTGTATCACTTAAGCCAGTGTAGTAAGGGCCGCTTTTAACAACAGTCCTTCTTTTGATTTCGTTCCTTTAGGGAACCCTGTCTAAAACAGGAACTAAAAAGCAACAAGGCATATACAAAACAATTAGCCAAATGGCAGATGAGAATTTAACACCAATAATCACATAAAATGTGATGAAATTATTTAATGAAAGCCAAAATATCAGGCTGATTAAGAAGGCAAGACCCAATTATCTATTAGAAACACAATTAGCTTCAAAACCTAAAGTCAGTTAAAACTGATGGATGGGAAAGAGACATGTTATGAAAAAGCAGTGCCTGTGTAAGGAGCAGACAGGACAGACATTAATACATACCACCAGACACCAGTGTACTTCAGAGTAGGAGCCACTGAGAAGACAAGGAAAAATGGAAACATACTCTACATCAGAACCGCTCAGTACACGAAACAGCACTGATAAAACTCAAAGGGGAAGGGGCAATTCCACAAGAACACATGAGATTTCAACTTTCCTCTTTCACTAATAGAACAGAAATTGGGAAGAATACAGAGACATGAACAACCTAACTAAAGTGCAGGGAACCCTTGCCTGTCAACAGCAGAATTCTTCACAGAGATGAACATCTTATAGAATAGACCATATATGAAGCCATAAAATAGGCCCCATGGATTTAAACGATTTGGAAGCACATAACAGAAGTTCTCTGATTACGTCAGGGTGAAATCAGAAATAAACAGAAAGGAATCTCGTAAATTCCCAATGTGATTTGAGTTACTTGAGGCCAGTCATGGTCCAAGAGATAACTGGAAAATGGCAGGAATAAACTATCATAGGTTTTAAATTGTGTGCTGTTTTGACTTATGTGATGAAATCTCACACTGTCCCACTCCACCATGCCCTGGTGTTCTGAAGCTGTGAACTTAGCCTTTGTCTGGCACATTGCTATTCACCTATCAGTCTCTTGATAGTCATTTTGGTTACTAAAGGAACAGTCTGAACATTATAGAGCATATGTTCAAGTAACTCTTATTCTATTTAATACTGGTCCCCCAAATGCAAAAGCAATGATGCTGACAATTTTATTACAGCATATTGTTAAAATGTTTCCACTTCATTGTTGGTTATTGTTGTTAATACTTTACTGCATTTAACTTATAAACTTTTTCAAAGGTATATACATATTGGATAAACAGTGCATGTAGGGTTCCCATCTATCCTAGGGGTTTCAGGCACCCACAGGGGTCTTAGGAAAAGCCCCCACCTCCTTAAGGGCAGACTACTGCATTTACAAATTAAGTAACACACTTCTAACTAACAGATCAAAATGGAAGTCAAAAGAAATTAGAAGACATTTTGAACTAAATGAAATTGAAAAGACATCAAAACCTGTGGGTGCACAGGTAAATATATAGATTTATATTACAAGAGAGAATAGATTTAAAGTAAGTAATTTATAATGCTATTTTAAGAATCTAGAAAAACTCAAAGTAAAGAGAATTAAAGATATAATTAAAGACAATAAAACAAAAAAAAACTGAAGTCATTGAAACTCAAATTTCAAAACTGCTAGAACAAAAGCTAAAAAAAAAAAAAAAAATAGGTAGAATAACCAAAAGAAAAAGAGAAAAAAATAAAAATACCAAAATCATGGTATGAAATGAGAAATTATCCAAGTCATAGAATATTAGAAATTACCCAAATCGTAGAGGTCTTTCTACACACATAAAAGTCAATGATTACAGAAACAAGTTGTTTCTGGGTGTCATATGGCCCGATTCTGGCCAAGAAATGATGTGGCAAAGTTGTAAGTGGCTTTTAAGAAAAGCTGTTTCCTCCTTAAGAGCAAAGGACGGTCCAAATCTTTTTCTCCCTCTGGTCACAAACAGTGCTGCCACACTGCCTGTGACAGAAACAAGCCAAACAGACAGACATGAAGAGCCTGATGACATACAGAGCTCAGTTACTTGATCAAATAATCAAGAGTTATCCTAAGTCCGGATTTCCTTCTATGTGAAGTAATGAAGTTTCCTGTTGTTTAAATCAGTTTAAGTTAGACTTTGCATGACTCACAGATGAAAACATATTAAGATGCACAGGGGCTTGGTCTACTTTGGTCATTGCTATATTCTCGGGACCTAGACAAAGACCTAGAATATGACAGGAACAACAATTAGTCCTTGAGTGAACAGGTGAGAACATCTAGAATAACTTGGGAAGAATAAAGAATCCTAAAGCAAACATTCTCCATCTAGCCCACTGCTATGGACCTTCTGAGTCCTACAATGCCATGTCAGACACTCAACCCCCAATGAGGAGCTGAGAACCAGCAAGAAGTGAAGCAGAAAGGGATGGGTTTGTTTTAACAGGAGTATACACACACACACACACACACACACACACACACACACACACACACACACACACTCTTTCCTTTTCATTTGTCTCTCACTCTTCTTCTGCCATGTTATGAGGGGCATTGTCAGATGCTAAGCTCTTGATCTTGGATTTGATCTGACCCTCAGGACCAGAGCCAGTGACATTTCCACCGTGAATCACAGTCTCAGGTCTTTTGTTGTAGCATACAGACTGCAGTGCCTAACTGTTTGACAGTCATTAAGTTCCTTAAAAACTGGTATCTACTTAATTATTATTAAGTAAAGATAAAAATGTTTGTGCTGAAGATTTTTTTAGGTCAACCTAATACTGAAATATGCCACTATCATTACAAAGGGAAAACGTCACTATCAAAAACCATGCAGGACGCCAGCAAGATGGCTCAGTGGGTACGGGCACTTATTATGCAAGCCTGGAGATCTGAGTTCAATTCCTGGAACCCATTAAAGGTGGAAGGAGAGAACTGACTCCACAAAGTTGCCCTCTAACCTCCACACATATGCCATCCACACAGAAAAATAAAAACAAAACCATGCAGTTATTAAGACTTACAGGCTCTTGGGGTTCTGTTTCTTCCCATGCTCCCCAACTATCATCTTCCCAGTTTGATAATTTACCTAGACAGAGAAAGAGAGGGAGAAGGGAAGGAGGGACAGGAAGGAGAGGAGAGGGAAAGGGAAAGGAAAAGGGAGAGAAACAGAAAATACATGAAATTAAAAGGCTTAACATTTTAAACATTTTGTTCTAAACATAATAGAAACAAACTACCTTTTGTTTGCTTAGTTCTTGCAGAGTTTGAGACAGGGTCTCACTGTGTAGGTTTAGCTGTCCTGGAACTTGCAGGCTAGCCTTGAACTCACAGAGATCACCTGCCTCTGCCTCCTGAGCACCGGGATCACAGATATGTGCCACCACACCCAGCAGAAGCAAAGTCTGTACAACGTTAATGTTAAGGAAGAATGTGATTGTAAGCTGTGTTACATCAGGATTTTGTCACTCACAGTAAGAACCAACAAACATATTCCCACTGAATTTCCAAATCTATGTATAGTAAACTGTGTACAAGTCACTTAAATCTTAAAATACTGAACATCAAGTAGTCCACATTTGAATCAAATGTAAAGGTGAGTTTAAAAATTAATCTGAGCATGGTGACACATGCCTATAATCACAGCTCTTGGTAGGTAGAGGCAGAAGGATCAGAAGTTCAGAAGTTCAAGGCCAGCCTTGACTACATAACCAAGTTTGAAGACAGTCTTAGCTACCCCAGGCCCTGTCTCAAAAAACTACACACACACAAATTTTAACAAAGATTGTTACCTAGAGAAGATAAACATACAGCAACAAACACACCTAAAATTTTTTCAAAGTGAATTATTGTTTCTTGATAGGACAAGGTATCCATGGAAACAACCTGAATTCTGAAACAAGACAAGCTACCACCCTTTTTCGATACTTGTATTTCTTACATTTGAGACAATCTTCTTAGATTAAAACATGTTCACTAACATATGCAACAAGGAATTGAAAGCTTCAGGTTAGTTTAGAAAGCATCGTCCCTTGAGTCACTCATGTTGTTTTTATATAATTTGCTTAAAAATTTACTCAAAGCAATAAAATTATCATTTTCAAACAACCAGAGACAAGAATGAGATACTCTTATCACCCCAAATTAAATTAAAACACAAATGAAGTTCCAATAAGACTCAGGCCCGCAACACAGACTGCAGATGTTTCATTTGAATTTTATCAATTTTTATTTATGAAATGCATTTATTTGTTCAAATCCCAGATGCAGCACTTCCTACCTCTGAGGAAGCAAATTACCTCATCTGTAAGCTTTAGTTTCCTCGAACAGTACCTCTAACTGAGCTGTGGAAGGACTTAACTGAGACAGCATACTAAGGGGTTCTGTATCTGTAAGTAAGTTCTCACTGCTAGCCATCATGATTTAGCCATTAAATATAACAACTATAAAGTAGAAATAAAATATATTTAAACAATCAGCTTTCAAACCCCAAGGAAAAGTCAGCATGAAAGATGAGCAGGCGCTTGATGACTTACAGTGAGAAAAAGGCAATAGGAACTTTACTTACACGCTCAGCTTTAAAGGTTGCTGAAACAAAGGACACAGTGATGATTTTAAAACGGTACAGTCTGTACTTGGAATCACTGCTCAATTAGCTTGTAGTAACAACAGTCTAATCTTCAGCACTTAAATGCCAAATAATTACTTCCTAAAATCTCAAATGCACAGGTAGGCATATATTAAGTCCCAAAATAGCACCACCCTTTGATTAAAATCACATGATCTACAGATTTCCAGACCCGAGTCAATTAAGTCAATTAACAATTGCTCTGTTAAACGCCATTTACCAAACCTTGTAGTAGGAGCTAAGAAAAGTATAAACACACTTCTTGCCCTTAAAGAATGTATTATCTTAAGTAGGAGGTAGATGAATGCTTAACTATAGGACACAATGAGTATTGTAATTACTACAGTACCTTGGACAAGAGAGTAAAATACTTCATAGGTATATAAGTACATACACACATATACTCTGTGATTAGTCACCATTACTATCACAATTTTATTTTTTTTTTTATTTTTATCTGTGTGAGTATATGTGCACGTATGTGTGAGTATCTGTGTAAGTGTATACGCACATGTGTATGAGTGTCCATGTGGACAGGAGGCATCAGATCCCTTGGAGCTTGTAAATGCTTTCTTTTTTTTTTTTTGAGGGGTGAATATAGCTGTTTTCTACCGTTTGGGTCTGGGTTAAAAAGCTTCTTGGCAAAGCATTCCTTTACAGGAGCTAGAGTTACAGATGTTTTTAAAGCCACTAAACATGCACTTGGGAGGCAGAGGCAGGAGAATCTTTGTGCGTTCAAGGCCAGAGTGAGTCCCAGGTCTGGTCTACAGAGTGAGTCCCAGGACAACCAGAGTTACAACAGAGAAACTCTGTCTCAAAAAACAAAACAAAACAACAACAACAACAAAGCTACTAAACATAGGTGCTGGAAACTGAACTCCAGTCCTCTGAAGGGCACTCTTAACAGTCAGGTCAACTCTCTAGCCTCTATTTATTTTTGAGACAAAGTCTTGCTACAGAGCTCTGGCTGACCTTGAACTGATGCTCCTCCTGCCTCTGCCTCCCAAGTACTGGAATTACAGATACATGACACTATGCATGGCCAAAATAGTGTCGTTATCAAATAGCTATAGTATATAGCTTTATAGTAGCTATAAAGTAGTAACTTCAAGTTAATCGGAAAAACAAACACACGGCAAAAGCCTCAACGCACAGAACACTGTGATGACTGTAGATGACCAAGTACTGCATACACAGCAATTCACTGACATCACAAGGTTCCTTTACAAATTAATGTGACCATGAGAAAACAGATTGACCAACAGTTTAAATAGCTTGGCCTAGGTCACAGAAGTGATTGGCACCCTAGGACTAAGTTCAACTCTGACATCACTGCACAACTCATGCTCCTGAGAATCAGGCTACATTTCCTTCCATATGGCTCATGGACAAAGAAAGACAACAGAAACACTGGGGCCTATGATGAAGGCCAAATGAGAACAGGCTCTCTGTTTCTCTCAGAGACAAGGCCTCATGTACTCCAGACTAGCCTGGATTTGCTACATAGCCAAAGATGACCCTTCAACTTCTGATCCTCTTGCCTCTACCTCCTGAGTGCTGGGATTATAGGTGTACACCACCAACCAGGGTTATGCAGTTCTATGGATGAAACCCAGGGTTTGCATGCTAAGTAAACACTCCACCAACTGAGTTACAGCCCCAGTTCTTATTCATTTTGTTTGCTTGTTTCTTATTTCCCTTTAAAACAGAAATAACCCCTTGATACTGGGACTTTAAAGAAACATTTTTAGAAACGTGAACAATTTGTCAGGTGGGGTAATGTAAACCTTTAAATACCAGCACTCAAAAGGGAAGACAGGTAAATTTTTGTGAGCTCAGGGCCAGCCTGATCTATGTATTGAGTTACAGGCCAGCCAGGGTTACACAATGAGACAATGTCTTAAAATTCTTTAGGACAATTAAAGTTTGTTCTTTGGCAATATAATTCATTAAATGCTCTCTTCACTCATTTTACTACATCACCAAAATAAACTATCTCACTGTGGTTGATTGACACAACTAGCTAGCTTATTAACCATCTTAGAAGCTGAGTGGTGGTAGCACATGCCTTTAATCCCAGCACTCAGGAGGCAAAGGTAGGTGGATCTCTTGAGTTCAAGACCAGGCTGGACTACAGAGGGATTTCCAAAATAACCAGGGCTACACTGAGAAATTCTGTCTTGAAAAACCAAACCAACCAAACCAAACCACAATTAAAAAAAAAAAGGTTTTAGAAAGTCCATGGTTCACATAAAATTCCTATAAAATTATGTATACATTAAATTACCAGAACATCAAAACAACCTTGAAGAATAAAAGCCCTCAGGAAGTCATTCATTCATTTAATAAGAAGTATCTTTTCCACGCTAGACATCAGGCAAGGTGATAGATATGAAAGAAAGTACATTTCCAAAGAGCTCAGTTCAAGCATAAAATCTTTGTTGACTGTACAACACTATAAAAAGAATTTTATTTTTCCTTTATATTGGTATAAAAGGAACCTGACTCAATTCACAAATGACTCATACAAACAAGTGGAAGACAGCAGTTATTTGAACTTCCTGCTTCGAGACCCAATATCTCTTCATGCTACAATTTAAAACTACCCCAAAGAGAAAGGCCCTGAGAAATATGTAAGGTATTTTGTGTCAGTGAAGGTTTACCCATTTTCAAATCCCTAACTAGAAAGTTGCTTTCAAATGAAGGAAAATAAAAATTAATTGGGCAGCTCCTGATATTATAGGAACATTTTCTCAAAGTCATTAGACTATACATTTATAGTCTATATATTAAAAGGGCCTGGGGAGACACCTTGGTCAGTAAAGTATTCACTGAGCAAATATGAAGACCTGAGCAATCCCCAAGACCCATATTTTAAAAAAAGTCATCCATATCATTAGTAGTGCTTATTTACTGACTGATCATTGATTAAGGTTATAGTTAAGCAAAGCAATGTGTTTACCATTAAATTATGAATTTATATATATATATACATAATATAAATATAAATACAAATAAAATATAAAATGTTTCTATTTATAAAATATTTATACTTATATTTTATAAAATATAAAAATAAATGTTATACATAATATAAATTATAATTTTATGTTAACATAGAACATTTATGTAAAACCTGAGATCTCTGAAGTTCATGTAATCATGAGGAAATAAGATTAATTTGTTTACTGTATTATCAGTTACGATAATGAAAAGCTACAAATATTTTACTGTGATTGTGTCTTATATCTGTATCTTCTGCTTTCCTATATAGCTGTCTTTCCAGAGGTGACTTCTTCAGGACTCAGATTAAATCCTTCATGAAGTTTGTAGATGTTATATCAAAAGATTGAAAAACAATCTTTTTCAAACAAATTTTCCATGAAACATTTTAACATTAATAAATTCTATTTCAATTCGTCAGGGAAAATAACTTAGAAGTATTAATTCCTAGCTTTACTTTTTATTAAGAAGTAATAAAATGTGATATTTTTGTTTGAATTCAAGCATAAGTAGCAGATTTCGTTAGGTGCAAAAAGATCTTTAGCAATCAAGTTGAGAGCAAATGGCCTGCTATGGACTGAAGAAACTTCACATTACATACCTACCTGCACAACATCTGCTTCAACACTTAAAAACAATACCTGCCGCATTACTAACAGACCATGCACCAATACAAAGTCAGTTTGCTCACTCACTTACATGTAACTTAATCTTCCTGGGAGGGCTACAAAAAAATAATCATAAAGGTCACTGAGTTCCCAAATAGCATGCTACTCTGAAGAAGAAAAGAACCTGTTATTGTTCAAATATTCTTTTTATCGACAGTGAATAAATATACAAAATCAGCTCAACCATAGCAAGCATTGCCTACTGGAGATAGCTAAAGATTACGATGAGACTGCTTTTCAAACCTTGTTACTTCCATAATATGATTCGCACACAGACAGGGGACCTAAAAAAGTCATTACATCAGGACATTTCTATACGGAAATATTACAAAGGACAAAGGTTCATGTGTCAGTGGGCTTTCTCATCTCCCTTGCTGTACAACCTAATGACAAAATAGTATTCTAGGATATACGAGATATGTGGACTTTTGTTTTGAATCTTTAATATGTGTTCTTATTCCCCAAACCCTGTGTTTGTCTGTTTGTCCCCTTCTACCAACCTCCCTTGTACGTGTGTGTGTGTGTGTGTGTGTGTGTGTGTGTGTGTGTGTGTGTGTGTGTGTGTTTTAAGACAGGGTCTCATATAGTCTAGGCAGGCCTTGAATTCATTATGTAGCCAACGCTAGCCTTGAACTCAAGATCCCTCGGCTTCTACCTCCCAAGTCCTGGTATGACAGGCATGGGCCTCTACCCTCGGCCTCCATGTCTATTTTGAGGCATGAATTCCCTTTAAATTTACTCTCTTATATTCTAAATAATTTTTGCTTAAAATTCACAGATTATCAAGGTTTTCATTAGGGAGTGAATTTGAGTCTTTCAAGACATTTGCCAGCTTAAAATATTTTGTGTATTTCAGTTGTTAAAATTACCCTCCATTTGTTTCATACCATATCTTGAATCATAACTTCTCTTTAAATAAAAGAAGCTACCAACTTATATAGCATGAAGAGAAATAAAGAGGAGCAAGAAGTTCTAAAAACAGTGATAAGGGCTGGAGAGACAGTTCAGCGGTTAGGAGTACTGGTTGCTCTTCCAGAGGACCTGGATTCAATTCCCAGCACCCATATAACAGCTCACAACTGTCTGTAGCTCCTGTCCCAGGAGGTCTGACACCCTCATACAGGTAATACATGCAGGCAAAACACGAATATACATAAAAATAAAAATAAATATATATATTTTTTAAAAAGTGACAAAAGTAACAACATCTGCACAGATTTACCTGACTTTTCAACTATTTTGTAATACTAACCATTTGTAATACTAATCACTATTAACTATTTTGAACTGTCTAGAATGAGGAAAAGTACCAAGAAGGAAGGCAAGCACCTCCACACCAGGCTGCAGTACCATGAATTCATGGTCTCACCCTTATCCAGTTAAACAAAAGCAGAGAACAAAAGCTGTATCTTCCATCTTCCAGATGTAAGATGTAACAACTCCCTCCTAGAAAGAAGGTTTCCCCTGAGTAGAACACACCATTAACTACTATTCTCTGACTTGACAAATGAAACTTCAAACCATAGAGAAAACATACTTTGCTTTAGTCATCGAACCCCAACCCCCCAAAAAAATCACAAATATCTTATTTAGGGTTATTTCTAAAGAATGAATCATTCTATTAACAAAGGCCTTCTACAGCTTTATTTAATTCCCCAAATACATTATTCTAACTTATTTTTGAATAGCCTGTACCCCTAAATGAAGAGCACAGTTTTTTTCATTTAACAAGACCTGAAGCTAGAAAGGAAATTGAATTCCATAAATGGGTAATTAATTTGACAGTATTTGTATGAGTATTTCAAGAACAAAAACTAAATGAGAAACTAAATGACTAAATGTTAGAAAAAGGGAAATTTAATTGTTATAGTCTACTATCTTAATACAAAAGCAAATTTATTTCCATCTTTATGTATTTTTTTTTTAAAGAAGAAACTTCTAGAACCTACGACTTGCAATTTATTCAGAGGGTAAAACAGCCTTTGGTGGGTCTTTTCTGTTTGAAGAAGGCGAGCACCACCAGGCAGTACAAAGTCAATTACAAAGAATAAAGAAGCTTCTATGTTCTGTGCCTCAGAACTGTTACCCTTTTTCCATTTCTAAGGACATGCAAAATGGGAGATAAATGCCATTTCAACAACCTAAAATAAGGATGGCATCCTGTTTGCAATAGTTGAATTACTTTCTTTCAAACCATCATGATTAAACCAGAGTACATCTCCAAGGTTCTGGAACTCTAATGCCTCCCATTCTCAAACAAATGACCTTCTCCCTATCATAGAGAACACACATTCAGAGAACAAATCAAGAAAAGACAGAACTGAAAATACCATAAAGCAGAAATATACATACATTCCTGGCCTCACATAAGACTCTTTAAAAGTCCACAAAAATAAGCATGCGCCAAACCCTACGAATCTTTAGGCTTACCTTTATAAAAATGAACAAACAGATGATCTACAGGCCTAAGGAAAATTCATATGCTCAATTCTCCTTCCATTTTTGTGAATTGACATATATATGATGATATAAAGCAGTACTTTACACATTCACTTTATTATAAAAACATTTTATATACAACTGCACAGAAATCACTATACAAATTACACCAGCATTTTTTTAAAAAAATGAGTTGTAACTTAAAAGTCCTTTGAGTTGATATGTAAGTCAGAACATTTTTTTTCCCTATAGAAAACAATAAAAAGAATGTTTCCCAAACTATCAAAATATAAATCAAAAAGTAGCTAAAATGTGAATTTATAAGCAAGGTTTAGATTCTGAGTCTCGGAAGAAACATTAGCTTCATTTACTGAGTCATATTTTCCTTAAAATAAAATCATGTAAATGAAATTAGTATTAGTCTTCCTTCTTAGTCTTGATTTATCAGTTTTCATTGCGCTAATACTTAATCCTCATCTAGGTTTTAGCAGTTCCCCATTAATGGTAGTGACCACACCCACTGAATTTGCTTAATGAAAGTGCCTGTTCCTACATTAATCACGAAATATTTTGGTTCTTATTAAAGCACACCCAGTATTTGAGCAAAACCAGAATCTAAATTAAATATACAAGGCACATGTAGACTATTGTCAAACTCTCTTCCCTAATCCCGTGGTTTTTGAGAAGGCAGGAGAAACAGGAATAGTGAACACAGACACATAGACCAAGGAATAGGATCAGGATTCTAGATCAGTGTTCAAATAGTTTCCCCAGGGGTCAGGCAGTTGGCCAAGGGGGTCCCTTATTGAAAGGTCATCAGGTAAGAGGTCATACACAAAGACCATTGTGACTTCTGCTAGCTTTAGTTTTCAAATGGGTCAGCACTAAAGGCAAATAATATATTTATATATCAAAATAACTTACTATTAACTCTGTTTAAACCTTTCTATCTCTAGTATCCTCCCTTTGCTTTCATACGGTTTTACTAACTCCCTCAAAGGTGGCCCCTGTACCTCTCTTGATTTCTCTCTTGCTTCCTGATCCTCCATAGGTATCACTCCAAATTAAATACAGAAAGCTAAAAATTCAAAGCTGGGATCCACATATGAGAGGAAGGGCATGTGGTATTTGTCTTTCTGGGCCCCTGTTACTTTATCCAGTATATTTTCTAGTTTCATCCATTTTCCTGAAAATTTCTTAATTTCATTTTTCTTTTGTGCTGAATGAGAATTCCATTATACATACGTACCACATTTCTGTTATCCACTTATCAGTTGGTGGGCATCTATCCTGGTTTTATTTTCCAACTCTTGTGAACAAAGCAGCAATGAAAATGGATGTATACATGTGTCAGGGTATACAGTCCTTTCAATAAATGCCTAGATGTGGTATAGTGGCATCATATGGTAGTTCTAGTGTTAGTTTTTTGAGAACCCCTCCCGTTGATTTCCCTAGTGGCTGCACCAGTTTATACCACTGCCACTAACAGGGAAGAAAGGTCCTTTTTTCTCCACCCTCACAAACTTTTGTTGTTTGTTCTCTTGATAATAGCCATTCTGACTATAGTGAGATGAAACTTCAAATTTGTTTGAATTTTAATTTCCCTGATAGCTAATAATAAATGTTTATTAGCCATTTATATTACTTCTTTTAAGGACTCTCTGTTCAGATCCATTCTGTTTGTTTTCCTGGTGTTTAGTTTTCTGTATATTCTAAGTATTAATCTCCTGTCAGATGTATAGCTAGAAAAGGTTATTTTCTGTTCAGCAGGCTACCTTTTTATTGACAGCTTCAGTTACTTTGAATAGAAACTTTTGTTTGTTTGTTGCTGTTGTTGTTTCTGTTTTGTTTTTTCGGTTTTTCGAGACAGTTTCTCTGTTGTAACTCTAGCTGTCCTGGAATTCTCTCTGTATACCAGGCTGGTCTTGAACTCACGGATCCGTCTGCCTCTGCCTCCCGAATACTGGGATTAAAAGTGTGTGCCACCACCACCCAGCTATGAATAGAAAATTTTAATTTTGTGAATTCTTATTTGCCAACTATTGTCCTTATTTCCTGAGCAAGCAGAGTCCTATTTAGAAAATCCTTGCCTCTGCACATATCTTCTTTTTCTTTTTCTCTTCCTTTTCTCCTGAAAGTTTCAGAGTTTGGGTTCTTATGTTGAGGTTCTTGATCCACTTTGAGTTGATTTTATCTAAGGTAGTAATTAAGGATTTAGCTTTGTTTTTCTACATGTAGGCATCCAGTTTCCCCAATATCGTATGATGAAAATGTGGTCTTTTCTCCTGTGTGTATTTTTGGCATCTTTGTCAAAAACCAGGCAACTGAAAGTTACTCATACTTATCCCAATCTTATGATCTATGTGTCTACTTCTGTGTCAGTATGATGCTGCTTTTATTACTATGATTCTGTGATAATTTTAAATCAAGTATGATAACACCTCCATATTATTCTTTTATTCAGAGAAGCTTCAGCTAGCCAGGGTGCTTAGTGCCTCCATGTGAATTATGATTTCGATATTTTTACTTCTGCAGAGAAAGGTGCTAGAATTGCAATTAGGGTTACAAGAAATCTGCAGATTCTTTTATTAAGATTTCACAATCTTTCACAATCCATGAGCATAAGAAGTCTTACCACTTACCAGCGTCTTCCTCAATTTCCTTCCTAGGTGTTTTCAAGTTTTCCCCATAGAGGTCATTCACTTCATTGGTTACATTTATTCAAGACTAACAACCTTGTTTGTTTGTTTTTGAGGCCATTGTGAATAGAACTGTTTCCCTAATTTCTTTCTCAGTATGTTTGTTATTGGCATAAAGGAAAACTCTTCGTATCTTGCTACCTTTACTGAAAGCAATTATCAACTCTAGGAGTTTTCTGGTGGAGTCTTATGGGACTCGTATGTGAAGAACTAAATGCAAAGCAGCAGAAGAGGGCAACCCTGACAACAACGTTAAGGATCATGTGCTAATATGAAATGTGACTAAGGAATAAAAATTACTCAAACTATTCTCTGCATATTCTAGAGACTCCAGTTCTACATCTTCCTTCCTTAACCTTTTCTAATATTCAACTACTTTCCTGTGAAAATCATTCTTTATATTTGAAGTAGTCCTCTGAACACCAGCCTACTCTTGCATCACAGCTATGGGGTTTTGTTTTAAGTACACATAAAGAAAACCTGATCATTTTAACAATGTCACCTGAGAACCTGTAACAGTTTAGATGCATAGTAAAGAAAAACACCTAGATACTTGTTTATTATTGTGCTTTGCTTCATAGTTAGCATTTCTGAAATAAGGACAACATCTAGCTTAGGTATATACTGTATTATACACTTAAAGATTGCCAGAAGTAAATAGAAAGTGCTCTGCCCTCCATGCCCTCCAAAAAGAGTATGTGAGGTGATAGATATGCTAAGTTCATTGCAATAATCATTTTACATGTAAATCATATTTCAAATTTCACACTGTATGTCCTTAATATAATTTCTGTCAGTTACATTCAATAAATTTAGCATGAAAGAAGAATATCTAATCATGGGAAATGCCAAATCTCCTCAATGAATAGAAGCAATATAAGCTCATCAAAATCCCAATATGAATTTGGCTTTTAAAACTTAATAAATTCTAAAACTCACCTGGGAGAGAAATATGTAAGACTATCTCTATGACATTCTTGAGAGATGAGTAACTTGGCAGAGACAATCTCTACTGTGCATTAAAATGGACAGCAATAAATAAATACATAAATGGAACAGAAGAGAGTCCAAAATAAAAGCAAGTAGCAACCGTGGCTGCCTACAAAAGACCTGTGTAAGATCAAGCCAGTCAACATTCCAGCATGGATGAGAAAGAGGCTCACAGGGCCCCACCCCTAGAGAGAGCTACAGGCAGTTGGTGGCTTCTGAGGGAAGAAGAATCAGTTCCCATCAGGGTGCAGCTCCTGTAGGTTCCCATGATCCAGCAGGTGGCCCTATGCCCATGTGTATATGGGCAGCTCCAATTGGACTCACTGGGTTATAAAGAGAAAAAAGAGAGACACAAAGTTGGGAGAGGGACATGGGGGGATCTGGGAGAAGCTCAAAGGCTGGGAGGTGGAAGTAATAAAAAAATACATAGAATACAATCTCAAAAATCAGATAAATGAAATAAAAAAAATCTTAAAACTTAGATCCTTTCCCATTAATAAAGTTAAAGACAAAAGACAAACTAATACAAATACGAACAAAATGTAAGCATAATACATGATGAGCCTTTATACAAACAGCCCTGTGCAATAACCATATTCAAAAATCAAATAAAAAATAGGTCACACATGAGTATACGAGTTTGAACTATGAAGCTACTAGAAGAAAACACTTCAGAACATTGTTGTGAGTAAAGATATTTGGAGGCTGGGTCAGAGAGTGCTGGCAACAAAAGCAAAAACTGATTCAAGGGATAACAGCAAAGAAATAACAGAACGAAGGCACATCTGTAACCTTTTCTGGCCTGCTCTTCATTATGTGTCCTTAGACAAGCATTCAAGTTATATAGGTCTGATTTTTAGCATCTAACTCTGTTCCAAAAAAAATTACAGCCACAATCCACACTTGGCTTTTAACTTAAATTTAAAATTGTATTTTCTCAGTTGCATGGTCTCATTTCAAGGCCTCAAAAGTCACATTAAGCCTAGAGGCCATCATACAACACAGCACAGACACAGTGATGCAAATAAACATGATGATATGTTTGAGAATAAAAAGTTGGAGCTGGGGGTTATATACTTTATTGGGTGATCAGAAAAGGCTGCCATGAGGAGTTGACATTTAAGCTGATACTCAAAGATGTGACTAGCATGCAAAGATCTGTAATGAACATCCAAGGTATAGTCAACAGTAAGAGCAAAGGCCTAAGGCACAAACAAGTTGGCTGGTTTAACACTGGTGTATAAAGTTCGTGAATGGGAGACGTCAGAAGCTCAGGCCTGGACTCCAGCACTCAAGAAACTAGGACAGGGAACAGGTTCGAGGGCAGCCTAGGCTCATAGTAAGTCCCAGGCAACCCTGAGCTAGTGCATAACTTGGTCTCAGAAACAAATGGCAGGGAGGCAGTAAAGGAAACAGCAGGAAGTAGTCCTCAAGGATCTTAGAACTCAAATGGAAAATTTAGATTTTTTTAAACATTTATTAAGTGTGTGTGCATGTGTGTGCTATGGCATATATGTAGGGGTCAGAGGACAGCTTGCAGAAGGCAGTGCTCTCCTTAGATCATGTGGGTTCCAGGTCATAGGCTTGAGTAAGCGTCTTTACTTGCTGAGCCTCCTCAATGGCCCAGAGTTATAAATTTTAAGTTAAAGTACAATAAAAAAAAAAACCACATATGCACACACTGTGGATTATAAGAAGAATGCGATTTAAATTACATCTTTGAAGCTTACTAGGACTATTGTTGAAAACTAGTTAGAAGAAGCCAAGAGTGGAAGCAGGAAGCAAGTCTGTTAGCAGGCCAGTGCCATGGCCCAGGTTGAAAGATGGTGGCCTAGACCAGGGCTGGACTAGGGCAGTGGTGGTAGGACAGATGTGCTCCTCTTCTCTATATTCCCTGAATCTGCTGACCTTCACAACTAAGCCCCCTGAGACAACCTGCTTCATCATTCATTTTTCAGTTCCTCTGACATCCTACAGACATACTTCTGGCCACTATGTCACCAAAACAGCGCTAAGGTCCCAGTCACTTTCATCTTCCCCAAACTACTGAGCACTTTCTTAGTCCTATTTGACCTCTGCCACACTTTCAAAATTGCTAACCATCCTTACCTGCACCTAATCCTCTCCTTGAGCTTCTGAAGCTTCTATCACCTGGTGTTCCTCTCTCTGTTAATCCTTTTCAATCTTCTCAGTAACCTTTACAAGACTCCTGAATCTCAGTCTCTAAGGTTACATTTTCTGTACCCAGTTCACGATGCAAGAGACACAATTCTATATAGACTGAAACCACACTTCCACTGGTAACTTCCAAATTAATACCCCCAACTCTGGATGCTCTACCAAACTTCAGACCTCTATCTAC
This sequence comes from Cricetomys ansorgei, assembly GCA_026225945.1. Classification (NCBI taxonomy): domain Eukaryota; kingdom Metazoa; phylum Chordata; class Mammalia; order Rodentia; family Nesomyidae; genus Cricetomys; species Cricetomys ansorgei. The sequence goes on from JAMJFZ010000116.1 coordinate 12,188,995, forward strand.
TATGTAACTTTACCTGCTCACTTGGACAAACTACAAGCATTTCAGACATGAAAGGTTAAGATGCCCTCATTGTCTCAACACACACGCCTGTCAAGCCAAAGGCATCCTAAACTGCCTCTCACTCACCAGCTTCAGTCTCTATCACCAGTCCCTCCCAAGGTTGCACAGACCCTTAATATCTTAGTATCTGCTTCCCTCGAATCCTGCTAACGCTATGTTCAAGCTCACAGAACTTTTTGTTGGATTACTGAACAGCCTCTCACTCGATTTCCCTGCTTCCCAGCTCTCCACACTGCCGCCTCAGTACATTATAGGTATTCAACAAATTCTGAAAAGCGGATCAAACATAAATCTGACAACTTCTTTTCTCTCGGAGGCACCAGAGACTCTCACAAGGCCTTTGATCGGGTGTCTTGGCTAGTATCACCTCCTCCTCTCCAGTCATTCAGCTCTTACTGGTTCTTTAAACACCAGAGCTCTTCAGACCTGCTTCTCTGCCCTTGACTTCTCTCACACTTCTAGCTTCTATTTCACAGGGAGGCCTGAGTATCATTACTTTAAAGAAGTGCCTCACAGGGGCTGGAGAGATGGCTCAGGGATTAAAGGCACTTGCTGTTCTTCCAGAGAATCTGAGCTTGGTTCCCAGCACCCACTTCAAATTGCTCAAAAGCACCTGTAACCCCAACTCCAGAGGCCCCTCCTTCCTCAGGTGCACACATGCAGACAGATGTTACCAGTGAATCTTAGATCCTACAGGACAGAAACTATCAACCTCTCCTGGCATATAGCACCAACGGTTGGTACAGACTATTCAATCCTAATTTGATATTTTCAAACATTGTTTTTCAGACAGATTCAAGCTGGCCTTGAATGTGAGGCCAAATCTTCCTAGTGCCCGGTGGTAGCTTCGAAATTTCGAAAGGGAGATTTAAAAACAAACAAACAAACAAAAACAAAAAAAAAAAAACTGGGTCTTATATCACCATTCTGCTATAGCACAGAGTAACACTGTGCTACGAAACAAAATGTGATTCATATTAAAAATAAAGAAAGCAGCACAAAGACAGGTGCTTTCACAAGGAGAAACGAAGAAGCAAATAATAAATTCTAAGGAAATATGCAGCATCTAATAATACAGCCTTGGGATTTACACTGGTGAAGAAGAGCCTGTTAACATTGTTTGATGGTAATAACAGGTGGAAGGTTTCTCACCTCAATAAACGCCAATTAACTTTTCTTGGCCATGTCACTGTAATTAAGTCCCTACTTGGACTCTCCTTCACTTCCTAAGAGGTTACTTGTATTTATTTATTTACTTATTTATTTATTTATCGATCTATCTATTTATTGGTTTTTTTGAGACAGGGTTTCTCTGTTGTACCTCTGGCTGTCCTGGAACTCACTCTGTAGTCCAGGCTGGCCTCGAATTCACGGAGAAATCAGCTTGCCTCTGCCTCCTGAGTGCTGGGATTAAAGGTGTGCGACACCACGGCCTGGCCGAGGTTACTTTTCTTATTTGGGAGTTTCCCACCCACCTGAAAAGCCCCTCACCGGTAAATTTGAACTACAGAAAGGAGATGGAAGGAGAGAGAGGGTGGGGATGCTAAACACTTCTGGAAGGGGTGGCGAAGGACAAGCTCGGGGCGGAGGGCTGACTTCTGGCGGGGACAGGGCCGAGGACGCGATCCCGGAGCCAAGGCTGTGCAGAGGGGGAAGACAAGCTGCCGGATCCGGGAAGGAGGGGGTGGGGAGCGGTGACAGCCAGGAGCCAGGGCGCGAGAAGCACAAGGCGGAAGCTGAAGAGAGCCGGCTGAGGGGAGGCTCTCGGCCGTCCCGGGCGCCTGGACACTTACTCGGGTCCCTCCTCAGGGCGCCGGGGGTCTCCTCCCGCAGATGCGGGAACAGGAAGTCGCGCGCCGACTGCAGATCCTGGAAGGAGCAGAACTGGACGATGGAGCAGGCCATGGCTGCGGGGACCCCGCTCGTTTCCAAAGCCACGCCCGGCCCACTGTGCCCTGCGGCTGACAGCACGGAGCCCCGAAAGCTTCAGTCGCCGGCGGGGGGCGGGGACGCCGGGCCGGAAGCTGTCAGCGCGCCCCGAGAGGCGGGCCTGGGTGCCGCGCAGGCGCATCCCGATGCCTAGGGACTGGCCCAGTCTGGAGCACGTGACCCGCGGCCTTGCTGCTGCCCAGCGGACGTGGCGATTGGCGCGAGGTCCTGGCTTTGCGCGAGGCTGTCAGTCTTTCTGGCCTTTCTCCAGAGGTGATATAATTGGACTTTGCCAGGCTTTTGAGTCCCTCGATCAATCTTGTTGTTGTCCTACAGACACGACCTGGATACAGATAAAGCGGCTTAAGCTGGGTTTGGACAGGTACCAGTAAAAAAAAAAAAAAAAAAGTGTCTTGAGAATTTAGTTTTTGTTTTTTTTTTTTTTTTTTTTTTTGTTTTTTTTTAGTATGGAAGGCTATTCTCAGCATGCAATGTAGACTTGTACCAAAAAAAAGGAAAAAAAAAAGTCTGCCACGCCCATTCCTGTAATCCTTCAGTGCTCAGAAGGCTGAGGCAGGTGGACTTACTGGTGTTCAAAGCTACTAGCCTAGGCTACCGTCTCAAGTAACAACTATCTGGAAAGCAGCTTCCTAAAGGGTCGAATTAAAGACTCCTATAAACTGCCATGGCACTTGATATGAGCTGCGTTGTATTAGATCCTGTGTTTTAATCATCCATTTTATTTTTCCTTAGTTCGCTCATGCACTTGCTCTACAAATATTTGTTAGCGTTCTCTGTGTCAGCAACTGTAGAGTCCGAGCTTCAGAACCAAAAAGGACATGTCCCCACAGAGCTGAAGAGCTAGTGCCTGACACGGCCAAGTGAAGCAATTTCTTACTCCGCTAACCAAAATTGAGATGATGCTAGGTGGAAAAGAGGTACAAACGCCAAGACAGAACATAACGGGAGGCTGACCTGATCACTTTTCCTTTGGGTTTTGGACCAGGAAAGTACCATCCTCATTGACTCCTGGAGAACTGGGAATCCGTTTTAACCCCTTGTATACCTGGTCTCTAACTCAGGACCTGGCAGAGTTAACAATACATACTAGCTGAAATTGTATACATGAATTAAATAGACCAACCTGATTATTTCACAAAGCACTTGGATTTAAAAGTACTTTTCCATACATTGCCTAATTGGACAGTCACAAATGCCATCTTTAAAGAGTCTGGTTTCTTTGAGATAAGGTCTAGATAGCTAGCCTAGGTTAACCTCAAACTTTCAATTCCCTTCAATGTCCAAGTGCTGGAATTACATGTATGTGTATGTAATATGCGTGGCTTAAAAAGTATGTCTTATCCTAATTTTTTAAATGAAGAAATTTCTCTAAATGTCTCTAAGGCAGCTATTGAAGCCATTTAAGTTATTTTTTGAGGTGTATAAAAGCAAAAAGCTTATTTTGTTAATGTTAGAACTAAGGCATGTGGGCATTCATTTCCCAGAGGAAACCTAGGTGCAATCCACCCTTTAAGGGGCAGAATGTATTACAGGAATAAGTTTAAGACAGACTGATGGGAAATGGAGCATTGGTTTCTGTCAGGCCTGTTGTACACACTTAGTCCTTAAAATGATGCAATTGTAACTGAGTACCCTGGTTCTTACTCTTAATTCTTGCATCTAAACTGAAACCGCTTTTACAAAATAAGACAATTTCTATATTATCAGGTTGCAGACATTAGTTTTTCACCTATAAGATAAATGTTGGATTAGAAGTATGGTAAGTCATTTCAAGTATCAGGGACCTATCATTCTATCATCACAAATTGTAGAGAAGGCAGTTGCCTGCCAGAGTTGTCCTTTCAGAATCTAGTTTTTAAAGGATGTTGGGCTGGAAAGATGCCTTAGCAATTAAGAGTACTTGATGCTCTTGCAGAGTACTCAGATTTGGTTTGCCAGTACCCAGATGGTGGTTCACAAACATCTGTTGTAATTCCAGTTCTGGGGGATCCCATACCCTGTGCTTAGCTCTTCGGGGGCCAGACATATATGTAGTATACATATATACACACAGATAAAACACTCATACACATAAAATAAAAATAAATAAATCTTTCTTTTTGAAAGCCTTCAGTGCTTCCTCAGAACATCACTCAATAGAATAATTCATTTCTCATAAGGTTTTCCCTAAAATTCAGCAACTGTGCCAAACTAAAATAAAATTTGAATTTAGATCTGTAGCTTTACCAATGAATACTGAACTCTGACACTTTGTGGAAAAATACAAAGCAATGGTTTGAAAAGCATTCAAGTTCCTCTTCGGGTAAATGTATTTTGTGGAAGTAGCTGTGCTTGGCTGGTTCCGTTGGCTTTTGTTCTATCCTAAGGTATTCATTTATCTCCTCTGTGGTACTCATTGAATTTCATTACCATGCTGGCTCAGTCTCAGAAGTGAAGTTCTTTGACTTCCTTCCAAGTAGTGTTGAAAAGGTTCATTCATGACTGTTTTGAGGAACTTCAGATACTCTTTACAGAGACTACAACAGGCTCAAGCACTGAGCTCTTCCTTGCTTGCAATTCTGCCGCCATAGTTTCTGTGGAGTGTGAGAGAACTGTATTAGAGAATGCCACTTAACCACACAGTTTCGAGAAAGTGCGCTGTGGGAAATGGGTAGATCTTAGATATCCCCCACACAGACAAGTCTGAGATGGAGAGGCAGAAAAATCAATTCTCTGACTCACATAACAACAGGCTAGTGGCAGAAGCTAACACAACCAGCGTCTGTCACCAGGAGTTACAGCACCAATGTCTGTGGTTAGGGCAGAGATGGTTGCGGAAGCTGGTTAATGGTAGGTCTCTACCAATCCTTAGTGGCAGCCTGAGGACAAGGGGGCTCAAGCTGCAGTATTTGAAGCAAAGTGAGTCAGAAAAACAATGGACTTAGACTCAGGAGACCTGGGGTCTGTCTCAGTTCTGTCACCAGTTAGTTTTCCAAAGGTAGGCAATGCATGCCACCTTCTGGGCCCTCTTTTCTTTTCTTTTTCTCTTTTCTTTTTAATGTATGTTTTGCCTGAATGTATGTTTCATGTACATGTAGTGCCCAAGGAGGCCAGAAGAAGGCATTACATATTCTGCAACAGAATTAGATATTCTGTTACAGATGGTTGTTAGCTACCATATGGGAGCTGGGAACCGAACCCAGTAGCAAGTGTTCTTAAGCACTGACTCACCTCTCCAGCCCCAGGGGATCCTTATTTTCTTGATCAATAATATCACGGTGTTGAGATCTTGGGTCAATCCCAGGTATACGTTGATTTTGATGGGAGTTAAAGCTCCTCTAGAGCTATCCAGCAAGCAGCACAGGTGGAAAGGAGTGAGTCTGAGAACACTTGATTGTGTTCCTTATTCTTCTGTTACTGTGATGAAATGCCATGACCAGAAGCAGCTTAAGGAAGAAAGTTTATTTTACCAAGCGGATGTTCATAATGGCAGGGGAGACATGGCAACAGGCAGTCAAGGCAGAAAGCTGAGAGATCAGATCTTCAGCCACAAATGTAATCAGAGAGTGAATAAGAAGTGAGGTGAGACTATAAATCCTCAAAGCCTACCCTCAGTGACAATCTTCCTCCAGCTAGGCCATACCTCCTAAATGTCCCATAACCCCCCAAAAACACAACCTTCTCCATAGAGCCCAAACACAACCCTCGTCTGGGCTTCAAACACACACACAAAAAGCTATCAGCAAACTCATTTTGTAGAATAGTATGTTCTGGTTCCAGTTTCCTGTGCCTGGCCATTGCCAGCGGCAGGGAGCTTGGCTAGCTGCCTGCAGGCATGGCACATGGCTATGTCATTTCCCTGCACGTGGGCCAGATCCATATGGAAAAATAAAATGAAATGGCCTCTGTGAGGTCTGGAGTTTCTTTTTCTTCTTCCTTGTTTCCACGTCGGATGTGGCTGGTGTGATGTCAGTGCCCCATGTAGGTATGCCATTTGTAGTAGTTAGTCACTGTGTGGGCTCAGCAAGGAAGAGATGACACATTTTTTCATAGGTGAAAACCCTGTCAGACCTCAGCAGAGGAAACCCCAACACCATACTGGACAGTGGAACCCTGAGTGTCTGAGCACAGGTGCTTTTATTGATTCAAAACTCCCCAGGTGTTCTACTGATCGCACATGCAGATCCTGAGCAATCAAACATCCCTCACATAAATCCAACACCTGCAGACTGCAAAACACCACAAGGCCTAGATAGCCCTTCTCCCTCCAGTGCACAAAACAATTTTGTAAATAACTAAAAATAAACTTCTACAACAGGACTCTGAGTATCCCAAGGTAAAATAGAGTTTCAGAAATCTTGCCTCCTGGCTTTGCTGAGGACCATTTTTTATTTTCTTTATTGCTAATTGATTTACAAGGGCCCACTCTGAGTGGTACCATCCCTAGCCAGATGGGACTACCTGCATAAGTAACTTAGCTGGGCAAGCTGGAGAAGCAGACCTGGAAGCATTGTTTCTCTGTGCTTTCTGCTTCAGTTTTTGCCTCCACTTCAAGATCCTGCTTTGGCTTCCTCTCAATGATGGAATATAATTTGTAAAATGAAACAAATCCTTTCCTCCACAAGTTTTCTTTTGTTTTGTTTTTTGTTTTTTTCCTTTGATCATGGTGTTTATCACTGTAACAGAAACAGAATCCTTGGGTACCTTGGATAAAGGGCAGTAAGAGAAACTGAGAAGTGATCACTAGGCTTGTTTCATAGGAAAGGAATAGTGGAGAAGAGGGGTGTGTGTGTGTGTGTGTGTGTGTGTGTGTGTGTGTGTGTGTGTGTGTCAATTTGATTTCTGCCTATCCAGAACATTAAAATACAAATAATACAATCTGTTTCTCTTCTGTGTGCAGGTACGGATGCAGGTGTAGCTCACCACTGCATGTAATGCCAGCTTCAGGGGATTTGATGTCCTCTTCTAGTCTCAGGCACTATCATACACACACACACACACACACACACACACACACACACACACGAGTAAAAATAAAGTATATGTTTAAAAAAAACAAACAAGCAAGTGGCTGGAAAGATGGTTCAGCAGATAGGAGCACTAGTTACTCTTGCAGAGGACCTGCTTTCGTTCCCAGCACTCACTTGGTGGATCAAACCATCCAGTTCCAGAAGTTCTAATGCCCTCTTCTGGCCTCCATGGACACTGCATATATGTGGTGCACAGATATACATGTAAGCAAAATATTCATACACATAAAATAAAAATAAATAAAGATTTTATCTAAAAAACAAAAAGAAAAAGAAAAGAAAGCAAGACACTAGCATGGCTAGCTAACAGACAGTGCTGAGGTGCTGTTGGGTCCCCTTGTTTCTACTTCAGTGGATTTAAGACTTTTCTAGCAATGGAAGCTGACATTTGTGGAACAGATGACTAGCTACCCACCCATTCACCCTTACCCCTTATTTTTAACATTTCTTTTTAGGAAGATAAATCTTAGATTACTGAGGTAGCTAGGTTCTTCCATTTGAAAACAAGTCCATTTCCCAATTTCTGCTGGTTGTGTGAAGCCATATGACTAAGTTCTGGCCAATGAGATGGAACATAGAGTTGATAGGCTGCTGGAAGGCTCTCCAGGAAGCTTACTTAGAAGAACAGGCAGATCAGGAAAAGTGATCTTTCCTTTACCTTGCCCGTTTCCTACCTAGAATTTGACACAACTACAACTTCAGCATCCTTTAAGATTTTATTAGCATATAATAATTACATGTAACAATATATTCACTAAGGGATTCCCATACATATATATAATGAATTTTGATCATATGACCCTCTCCCCATTACCCTCTGTTGTCTCCTTCCCACCCTAGTTGATCACCTTTCTTTTCCCAAGTAGTCCCTCATGTATGTGTGTGTGTGTGTGTGTGTGTGTGTGTGTGTTGCTTACAGGAGCATGGATGAGAGATTATTTAAACAATGAAGCAACTTGAACTAGGGTGAATCATTAACACAGGAAATTGAATCTCTCTGTATGGCAGAGCTGTTGTCTCATGCTTGGATGACTACATCTGGACTTTTTATAGGCAGCAAAATAAATCATCACATGTTTCAGTCACTGCTATTCATAATTCCCCATTACTTTGGCTGAATCTAATCTTGACAGGATCTGACCTAAATAAAGAGAAAAATTTCCACAAATCTTAGCTAAACAAAGCATTTTTATTACACAAGCATAATTTTGGCTTCATCAGAACATGAAAATATGGCCCAGATGGCCATGCATTTCTTGATTCTTTCTTCCTTTCTTTCTTCCTTTTTTTTTTTTTTTTTGGTTGAACCAAATAGATATATAAATGATTCTGTGAATTAAAAGAGTATCGCCAGTACTTGGTGGCTGGATGGTAAGTTCTAACTAACAATGCTCACAATGAGAAATAAGGGCAGGATAGAAGAAGGAGAAAATTCAGGAAGGAGTTGTACTTGAACATGGGACTTCAAGTCCAAAACAACCATTGCATTATGGTTTGTAAGTGAAGGCTGCTGAGCGAGGCAGCTGAGAGTGGCACGTGTCTATGTCCCACACTTTCATTATTCATTCATCGTCATAAAGAGCATTTAGGTTGTTCCCATATCCTGGCTATTGTGAATAGGGCAGCAACAAACATTGCTAAGCAAGTATCTGTGGAATAAGATATTCAGTCCTTTGTGCATATGCTAAGGAGCTGTATAGCTGGGTCATATGATATATTTAGCTTTTAGTTTTCTGAGGGTTCTCCATACTGATTTCCACAGTGGCTGCACCAGTTTGCATGGCCACCAACAGCCAATGAGGGCTCTTCTTCTCCACAGTCTCACCAGCACTTGTTGTCTAGGTTTATATTTATCATCATCGTTATTATTTTTAATCTTAGTCATTCTGAGAGGGGTGAGATAAAATCTCACAGTTGTTTTAATTTACATGTCCCTAACTGCTTGGGATGAGGAGCTCTTTTAGAAGTATTTCTTAGTTTTTATTTCTTCTGTTGAGAACTCTGTTTAGATCCCTAGCCCATTTTTCAATTGGGTTATTTGCTTCCTTGACCTTTTTTTTTTTTTTAGTTTTTTTTTTATATATGTTCTGCATATTATTCCTCTATGTATATCTGGCAAATATTATCTTCCATTCTGCGGATTTCTTCTTCACTTGATTGATTGTTTCCTTAGCTGTACAGAAACTTTTTAGTTTTTTGAGGTCCCAGTTATCAATTGTTGGCCTTACTCGTTGGCAAGAGAGTCCTGTTTGGCAAGTCCTTCCTACACGTATGTCCTGTAAGTGCTTCTAGTAGTTTTAGTGTTTCAGATTTCAAATTGAGGCCTTTGATCCACTTAGATCTCATTTTTGTACAGGGTGATAGGTATAGGTCTAATTTCATTCTTCTGAGTGTGGACATCCATTTTCCTCAGCACCATTTGTTGAAGATGCTACCTTTTATTTGTCATGTGTTTTTTGACTCTTTGTCAAATATCAGATGTCTGTAATTATGAGTAGTCATGTTTGGGTCTTCCATTTTATCCCATTGGTCTACATGTCTGTGACAGTCTCATACTGTTTTTATTACTATAGCTCTCTAATGAATCTTGAAGTCAGAAATAGCAATCTCTTCAATATTATTCTTTTTGCTCAATGTTGCTTTGGCAATCTGGGGTATTTTCTGGGCACCCTGTTGCAGTGTATTTAAACATATTTCCAGATGTTGTACTCAGTGATTTCTGTGTGTACTTTAGTATTTTGTATCCTTGTATTGGCAGCCTGAAGCCTGACAGATGTGTGATGTTCTGTAGTTACCCCACCAAAAAACATGGATATGCCCCAATGGCCAAAGGTTTGGGAGGAATAAACCATTGTATCTCTTTGATCACGCAAATAGTCTTCTACGGAGAGCAAAGAGGGGCCCTTTAAGATAAGAATAAACTGCCCAGAGGAAGAAGAAACATTTGGGACTGGAAGATGGTGTGTTGTGCTCTCTGCTGAGGTCTGTTAGTCTTGTACCTTTAAAAATCTCTCCTGTGTCTTTATTAATACAGTACCACATTTAATAAATGGCTCTAGCACCCAAACTTGCGTGCACATACCTGAACACACACACACACACACACATAATTAAAAATAAAATAAATCTTTAAAAACAAATGGAAAAAAAAAGGCTGAGCATTGGAATATACATCATTAATCCCAGTGTCCATCAGACAGAGACAAGTAAGCATATTGCTGTGAGTTCCAGTTTAGCCTGGTCCACATAGCAAATTCCAAGTTAGCCAGGGTTAAATATACAGCGAGATCCTGTCAAAAAACACAAACAAAAAACCAAGGGTAACTAGCAGGGCAGGAAAATTTTGTTTGTCATTTAAAAAAAAAAAAAAGAGCTAAGTTTTGAAAGACCTTAGCTGGAAGCATCACAGCCTAGAGCTAGAGGGAACAGCAACTTGTGTGAGCAAGGAGAAGCAGCTATTTCTAGAATGTGTGTGTGATGCTGTGGGTGGGGGTGAGCCCAGAATGATGTCCTCATTTCCTCCAGAAATTTAGGACTAATTAAGATTGCTTAGTTTGCTTAAAGGTGAGAAATGTCTCCTTTTATCTTTTATCCCCCATTTTCTTCATTAATTCCATTTTCACATCTTATTTGCAGTCTATGACTGCAGAAGGGACCAGGTTTAGCAGGTCAGATGGGTGGTACCGTATTCCTCTGCCCCAATGGTCTCTGATCTGTTCCTCCTGGCTAAGACTTTCGCAGTTAAATTGATTCCAAAGCCCAGAATGTTACCCTTGATGATAGTTCTAAGTGTTCCCGCCTCAGCCTTCTGATTTCTCCTTACATTGACTGACATCCAATGAGCAAGTGCTTTGTCCTTCTCGACACAGTCTCTTTCTGACGGATGGACAACTGTCTTGCTAGTAGCCACAAATGTGATGTGACTTTGTCTTTAAAATTTTGAGTACCGTCTACTGAGCTACATTCCCTGGCTCATTTTCCTGTCTTTTCTTGTGCCAAAACCAAAAAAGACCCCTAGAAGACTTAAACCACAGGTTTGCCAATCAGCAGGAACTTTCTAACTTATCTCTGAGCATCTGTTAGGTCTTTGTTTTTTCACTCAAAATTCTTGAAATCTTTCTAAAACAAGCTCAAATACTGTCACCACTTGAAAAGTCTGACTTCCCAGGCAAAATGAGTCCATTTGGATCTCTATAGCTTTAAAAATCTATCTATGTGTGTTTTTAAAAAAAACGTTAACAACTTGTCTTTTTGGATTGTCTGCATTTCTGTCTCCCCACTAGATGGTGATGTTCTCAAGGGCAGGGATGATGACCTGTTTGCTTTTGTGAAATTCATTTATTTCACACATAAAAAAAGCAAAACCTGCCAGGTGGTGGTGGTACACGCCTTTAATCTCAGCACTAGGGAGGCAGAGGCAGGCGGATCTGTGAGTTTGAGGCCAGCCTGGTATATGGTGAGTTCAGGACAACCAGAGTTATAAAAGGGAAACCCTGTCTTGAAAAAAAACAAAAAAAAACCCAAAAACCTACTAGCACCAGGACCTTAAGACTAAACACACGACTAATTCCCAGCATACACACATACATACACACACACACACACACACAGGTGGGGGGCACAGAGACAGAGACAGAGAGAATAGTCTAATTGTTATCAGGCATGGGGCTGTAGCACAGTTGATAGAAGCACTTTTCCAGAAGTATGAGACCCGTGCTCCATCCCTAGCACCATACAAAGCCAGTGTGGTTAGAACATGCCTGTCCTCTCAGCTCTTCAGTTGGAGTCAAGAGGCTGGGGAAGTTCAGAGATCAATGTGGAATACATTTTTTCTTTATAAAAGCATCCAACACCTCACAAATTTCAGGCAGAAGGTAACTGAAAAACATTTTAGGTGCTGATGTGATGACTCAGTAAGTAAAGGTGCTTGCCACCAAGCCTGATGACCTGGATCGAATCCCCAGGACCCACATGATGGGAGGGAGGGAGAGAGAGGTTGGGGGAGAATGCCAAGGGGCAGATTACATCCTTCCAAGCCCCCGCCTGACCCCAATGTCCTACTTCCTATATCCAGGTCCCATTCCTACAGTTTCCAGTACTTCAAGGTGCCACCATCAGCTGGAGACTGTTTTTAACACAGGAGCCTGGGGGAGGGAGGGTGCATTCCAGATGCAAACTATAAATGGCTCCTTAAAGTCAGGAATTTAAGCTTACGTTATAGCACTATGTTTTTAGTAGTTGCTATAATTTATATCTTATAATTATAAATTGCTTATACACAGCAATGTCCAGAGGTTGATCTCTGGGCGGTGATTGGATCATGTGAGCCCTGACATCATGAACTGATCAATCTACTGATAGATTAATAACTTAATCATCTGTTGGGAGTGGTGGAAACAATGGGAGGTGTGGCCTGGTTTCAGGAAGTGGGTCTTTGAAGCATGGCCTTGAATATGTTTTGTCTTCATCCTCTTTCCAGATGCTACAAGGTGCATATCACCACTCCTGGCTTTGTGTGTTTTCTTTTTGGTTTTTGAGACAGGGTTTCTCTGTTATAACTCTGGTTGTCCTGGAACTCACTCTGTAGATCCGACCAGCCTCGAACTCACAGAGATTCCCCTGCCTCTGCCTCCAAAGTGCTGGATTAAAGGCATGTGCCACAACCTCCCCGCTGTGTGTTTTCTTAATGTAGAGCTTTCATCAATGTCTTCAATAACTCTTCACCTGCACCTGACATTTATTTTAATGTAAAAACATTGTAATGCACCTGCTCTGAGCAGTATTTAATCCCTGGTCCCCTTACTAAACTTATTCTTAGCACACAATAGCCATGAATGACATCTATCTGCTATTGAAAGGGAAGATTTTAACTGTTGCACTCAAGGAATCAGTGTGTTCAGGGGTTATATAGTAGTAACTGTTAAGGTTTACAGTTACTTTCATTAATATGATAACACAAAATGGATTTCGGATTTTATGTGCAGAGAGGACCCATCCACATTTCACTTTTTGAAATCAGAGTGATCTGTTTCATGCTAGTAACTAATTGGACCATACCAAGGCAGCTGTTACTACTCTCCAGCATTGCTTTCTTTGTCTATTCTGCTCCTTCTGTTTCACTTCACCCTTGCACACTAATTATACACTTTCTGTTTACCTGGCATTATGCAATATATAGGCTTGATAGAGCTCAGCCACTCTACCTAAAACAAATTCTCTGAAATAAACTTTCCCTTTGGAGAACGATATTTTTTGTAGGTTATGATATTATGCTCCATAAACTGTAAAAAATCTACTATGAGATTTTTTTTCAAAGAAATTAAATTTCAAAAATGCTGAGATGTTAAGTAATGAATAAAATAAAGGGATTAATAATTCATTAGTGTATTAATAAATATTTCAGTACTAAATGGGGCCCTGGTAAATGCACATTAATATCTTAGTAAGTGAAATTCTTTGAATGTTTTCTATATTTCAATTTAATGTATTTAGTATTGACCAGGGATCTATGGATAAGAGGTTTAAAAAAAGTCACTAATAAATATGAAAAGGGAACTTTGATAAGTTTTAATAAATGAACATATTTATAGTGTAAGACATTTAAAGGCAAAGATAGCTGTCCATCACACCCTAAATGTGAATTCCTTTTTCTCTTGAAATTTGCTTAGAAGCATTCTGAGATTCATTAAGAGAATCAGTGCTGTTTCAATGATTGTAGTCTCTCATTATGTATCCTTGGAATGTCTTCAAATGAATGCTTTTACTCATTTTAATTTTATTTCAGTATTAGACATGACTTTTGGGGTGTGTCTATGTGTCCTTTGTGTGTGTGTGTGTGTGTGTGTGTGTGTGTGTGTGTGTGTGTGTTTCGGATTCTTTTAGCATTCATTCATTGTGTGTATGTGTGTGCTCATGTGTGCTACAGCTTTTGTGGCGGTCAGAGGACACCCTGTGGGAGTTGCTTCTCTCCTGCCACCATGAAGATCCAAAGATGGCTTTGTCCCAAGCAGTTTTAGCTTTTGGGCTATCTTGCTGGCTGTTTTGCTTTCTTTGACAAAGGATCTCACTATGCAGCCGAGGCCTTGAACTCTCAGTCCTCCTGCCTGCCCCAGCCTCCCAAGTGCTGGATAACAGGTGCACCTAGCTGCAGAACATTTGCCTGTATTGTGCAAAATAAAGACCTTCTAGAACTGTGGCTCGGGACCGCACCTTGCTCAATTGCTGCACTAGTGACATCACAGAGATACTCACAGGCACCCAACACCTGTGACAGCTACCTTTCATGTACACCACAGGAGATGACCATGTCAGGTAGTGTTTTTGACATTTTTGTGCTCATAATGCTGTCTTTTCCCATACAATTGTAGATGTCAATGGCACTCAGGCCCGTTATGAGGACCCAAAACAAACAGTGCTAAATGTCCCTCCAGAGCACAAGGTTGCCTCCTGAGGGCACCAGATTCATAGTAATGCTCTCTAGAAGGACCTTGAACTTAAAAGATCTTGAACTTAAAAGTCCCAAGACTCCATAATTCATTAATTTACTTATTCATTTATTGTCTTACTTATTCATTCATTTATTAAATTTTATTGAAGCATCAGTCATAGTTCATTCATTCATTCATTCATTTCATTCATTCATTCATTCACCATGCCTTCAAACAGCACTTGAGAGACAGAGGCAGACAGATCTCCATGAATTTGAGGCCAGCCTGGTCTACAGAGTCATAGTGAGTTCCAAGACAACCAGGACTACATGGAGAGACTCTGTCTCAAACAAAACAAAACAAACAAACAAAAAAAGCTCTTTGGCTTCTAGGATCTCAGACTAACCCACCTATACACACATATGTTCACATGTACCCACACAGACACATACATATATGGACAGACACACATAAATAAATAAAATAAATTTTGCCCTTTTTTTTCTCTATTGCTTTGTTTTGTTTTTGTCAACTTAACAGAGCTAGTTATTCAGAAAGAGGAGCTACCATTGAGAACACACTTCCATCCAGATTGTTTGTGGGCAAGCCTGTACTGCATTTTTTTTGATTAATGACTGATGTGGCTAGGCCTAGCCCATGGGCGTAGTGGTGTCCCCACTGGGCAAGTGGTCCTGAGTTGTATAAGAAAGCAAGTGGGATGAATCATGAAGAGAAGCCAGTAAACAGCACCCGGCATGGGCTCTGCTTAAGTTCTGCCTCCAGATTCCTGCCTTGAGTTCCTGCCCTGACTTCCCTCCGTGATGGGCAGTTATCTAGAAGCATAAGATGAAACAAATCCTTTCCTCCTCAAATTGCTTTGGCCATGGTGTCTTATCACAGCAGTAGAGACCTTAACTACAACAATCTTCAAATAGCTGTGGAATGACATTTGCATTGTGGTTAAGACAGAATTCCTAACGTTTTGATATGGCCCTGCGCATACTTTCATTCTAGCCTATGTATTTATGGAAAACAACATCATCAACATTGTTGATTATAAAAAATCAAATCCAGCCAGCACTGAAGAATGTTGAAGATGCACGCTGGGGAGATAGCTCTGGTGAAGTGCTTACTGTGCAAGCAGAAAGATCTGAGTTCAATACTCAGAACCCACATTAAGAAGTAGGGCATGGTAACACATATTTGTAATCTCAGTGCCAGGGAGGCAGAGACAGGTAGATCCATAGGCTCCCTGACCAGCCAGCCTAGCCTACTTGGTGAGTTCTAGGCTAGTGAGAGACCCTGTGTGGTGGTTTAAATGAGAAGTGTTCCCCCTATGTTTAGGCATTTGAATACTTGGTCTTCAGTTGGTGGTGCCATTTGGAAAGACTATGGGGACATGTAGCCTTGCTGGAGGAAGTATGCCATTGGGGAGGGCTTATAGCCTTTCTTGCTTCTGGGTCTTGCTCAGCTTTGTGCTTATATTTGCAGATATGGTCTTTAAGCTTCCTGCTTCTGCTGCCATGACTACCATTTGTTGCCAAGTCTCCCCAATACACTGGACTCTTGCTTCTCTTTCTTCCATAAATTTCTTTTTGTCTTGGTATTTCATTATAGCAACAGAAAAGTCACTAATATACTCTTTATCACAAAAATGTCGGCAGCTTTTGAGGACCGACACCTAAGAGTATCTTCTGGCCCCACATGCATGCACACACATGTACACACATACACATCTGAACACACATAAATACAGTCACACATACACACTACACATTGAACGTAGGTGGTCTAAGTCTTTCAGTATCAAATATCCAGCCTAGACTTTATGTGAAAATAAACAAACACATTCCTTTCATCAGTACACAAATTTGCCTTAGTCTTTAATAAATTATAAAATTACATGCCTAGCAAGGAATTGTTTCAAAGTAAAATTTTAAATTTATTTCTTGAGAATTTCATATATGAGTACTATACATTATTTCTGCCATGCCTCTCCAACTCCTCCTGTATTCACTCCAATTCCCTCCCAAATTTATGACTTCTTCTATAATTACTATTGTTTCACACAGACACACTCACAGACACACAGACACACACACACACACAGATACACACGCAGACACATACAGACATATACACACACAGACACACACACACACATACACACACATGCATGCATAGAAACAGCATTGCTGTTTATGCATATATGTTTAGGGCTCAACACTTGGGATTGGATAACCTCTTAGGAGGTTCATCCCTGGAGAAGATTGATTCTCCCTCTTTTAACACTCATTGACTTGACTACCTGTGGCTTTTCATCTATAGGTGGGGCCTTGTGAGATTTCCCTAATCTTATGGGCATGTTGACTGGTGTTGTCATTTATGTAGGTCTTATTTAGGTGGCCATATTGTCAAGATTCATGGGTGCAGCATCCCTGTCATGTCTAGAAGACACTGTCTGACAGCAAATATTTTGGACTTCTGGCTTTACAGTATTTCTATCTCCTCTTCTGCAATGTTCCCTGAACCTTAAGTGTTAGGTTGCATTGTTCAAGTCCCAGTTGGGCTGGGCACTCACAGTTGCTTATTCTCTGTATTTTGACCAGTTGGGCAACTCTACAGTAGGTCCAAATAAAATTTTTATGAGTTAGTATCAGTAGATGTTTGATTAGTATGACTATTTTACAAATCTGCAGAGCCAGGATCATTCATAATTTTTTTTACACAAAAAGGGGTTTCAAGAAGTAAAAGTTTAATAAGCTCTGGTCTGGACACAGGCTGCCTTACTCACAAGAGCACACACCATCGAATGTATATCCAGCAAGGCTTAACTCCCTAGGGTGTGGTGGCTATTAAGGCGTACTTTGTGTGTTGTATTCTGCACACATCCATCAACATCATAACTATGCTTGACTTGCAACCACAGCCTTCTGGGAATGCAGCTATGATAGGCTCCAAGCCCTCTCCTTTGTCCTCCTTAGATCATTGTGAGGGCACTAGTGTCTTATTCCTCTGTACATCCCCAGATCATGGCCTGTGTTAACAGTTTACATAATGTCATTTAAAACTTAAAATATTTATCACAATTTGCATATCCTTTGTTCTGTTTCTGACCTACTCCAGGACTGAACTGTTCCTCCTGGTATGCAGATAATTCAGCTGTCAATTTCTTCCATATTGAAACATTCCCTGCTGGAGGGAAGAGGGAGCCATGAGACTTGAGACTCGGGACGTAAACTAACCTTACAAACCCTGGAGAGTGGAGACTTGCAAGGTCCCTGAGGCCCCTTCAGAAGGAGACAGAGGCAATAAGCAATTGCTGGGGAGGTGGAGTTGCCTAAAGGAGGTGCCCCAAGCTGCCCAGCCCCTGGCAGGCTGGCAGAGAGCTCTGGGTTTACAGCTTGGCTGACTTGTCACCTGGCTGGGTGGTCTTTTCAGGGGTGCAGCTGTTGAGTGGCCTTTCACCCAAACTCCCACAAGTAACCCCAGTAAACTCACTGGCTCATCAAGTTTGAATTTACTAGAATAATTTCTTGGACCTGCCATTGTTTCCCTATCTGGGGTGAAAAGACATTTTTGTTGTATCTCCCCAGGAAAGTCCCATATAACATCAGTTTACAGCTTACTTCCTTAAGGATAGTTTCTCTGCACTACCAAGGTATGTATTCACTGTTACCAGTTCAAGGAACACCTTAGCTCTCTACTTTATGGAAGTCTTCATTCATGCATTTATGGGATCTTCAAGTCCTGAAGTAGCCAACGAGCACCCAGAGACCTAAAAACAGATTCTCTCATCTTTGGTGCTGCACTCCAGTACACACTACATCCTCAATTAACATTTCTGGAAAAAAATTGATTAATAGCATATGTAAGACTGTTTTCTCCTTTCCTCTAATCTTCTACTGGCTACACAGTTTTTTACACCCTTGCATGATGCTGGCATATTTTTGTTCCTGAATACAACTGCTTTGAAAGGTTGCCATCACTGCATGTTTCTGTCACCTACTGTATGGACATGGTTTCTTGGTGAACAGAGGTCAGGGTGCTTGTCACGTGTATGTGCAGCAGAGTGCTCTCTCGCTTTGTGCTTCTCCGGGACTGTGCTGTGGTGACTTCCACCCCCCACCCCCAACACTGCCCAGAACTCTACCATTTACACCTTCCTCAGGAATGTTCCAGGTAGGCTCTGTAGAGAAGTTGATTCTCTCTCCAGATAGGAACTCAGTTCTTTTCATAATTTAGATGAGCCGCTAGAGGGGACAGTAACATTCTCTGTTGCACCTGGATTGTAGGCTAGTAAGGTCAGATGGGTCTTAGGGACCTGCGGCCAACTTTTCCCCATTGGATAAACCAACAGAGAGGAAACAGGAAAGGATCTTCCTAAGGCTACAGAGTTGGTCATCGACAAAACCAAGATTAGAGCATTGCCCCCTCCTCCCCACCCCACTCTACATGTAACACACTCAGCCTGCTCCCAGGCCTTGGAGGAGTCCTACAGGGTATATGGATATGGATCATACGTGACAAGGCTGATGAACTCATCCAGAATCCCCTGGGCTGCCAATGTTTTCATCCAAGTTTACTTATTAATGGTCCATATGTGAGCATGTGTGCAGGGGGAAGAGAAGCATGTGGTAATAGAAGTTGTACTGAGCCCCAGCACTTTTAGAAAATGAGTTGTAATAGACAGAAACGGCTATTGCCTTTTTTTCACTGGAGACAGCTTCCATGTCACCCCTTTGCCAGGAACTCTCCACCTTCCTACCGCATACAGAGCTCCCCCATTCCTCCCTGACAGAGTGATGGCTTAGGGGAGGGTGTGAACGTCAGGTGGGTCTATGAGAGGCCTCCCTAGAGTCTTTGAAGCCTTAATCCTCCCGCTTCCATCTCCCAAATGCTAGGATTACAGGTATTACTCGCCTGCACAGCTGAAAAGTCTTGTTTAAAGGGCAGATCAGGGAGCTCCAAAGAGACCCAGAGAGAAGATCCAGGTGGAGGACAGAGCCTCAGTTCTAATCCTTCCACCCTGGCACCTGCAGCTCCTCTCAAGTTCTTTGAGTTGCCCCTAAGTCAGTGGCTCTCAACCTTCCTAACGCTGCAACTCTTTAATACGCTGCAACTCCCCAAGTTGTGGTGACTTCCAACCATAAAGTTATTTTTGTTGCTACTTCATAACTGCAATTTTGCAACTGTTATGAATCATAATGTAAATGTGCAGATGGTCTTAGGTGACCCCTGTGAAAGGGGTTGCAGCCCACAGGTTGAGAACTGTTACCCTAAGTTATGCCACCCAATAACAAGCTTGTCAGTTTCTTTTCTTCTTCAAAGATAATTTGATTTGGATGTTTGTCACTCACAATGAAGAATTTTGCTGTAATTCTACAGTTTGTTAGAACTTACCAGAACTAGCTCTGAAATTGGGTGGATGGGCCATCCGCAGTCACCAGGAATGGAGCATCATCTCCTTTGCCACCATAACCTTTAAGGTAAAGACAAGGTGAAGTCTTTCGAGAGCAGTGGTTGACAGGCTGTGGTGACCCATGCCTTTAATCCCAGCACTCAGGAGGCAGAGGCAGGCGGATTGCTCTGTGAATTCCAGCCCAGCCTTGTTACAACAGAGAAACTCTCTCTTGAAAAACCAAAACCAAAACAAAACAAAACAAAAAACAAAATACAGTGGTTGAAGATGCAGATCAGCTCTGCATTTCCTGTCTATTGTCCGTCTCCGCTCAGCCAGGAAAGACTTGTTACCAGTGAGGCCAAGGGCACAGTGCATGGGGTTCAGTTACTTCTGCTCTGTCTATACCACCAGTCTTACTCTAACATGCCCAGCTGTTTCGCAGCCTGTCCCTTGAGCGTATGCCAGCATGGCTCATCTACATGGGCAACACTGGGTAGTTAGGAGAGTCATGTTGAACTCAGGGAACCACGTTCAAATCCCAGCTCTGACCTTCTCTTATTAGAAGGCACCCAAGTGAGCCATTTTCCATCTCTGGGCCTTTATTTATTTTCTAAAAATACGATACTTGAACAACATGACCCTAAGATACCTTCTGCCCTTAAAATTACATTATCACTAAAGAACAACTCAATGTACGTTTTGAGAATGGAACGTTGATCTGATCTTGTAAACTGCACCCTCAAATCACGTCTAACTTCACTGTTCTTTTCACCAGTGCCTAAGGCAAGCCAGATGCAGTATCATTCGGTATCTTTCAAATAGAAATCTCTGCTTCTGGCACCAAAGTGGAGCCTGCCCTCGTTAGCAAATCGTCTGTTAACCCGAGGGTTGAGTCTACAATATGGCAAGGAGAGCAAACGCCTTCTTCTGTAATTTTAATTACTGTGAGGTAGCAATTCTGTACTTCAGGGCCTGGGAGGAAAGAGCTTCCCTCAGGTTCTCACCTCTGTCTCCCAGATTCCCTCAACATCCACCTCCCAGACTGTGGAGAGCCAGGGTTGCTAGGAGACCTGTCGACTGTGGAATAAAAAGGGAAGCAGATACTTCCTGAATGCCCCATCTAGCTTTGAAAGAGTGAGTTAAAGTACAAGTGGAGGTGGTTAGAGAAGGGAAGGAAGGGGAGGGGGAGAGGGAGGGGAAATACACGTGAGAATCCGAATCGTCCTTGCCAGGCTAAGTTTGTCTCCAGGAAGCGGTGAGCTAAATGCGTATGCTCTGGGTGGTGATGGGGTACAGTGGAGCTGGGTAGGGGGATGATCAACTAGACCCCGATGAGACCTATTTAGGACACAAAGCTAACGATACCCATGCTCGGGAATGTTGCTCAGTTGGTAGCAAGGATGAAGCCCTGGGTTCAAGCTCTAGCACTGCATAAAAACTAAGCATGGTGGTACACAGCTCTAAGACTGGCACTCAGCAGGTGGAGGCAGGAGGATTAGGAGTTCAAGGTCATCCTCCTACTTACTGAGTTCAAGGCCAGCAGGGCTATATAAGACCCTTTCTCAATCCTACCTTTTCCCCAACAAAAAGAACACACAGTTCCAGGGCACAGTCTGTCGTGACAGGGAAGTCAAGGCAGCAGGAGCTTGAGGCTGCTAGTCACTTTTTATCCTCAGCCAGGAAGAAGAAAGCAACAAATACTTGTGCTCAGTTCACTTTCCCCTCTTCATATGGCCTAGGATCCCAGCCCAGGGAATGGTTTCACCCATAGTGGGCAGGGCTTCCCATCTCAATTAATCTAATCAAGTTAATCCCTCACAGGCATGCTCAGACAGGCCCATGTCCCAGGTAATTCTACATCTCATCAAGTTGACAGTTGAGAAATCATCACAATTTTGTCATGCTATTGGTGGATTTTCTGGCCATGATATCTCACATATGTTCAAAGCTCAATAAATGGTTATTATTATTGTGGTTGTTATTGTTATGATTATCCTTATAAATATAGACCTTGTCTCTGTAATTATTTTTAAGTAATTATGGATTAAAAACACACTTTAAAAAAAAAAGACAAGGTCTGGCTATGTAGCCCCAAACTTCTGATCCTTCCACCTCAGCCTCCTGATGGTTGAGATTATAAGCATGTGCCACCAAAACCGACTTTACATTACAAATGTGTTTACCATAGACCTTGTCATCATTTAATGTCCCTCTAAAGGCATACTGTCCCATGCCTATACAGATCTGAATCACACACGATCCCCAATAGTTGTTCCACAATTCAAACCAGAAAGAGCTAACACAGGAAAACATGTACTATACCATAACAGGAAAGAACCACTGTCCTTTCATTCTCAACTTCCTAACCATTTCAGTCTAATCGAATATGGTATGTGCCTGTCCAAGGAGTCACTGTGTTTGGTGGGGCAAACACCTTCCTCAGGTACATCTGCTCTCTGCCTTGCTTTGGCCCATGACCTGGACAAAGCTGCCTTGTCTAATGTTACTCAGGCTGGTTGTACACAGCAGCAGCTTCTGAGGCAGAAGGCTGAGAGTGAACTCTATGTTAGGAGGAATCACATCCTGGAAAGACAGAACATTTCCAGACATGTGTGGTGGTCCGGTCATGTGAGATCGGGGATTATATGTAGCATGGAGTTTCCAGGAATGCTGCCTCTAGCAACTTTTCTCGGCAGACCCCGCAGCACAACTCTTTCTGGATTCAGAAAAGAAAACAAAGATAGCAAATCAAAAAACGATGTGCTAGCTTCAAAAATCTAAGGGGAAAGAACATTTGTAGAACTACACTCCACTCCATGGCACTCAGACCAGTTGATAATCCAAAGGACCCTGGGGTGGAGGAGCTTTACCAAACGTCTGCCATTTGTGATGATCATCTCTGAAATATCAGTGCACATGAAGTTCTTCAGAATGATGCTTAAAATCCTGCTTTGGTTAAGCAGCACCAGCGCCATGACCTTTAGAGCTGTGGGCTATCTCTGAAGCCTCAGCAGCACCACAGGTGGCCAGGGAGAAGGAGGTCTGTCCTTGCAGCAGGAATTCCTATGAACTGTAGTAGGGAAAGGAAGTGATAGACAAGTGTAGATCTTAGAAGTTCAAGTTTTCCCTTTGTCTTTTATGATGATGTTTCTAATCCAAGATTTCAAGACTATTTAAAAATGTACCCATATGCACTTTTCAAGCAGGCTCATAAGTTAGTAACAGGTTTCTATATCTGCTTTAATGTTATTTAGTGCATATACATACTTATATCTCTTTGGCTAATACATATTACATACATATGCATTACATATATTATATATGTGCATATATATTGTGGGTTTTCTCTTCCCCAGGGTCCTGTTTTCCTCCCTGGCAGGTGGCTAAGCTAGCTGTTGCTAGTTTAGCTTATGGGAAGCAAAGCTCATGGCGCAGGTTGATGCATCCCGGCAGGTCCTAGAATTTCCAAGAGTCAACGGAAGAGGGCTTAACTCATTTATTGGGGGAAAGGCTTACATATTTATAGCCAGAGACATGGTCCCTCAGGAAGTTATTGGAAGTTCATTGGTTAGGACAGGCAGTCCTACTTGCATATTGAGGGGGTTAGGTATTTTCTGGGGACCAGAGGGATAGATCTTATATGGAAGGGTTAGTTGCAACTCCAGATAAATAAACTTGCTAGATGGTGAGTCCTTGGAGGGGACGGTGGTTTGTGTGGTTTGTGACCTGTCTGCTGTAGAGTGAGGAGGGGCCAGATTCCTGCCAGCTCTTCAGAGTGAGAGCTTGGAGTCTTAAGCACCCTCGACCCTCTTAGCTGGGAGACAGATATATACATATACACATATATGCATATATATAATACATTTATACATAATCACATATATGTATATATAATACATATATATGTATATGTGTGTGTATACATATATGTGTATTACACACACACACACATATATATTCCTATATATATATGTATGTATCTTCAGGTAATATTGCTTGTAAGTTGCAGGGAAAATTTTTGTCTTTCTGTCTCTGTCTTTCTCTCTTTCCTTCCTTTCTTTTATCCCTGCTCAAATTTTCTGAACGTCTGTAACAAACCATCAAACTTAATGAAGAGCTTCAGCCCAGCCTTGTTCCTCTGACCTGTTCTGAAGGTAACTTCTTTAAAAGCAAAAAGGTTGTTCTTTTGTCTAGTTCTCACACTTGAGGAAAAACCACATACTTTCACCCTCTTTATGTAAAGATAGGAGAGCTTTGTTTGCCTTATATACCACCTGTCCCTTGATTCTCACTAAGAGGAACAGGAAGTAGAAAGCATGTTAGATGACCCATCTGGGGTCCTGGCCAAGCTGGACAATGGCCAAGATTCAAACACTTTTGGTTTCCACCTCTCTGTGCAAGCTGCAGATGAGCCAAGGTTGCTCTGCGCTGCTGCCCTTCCTGCCCTGGGTCCTCTTCAGCAGTTACATAAGGAACTTCACACGCAATGCACCTGGCTATTCAACTCAGTCTGCTAGGCTCTGCTCTGCCCTCTAACTCTCTTAGTGTGTGTGTGTGGCGGGGGGAGAGAGCTAATATAAAAAGCTACATTGTAAAAATCCCTTTCTGAAGACCCCATCCTCACCATCGTCTCCCCACTTTTCCTTATTTCAAACATGCAACTCACTCCACATAGACCTGTGTGTGCACATCACTGCTATGGTTAACAACTCAAAGTGAATTTTGTGCATTTTCTGTATTTCAAGGTTATGTCCTTGGGCTCTCTAGCATGGCTTCGGTAACCATGGATTTTATAATCCAGGATATCATAAATACAAAACATGTGATTTGGCTTAGGATGCTTATTGCATTCAGGGAAGCTGAGGTTCCTTTTAAATTAAAAAAAAATTACATGTATTTGCTTGCATGCTTGTATGTACATCGTGTGCACGCTTGGTGCCCATGAGGCTAGAAGGGGTGTCGGATGCTCTGGAGACGGTGTTACAGATAGTTGGGAGTCATCCCATGGGCACTCAGAACTAAACCTATGTCCTCTGCAAGAGCAGCAAGTGTTTTTATCTGCTGTGTAGAATTTCTTCATGTCTGCTTCCATCCCCAGGAAGTTAGCTACTTCCTGGCCAGTGGCCAGTGGCACAGCTCTGGGGAGGGAAGCATAGGGCCTGGGTCTACATGTCTAGACTGGTCCTTGATTGGAGGCTCTGAGAGCCAGCAATTCCTGAGAGTCATAACTTGGTTTATTGAGGGAGCAGTGGTCACATTTATAGAGGGGAAGGGTCTCTGGCACCTAGGGACATCAGGGAAGGCCCATTGGTTAGGGCAGCACAGGTACGACAGTCCCATTTGCATGTGGGGGGCTCATAACCTAGACCTAGGTGTTTTCACAGGGACCAGAGTGAGAGGCCTTATATGGTCATACATAGAGAAGGAAGTCCTGGCCGTGGAGCCACAGTGTCAGGTAAACATCTGCCAGGTAACTTACCTCTGAGAGGGTGGTGCCAAGCTGTGAAAGCAGGCAGCATAGCTGTGGTTTGTCAGAGCTGGGAGAGGGAGGGCTGCCCACCGCCTTCAGCTCTCACAGTGAAAGTTCCGGGGTTCCAAGCACACTTCAACCCCCTCTTTAGCTCTAGGCCAGGCCACACTGCTGGACCATCTATCCCCAAAGCACAAGTTTTTATCGGGTCCTCTAACAGTGGAGGTTGAGCCTCACATTGGTCAGAGGAAGTCTCTTCGGGAAAGAGATGCTGAAGCTGAAGTTTGGAGGAAGAGTAGGGGGACAGTCGGGAAGAATGAGCTAGGCACAGGAGTGAGAGGGAAGAAGTTCCTGTCCCGGAAAAGAGCTTCTGCATAAGGCCTAGAAAAGGCCTCAGTGTTCATTAAGGACACTCTGTAGCAAGTCAGGCAGCAAGCATATGTGAGAGATGAACCCCTGTCTCCTTCCGAGAGGGGCCCACCTTAAACATACCCTTTGTGTTAACCAGCTTTCATCACTGTAACAAAACACAATTTGAAACAATTGAAGGGGAGGAAAGACTTACTTCACTCAGAGTTTCAGAGATCTCAATCTATGGGTCTTTGGGCTCCATTGTTTCTGGGCCTGTGGTCCTGCGGAACATCGTGGTGTTGGGAGAGCAAAACTTCTTCATGGTGTCCAGGAACAGAGGGGAGGGGAGAAGAGGGAAGGGGAGGAGACAAGAGGGAATGGGAGGGGAGGAGGGAGAAGGGGAGAAGAGGACTCTCAATCCCTTCAGAGCCACGCCTCCAGTGACCTAACTTCCTCTCACTCTTCTGCATTTCCTGAAGTTCTCACCACCTTCTGACCGCAGCCAAGCTTTCAGCACACAAGCTTTTCAGGGACATTCCAAATCTAAACCACACTTCTCTTATTCCCAGCCCAGATACCACACCCAGATAACAACAGCTTGTTAGTGCCAGCGGCTTGGCCGGGCAGAAGCAGTTGTCTGATAGAGCGATGCTTTCAGTCCCCTTATATGTGAGAAACTGGGATTCAGAGGAGAAGGATCCCATGCCAAAGATCACATGCAGATTAGTTTGACTCAGCTTTCCCATGTTGAGAGATGACCAATACCTAAGAAAGACCAAAGCAAAATCCGTGTGAGGGCAAGAGGAGACACATTCGAGTCTGCAACTGCAGAAATGGGCCCCCCTCACTGCTGTGTCTGTTTCTTTTCTGTGTGTGCATGTTCACATGAAAGCAGCTATATGTGCATTTGTGTGAATGTTCATGTACAAGCAAGTATGTGTGCATGTGTGTGCATGTTCACATGCAAGTAGGTGTATGTGCATGTGTGTGCATGTTCATGTGCAAGCAGGTGTTTGTGTATGTGTGTGCTTGTTCATGTGTAAGCAGGTGTGTGTGCGTGCTTGTATAGGCTGGAGGATGACTTAGGCATCTTCCTCAGCTGTTCCTCACTGTATCTTTTGAGGCAGGGTCTCTCATTGCAAGTGCAGCGGGCACTCTACTGACTGAGGCACCTCGCCCAGAGTCCCCAGTTGCAGTTTTCATCTATTGCACTTATTAGAGTCTGAATAAATTATTTTTTATCTTCAACATTGTTTTTAACTATCTATTGAAGCTTTCTGTCTTTAATGAATTGCTTCACTTAGCTAAGTGTTAGGATTACTATAGAAAACACCATAATGTGTGTCTATTCTCGTAGTCTTCTCTTCCTAAGTTGGAAACCATTTTTTTTTTTTTTTTGGAACTAATGTTTAATGTCTCTGGGCATCCATTCAAGGTGGGAATGCACATCTATTCTGGATTAATCTAGGGATAATACACTTTTAGCTTAATTTTAGAGTGGAAATTCAACCTTACTAGCAATTATGCCATGTTTACATAATCTACTCTGTGTTAAAACTCACTTTTCTCTAGTGTCACCACAAACTACGGGTGGGCACACAGGTAGGATCGATAACACTACAAAAATTGTCCCCTTTCAAATATTGAAATAAATTCTGTTATATATAAACTGGAAGTATATTTCAAATATGCAAAATTCAGTCAATCAGACTTTCAGTTCAAGTTATAAAGAAGTAGAGGAAAGTTTTATTATCTGTGATAATTAATCTTCATTGTCAATTTGAGTGGATTCGCTATCACCAAGGAGATACACCTTTTTGTTCTGTGTACTTAGTATTTTAACTATGATATGCTGTGGGGTGTTTCTTTCTCAGTCTAATCTAGCTGGGATTCTGTGTGCTTCTTGTATTTGCACGTGAATGTCTTTCCTTAGTTTGGGGAAGTTGTCTTTTATGATGTTGTTGAAGATTTAGTCTGTGTCATTGACTAGGAATTCTTCTCCTTTATCTTCGCCTATAATGTAAAACTTTGATCTTCTTCTGGTGTCCCATTTCCTATATACGCCTTTCCTGTGTTAACTTTTTCATATTCTTTGCTTACTTCACCTAGATTATCTACTTTATCTCTGAGTCCTGATACCCTATATTCTGCTTGATTCATTCTACTTATAAGGCTTTCCTTTGAGTTTTCTAGTTGGGTAGTTGAGTTTTTCAATTCCATCTTTATTTAAACTTGAGTTCTCTTCAATATTTCTATCTCTTTATTGAACTCCATTTTCAAATCCTGCATTGCTTCCACCAGTCTTCGGTTCATGTTTTCCTGGGCATCACTCCGGAATTTATTCTCTTTAAGTTCTTTCTCTTTAAGTCCATCAAGCTGTTCTGTTGTGTCTTCTTTAAACTCCTTGAATTTTTTTGTTCTTTTAAATTCTGTGTCTTGGGTTCATCTAGGGAATTCTCATTGGCAGACATTTCTATAAGACTAATGGATTTTATGAGAGGAGATACTGCCTTAATTTTTCATGTTGTTTGTATTTTTGCAAGGAGACCTGGGCATGGGAACTTCTTTTGTTCTGTTTCAAATATGGACAGAGCAGATTGGGATGGAAGAGATGGCCTAGAAGTTGGGTCTAGAGGTTGGGTCTGACTTGGATGTAACCAAATCAGGTGGACATAGGGAGTTGGCTGATATGCAGGAGTTGCATCCTGGTTCAAGCTTGGAGTTTAGGGATAGATGGTGGGTGCAAGAGCCTCAGTGTGAGGCTTTTTCTTTGACGGGCTCAGGACGGCTCCTCCACATCCTTCAGATTCCACAGGCTCCTTCTAGGCAGGAGGGAGGAATGAGAACCACCACATGACTGTCAGCCAGTCTTTGACATTTTTTTTTTCATTAGAAAACAATAGTTTTTCTATCATTTCTATCCAATGGAACGCAGCTGACACCTCATTGGCCAGAGCTGCGTCACTTGCTCATTCCTAACTGCAATGGGAGCTGGGAAATCCTTCTCTCCCAATGTTTTTCCTTCGTGGATGTGTGATTTTCTCCCGGGGAGACATCCCTGGTTTGTTTTGTCACCTCCTACACTGAATATGCTCTGGGCTTGATGCTCAGCCAGAACCTCAGGGCACGCCTATTTCCACCACCCCAAGAAGTCCCTTCAGAGTCACAGTCTCTGCTTCTTTAACTCTAACTTTTACTCCCTTGCTAGGCAATGAATGTCCATCAATAGCTTTTGGAATAGGAAACTTTTCAAGGTGTTGCATGGCTAGAAATATCTTCTATGTGTGTCACACTTGAATTGTAACTGGACTGAGCAGAAGATCAAATTGACAATCATTTTTCTTTGGCTTTGGAAAATGTTGGTCTCCAAAGATTTGGTTGAGAAGTCTAATGTCATTCTTATCCTAGAATTTGTGCGTATATATTTTTAATATCTGATCATTCTTTTGGTGTGCTCTATTGCTGGTATTCTGAAAGGGATTTAATTTTATTGTTGCATTATTGTTGTTGTATTGGGCACCAATAGGCTTTGTTGTTGTTGTTTGTTTTTGTTTTGTTTTGTTTTTTGAGACAGGGTTTCTCTTTTGTAATTCTGGCTGTCCTGGAACTCACTTTGTAGACCAGGCTGGCCTCAGACTCACAGAGATCCACCTGACTCTGCCTCCTGAGTGCTAAGATTAAAGGCACACACCATCACCACCACCTGGCTACCTTTTAAAATCTGGAGGTATATGTCCTTCAAATCTAGGAAAATTTTCATAGTACTTCCTTGACTCTTTCCTTAGTTCTAGTTTCTATAGTGACTAATACTGTTACACCTCTTGGATTATCTTTTATATTACCTTACTTTTATTTTCTAGTGCCTTATGTTTGCTAGACCAATGCTCTACTACTGAGCTAAATCCCCAAGTCATCCTTTACGTTTTATTTCACTTCCTTATAATTCATGTTTACATAATGTATCTTTTTCTATCATTTTGCTTTTAATTTTTTATGTAATGTACATCTCTTGTAAATACACACAGTGGAATTTTTTTTTTTTAAAAATTCAATCTGACAACCATTGCCTTTTAATAGACCTAGTCAGTCCATTTATGTTTAATGTAATTATTGATGTAGTTTGGATTCAAATCACACAATTTCCTTGTATTTGTTGTTTGTGGTCTTTTCCCTTTGGTACCTCTTTTTCTCAATCTATTAATTTTTAATTGAGTACTTGTTCTAGTTGCCTTTCTATTGCTATGATAAAGCACTACAATGAGAAGAAACTTGGGGGAAGAAATCATTTATTTAGCTTACATTTTCAGGCATCCTTCTCCAGGGTCAAGTCTGCTTGATACTCCCCTCCACTCACTCTCCCCAGAACCCTTAGGTCTAGCCTGGGTCCCACAACCAGTTCCCTAGTCTAGTCTGGTTACCCCTGCCTGTGCCACCACTAATCCCTAGGCTTTCAACAGTACCTGCTCTTCCTATTCCCAACCTATAGGTCCCTCCCACATCACAACCAACCTCTCCATTCTATGGTGTCCTGCACATCAGCCTCCAGGGTCTAGCCAGGTGAATCCTGATTCTCCCCTCATCTCATCTGCAAAAGTTTACTTCACAATATGTTGATGTCTCAACATCTCTCAAAAAGGGTATGAGTGCCCTGCCTGGATACCCAGGCACACCATATGATGAGGTTGGTCACAACCATGGCTGCACCTTCTTTCCCTCCTCTGACAATGTCCTACTGACAATTTGCACATTGATGACATCCCCTCACATTTGTTTGTATGCTCCCAAAACAAAAGCAGTTTCCTAGGGGACTGCTTTCTTGGTTGTTCACCTGTTTGGTTGAGTTTACTTTCTGTGTACTTCCCCCTAGGGCTTCAAGTATGGTTGGTAAACACTCCTCTCTAAGATCTATGACTGTAGTAAATCCTTTAATTTCTTATGATGGTCTGAGTATAATGTCCATCACAATATCAGAGCGGTCCTTCAAGACCCCACAATGGGAACTTGATCCTCTATTTACAACACATAGGAATGTAAAGATCCAATTTTTCAAGATCAAAATGAAATAATAGGAACTGGGGAGATGCCTTAGTCTACACAGTATTTATTGTGCATGCATGAGGACCACGTTCAAACTCCAGAACTCACGTGAAAAGGCCAAGTGAGGCAGTGTGGACCTGCTATTCCAGTGCTGGGAAGCAGAGACAGGAGGATGACTGGGACTTCCTGGCTAGCCACATCAGTGAATTCTAGGTTCCGTGAGAGATATTGTCTCACATTCATGCACACATACTCGGATGTGCACCGAACTCCCACACATGTACACACACAAAACGAAGACTATATAATTGTTTTGACAACATGGAAAGATATATAGTTGTTGACCAAGCCTCCCCCCCAAAAAAAGAATCACTTCTTAACAAAGTTGTCAAGACACAAGGGAAAGATAAAGAAGAGTATGGTATTGTGGGAAAGAAAATTTCCATGACCCTTGTTACTCAGCTCTCAGTCACTGTAATAAACACTTGAGAAAGTCAACTTATAAAAAAAGCAAGGTGTATTTCAGGTCTCAGTTTTGAAGCTTCTAGTCCATGGCTAGCCTGTCCTGTTGTTTGGGGCCTAGTGTGGAAGTCCATGGTAGAGCAAGATGAGTTTCTTCTTGGAAGGGAAATGAAAAGGAAGAGGAAGAGTTTAGGGTCCTACAATCTCCTTCAAGTGCACACACCCTCCATGATGAAAATATTTCCTACTAGGTTACACCTCATAAAGGTTCACCACCTTCCAATTGCACAAAGATAAAGACCAAACCTTTAATATATGGACCTTTGGGCATTCTAGACCCAACTATATGATATATTTTCCATCCATTGTCATGTCCCTGTGATGGAAGGGAGAAACAGAAAAGCAATAACTGGACTTCCAGCACTGAGGTGAGTCTATCAAAGGCAGCCTCACTTCCCAGGATGAAAGGGTATTACTCTGCCTCACAAAATGAATCACTCTTTAGAAGTTCTTCTCCTCGTCCCTCATGCCGCAAAATGCTTTTGAAAAGAAATGATCTGAGACATGTCACTCATGACTCCTGGTCTCCGCATGACTTTCACAGCTAATGTTTAATCCTGAGCCCTGAGGACTCAGGTGTCCCACCCAAACAGATTTGATGCAACAGCATAAGTGTTTTTAGAGAATTTTTTAAAATCTAATTGTTGGCAGCAAGAACAAGATTTAACCTGTAGTTTTTTTTCAGATTTTGTAGATGCATTCTGTCCACACAGATACCTTTTAAATTTTAATCTTAAGTCCTTTGAGTTCTTCAGAAGAAGATACTGGGTGAACTGTGGGGACTGATGGCAATTTTTGCTATTTGGAACACACCATTCTTAGTAAAATTAACCGTGCTTCAAAACAGGAAGGGAAAGATGCCAGCAAATTGCCAGGTATTTTATCTCTTTAGTTCTCATAACCACGAGGAGTGATGGTGTTGGTATTTAGCATGGAGCTTATAGAGGACAGTCATATGGTCCTTGGTCACAGTTAATTTAGACATCGTGTTGTGAAGTGGGATTGGAACTCAGATCGTTTGATTCTTTTTTTTCCCTCTTTTCCTCTACTCTAGGGCTCTTGGCATCTTCAGAGCCCTGTGGTCTCATTTAGTGAATCATGGATCACTTGGATGACAGACCGATCTCAAATCTTTGCCTGTGCTCTGTTTCACAACCCAGGATAAAATCATTCAGGGAGAATTGAGAGTGAATTTCTGGAGACCCCCTTATATATTGAGAAGACACGGCGTGGAGACTCCCAAGCAGAACTGGAGTATCACTTTAGGTGCTTGTGAGCTTATTAATGTACCATGTCAGGTTTCTGATTCACTCTCCAACTGGTTTGTGTTTTTTGGGCAACTTAGAGAGACCCTGTCTCAAAAAAAGAACAATTAAAAGCATGTAAAAACCAACAGCAATGCAAGCCCACTAAAATCTTGTATAAAATTATTCTTCGGCTATGTGCATAGGTGTGTATGAAGCAAAGTTAATTTCATGTTTAATCAAAGAAGTGTGTGTGTGTGTGTGTGTGTGTGTATGTGTGTGTGTGTTTACATGCCACAGCACATGCCTGGAGGTCAGTGAAAGTTCTTTGGAGTTTGTTTCCTCTTCATCTTTATGTATATTCTGAGGATCAATCTAA
The DNA here is from genome assembly GCA_026225945.1 of Cricetomys ansorgei. Lineage (NCBI taxonomy): Eukaryota > Metazoa > Chordata > Mammalia > Rodentia > Nesomyidae > Cricetomys > Cricetomys ansorgei. Next base: position 12,221,848 of record JAMJFZ010000116.1, read on the forward strand.
GATCATTTCACTTTCATGTCAAATGCTTTTACTTACCGAGCCATCTCTCTGTGAGCTCAAATTTGTGTTTAGAGATGGTGCACTCTCTGACATTTTTTCATTTCATATATATATATATATATATATATATATATATATATATATATATATGACAAAATTCTGAAATCTGAAAAGAATCCAAAACACTTTTGATGCCAAGCTTTTTGCATAAGGAGTGCTCAACATGTATTGTTTACAGGGCATCGGGGAACGCCAGTAACCAGCACTGTGTTACAAAGACTACCACAAATTCCAAATGTACAGATAACTTTAGAGACTGTCAAAGACATATGTTCTAGATGCTCTGTCTTCATGAGGCTACATCCTTCACGGGGATAGTGAAATACACAGAATGCATCCCTTGCAGGCTAATATCTGGACACATCTCTTCATCACCAGGTCTGCCTGAGACCTGAGGAAATTTGAGAAAAAGAATCTCATGTAGATTGGGGCCCAAGTATTCAGTAATTTCTCAAAGATGGCATCTTGGGAAAGAAATGGCATTGAGGAATGCATGCTTGCCCTTAGACCTGTGGGAATATAAGAGTCTTTACACATCAACACTTGTGAACTGGTGGCCTGTGAGAGAGAAGAAACTGCATAGAGTCATGAATTATGGGTTCTTAGAGCAGTTCTGTGGCAGTGCACTGTTAATCCTTTCAGTAAAAGTTGTTGGAAAAAAAGTGAAATTAAAGTTTAGTGTGTTTTTGGTTAGGTCACAAACTTGGGTCAAACTGCTGGCTGAGATACCTTCTTAACATATCAGAGTTCTCCCAGCATCCCTCAGCCTCTACCTGTTACAGGGTCCTCCTGGCTGGCATGCTCCTCCCCCTACCCTGAACTCTCCAGCCCTGGGAGGTTGGGCTGTCCTTCCCTATATAATCCAAGCATTTTGGCTGCCTTTTCTCTTTTAGTTTCTTTTGGCCTCCTGGTTCCCCTTTTCTCCTCTCTCCCCTCTCTCTCCCCTCACATGGCTCAGCAGCTCAGCCCGGTCATGCCCACCCTGGACTCTCCCAGATGTCTCTGCCTCTGGCTATGCTCTCCCTCATGTCTACTATGTTCTCCCTTTTATCTACAATAAGCTTTCTCCTCCACCATTCCTAGGAGCAGTCCTGTCCTTTCCTTTCTGTTTCTTTTTTCATTAAGTTTTTATGAGATTTTGAACAGAAAAAGCCATACATATTTTTTAAAAAATACAATTTTATTCCAGACTCAGAGATCCTGTTTTCTCGTGTGTGTGTGTGTGTGTGTGTGTGTGTGTGTGTGTGTGTGTGTGTGTGTGAACCTGCCTCTTTTCCTTCAGCACTGGGATTAGGAACTTACACACTTTTACTACCAACTTTTTCTTGACTCAATTGCTGGGATCAAAGTCAGATCTCTGTGCTTACAAGGCAAGCACTTTATAACTACACTATTCCCCTAGACCATTATTCCCCTTCTTTGGGAATATCACACATTAGTGCTTACTTATTTATTAGGTTCTAATGACATTTTTCCTGTAAGATTACCATTATCTCTGTCAGGGTAAGAGACATTGGGAGGTAAATACGTTGAGAACCCCAGGGGAAAAGGGGTTCTAGGTGAGCTGTTGCAGAACCATAGAAAGGGCAAACACTAGGGCTTAACTTCCTTTTTAAAAGACGAGCTTATTTTTCCAGAGCAATCTCAGGACCACTACAAAATGGAATTAAAGACTCAGAATGTTTTCATACATCATGTGCCCATGTAGACACAGCCTCTCCCATGACCGGAGTGCCCAAGAGGGCGACTCATCTATTATGATTGAAGACCCTGCATTTGCTCATCTTTATAGACCCAGAACCCATCTTTTACAATGAAATTCACCCAGTTCTATGGTTGGATGTGCAGTCTTAATGCCAATGTACACACCAGGCTGGCTGGAGGTGATGGAGCCTATACCACCTTTACCCTTCCTTTTTCAAAGTTCTTATACTTCCCAATGTTCCTTGAGCACCTTTGCCCTAATGCAAAGTGTCACCTCATACTGGGCCTGTACTGTCAAGGCACAAATGCTGGATATTTTGTTGCTGCTCAGTTCCTCTCCACACTGGAACTTTTGATTATGTCTCTTCTTAGCAAGTCTGGTGCTTTCCAAGATCCCATCTAGTTATTTACATATAATGTCTAGTGAGCTGCTAATGAGTGTTACAGAGGCCAAGAGAAAGCTGTGGGAGATAGGCACGTACCCAAAGGGAGGATGCTACACTATGTGGATTTCAAGGAGCAGGTTTGGACTGGCTAAAGGGGTAGATACTGCTGAGCTGGCTGAATTGAGGTACCTCTAAAATCACACCAGGAGACCTCCTGCTCCACCTGTGTAAGACTAGGGCACATCCTGAGGTGTGTATCATGGGTCCCCTGGGTGTTTCTTAATCTAATCAATTTGACAGACAACATTAGCAAGTTCTCTTTCCTTCCCTTCTTCCTTACTAGCTTCCTGTCTTCCTTCTTTCATTGAGAAGATGAACAAATTCAGATCTTCTAGGACTATAGGCTTTAGGCAATGGTGGGCTAATGAAGCTTAACAATTGACTTTTTTTTTGGGAAAAGTTTGTGACTTTATTGACATAAACAGTAGGTGACATAGTACTTATGACTAATAATAAAAATGCATACTATACTTGCAAATTCCATGCTTTCAATAGACACTCACAAAAACATTTCTGTTGATTTTTGCTGGGGTCATATACCCAAGGCCAACTTTTGCTGCAATTCAACCACACCAGGGGAAAAAAAAAAGACTTGATTCCAGTCTGTTGCATCCTTTCATAATCAGTTTATCTTAATATCTGCTTTGTGGTCTGCTGCTGATTTACTACTGCCTGTGAGTTATGACTTTGAAATCGAGAGATCATTTGGCTTCATTAATGTTTGTAATGCAATTTTTCAAATAATGATTATCTTTAAGACCACCTTGCAAATTCTTGAACATTTAACTCTCGGGTCTTGTCACTGTCCCAGCCTGTTCCTGCCTCTGGGAGTGCCAGCTACCTGGTCAGATTATTTTCACATTTTCTCCAGTCACCAAATTATGTTCACTCTATGCCATGCTTCATGTGGAGAGTCTGGATAATGGACCATCCTTGGTGCCTGGAAACCAGCTAACAGAATGGACCAGAGCTTCTGAGAGGAGCTCTGGCCTCTTTATGAGGTGACAGCCCCCCCCCCCCCCAAGAACCACACTGTACCATTCATCTTCCAGCTCAGGCAGAGGTGCTCCATCCTGCAGAAGCAAGCCAAGACACAGAGGGGAGGAAGGACAGAGCAAGGCTTTTCAGTCTGCTTTCTTCAGGCTTCGTGTCTTCCCACCTGCTTGACACAGTCTGTGACAAGACCATTGGGGTCAGCATGACAACCCCAGTCTAGCCGCAGCTCTTCTCTGTGCCTCTATTGCTCTCCTTCCTCACTTGTGAGTCTGGCTTGTCACAAAATCCAATTCTGAGAGGAAGGTTAAGAAGATTTTTATTTATTTATTTTTATTTTTAAATTTTGTTTTGTTTTGTTTTTCGAAACAGGTTTTCTCTGTTGTAACTCTGGCTGTCCTGGAACTCACTCTGTAATTCAGCCTGGCCTTGAACTCACAGAGATCTATCTGCCTGCCTCTGCCTCCTGAGGGATTAAAGGCATGTGCAACCACCACCCTGCTATAAGATTTTTAAAGCAAAACTATAAATAGCGTAAGTCATAACACCAATATATATGTAGAGAAGAAAAGGAAAAAGGATCCCAAGATGTTTCTTTATTCTTTGTGTCTTACCTCCTACTCAGGAACCTGCAATTCCATGCTGATTCCGAGTCACAGCCCAAGCTGCCCCAGGACTTGACTATGGCGCACATGATTCCTCTTCACATTGTCTATTGATTGGGCAGTCAATTGCCCTAAAATTGAGTTTTGTGTTTTTGCCAGTTGATTGCAGAGTTGTATTTAATTTTCAGTATGATTAATGTGGCCATTACTAACTCTGTAGCTTCAGGAAGAAAAAGTAAGAGACTGTATTAGTTTTCTCATTAATGTGACCACCACAAGAAGCAACTTGAGGGAAGGAGGGTCTATTTGGATTCCCAGTTTGAGGGTCAAAGGAAGGAGTGGCTCCAACAGCGGCAGCAGGAGGCTTCTTCGGTACTGGTAGACCAGAAAACAAGGAGATTGGGAGGTTGGTGTTGGGGTTCGGATTGGCCATTTTGTGCAGGTCTAACACCTAAAGCCCGCCTCCAGTGACTCACTTCCTCCAGCTGGACTCCACCTTCTAAAGGGTCCACAATTCCCCAAACAATGCTGAGTACCAAGCTTCAAATGCATGAGCTTGTGAAAGACCTTTCACGCTCAAACCATCACAGACAGAGCAAGAGTGTGGGAAAAAGGAAGAGGAAAGCAAAAAAACCTACTTCAAAAAATACAATGTTTCATTTATTCTTAAACAATCTCTTATACGTAGTCGGTGCACCTTGATTGTATCCGCTCCCAATTCTCTTCTCACTTTCCCCAGGAACTCTTAACGTATCTCCCTTCCCGTTTTATGTTTTTGTAACTCAATGATTCCAACTGATGCTATCTATTGATCTATTAACTATCCTGTTGACTGGATCTGTGCAGGGCTTGTGTAGGCAACTATAGCTGCAGCGAGCTCAGGAGTGCAATGCCATGTCGTGTCCAGAAAGCCGACTTTCACAGCACTTTCTCATTTTCCAGCTCTTACATTCTTTCGACTTTCTCCTCTAAGACTAGGGAGAATGTAGAATTTCCTTGCGGAGACTTCCAGAGGGGCGCAGCTCCTGGGAGGGAAGCCATAGGGTGTGGGTCCACGGGTCCATGTGGTCCTTGGTCAGAGGACCAAGAGCGGGCAGAGGGCATAACTCAGTTTAATCCGGGAACAGGGTGAGAGGTACCCTGGAACATCAGAGGAAGCTCATTGGTTAGGAGGACAGTGCAGGTACAACAGCCTTATTAGCAGCCCGACCTAGGTATTTTCCCGGGGACCCGAAGGAGAGACCATATATGGTCATATAGGAAGAAATAAGTTGCAGCTCCAGGTAAACAGTTTGCCAGGTGGCAGACTTTTGGAGGGGTGGTGCCTTGCTGTGAAAGCAGGCAGCATAGCTTGTAGTTTGTCAGAGGAACGGGTAGAGAGACAGCCTAATGCCTTCCACTCTCAGAAATGAGAATACTGGGGTTCCAAGCACTCTTCTACACGACCTCAGCTCCAGGACAGCCCCACAGGAGATTTGAACACTCAACAGTCACTTATTCTCAGCTCTGACAAATTGTGAGTTTCTGTAGTAACTGATGATCATGAGAGAAAGAAGCTTGTCTGGTAAAGGTTGAGAGAAGCCCTAATCTACGGGTATAAGCATACCTAAGTAGGAGGCAGTTTAGCAATATGTCCATTTAGCAACAAAATTGTAGTAGATCATCCCTTTTTCCCCAAGCCTATATCATCCTAAACCATGGGCTTTTGACCACTTTTACAGTCCAGGTAGGAATTCCCTTTTGTGGAAAAAAAAAACCAAAACAACTCAAATCTGGTTGAAAGGCAGTTGGCTAAGCCTATAAGCTTGGTGTCACTATTGTATTAGTGAGTACGTCTTACCTGGCAGGTTGGTGTTGTACAAATACTTTTTATTCTCTCCCCGCCATGTGTGTGTGCATGTATACGTGTGTGTTTGTGGGGGAGGGGCATGAACACATATGTGTGCCAGGTGTCCTGCTTTGTCACTTTCTGCCTTATTCTCCTGAGAAAGGGTCTCTCACTGGACTTGGAACTAGGCTGGCAGCCAACAGGCCCTGGTGATTGTCCTGTCTCCACCCCTCATAGCTCTGGGGTTACAGGTGTGCATGTGGCTAGGCCTAGCTTTTGGACCTGAGCTCTAGGGGTTAGAAATCCGTTCCTTGTGCTCGCTCAGCAAGTTCTCTCTTACATGATTAAACATCTCCCCAGAGTCCCAGAATTACTTTTAATTAGCATTTATAAAAAGTTGAGATGAAATTTGTGTAACATAAAATCATTTTAATTGAGCGTTTACCATCCAGTAACCTTCAGCGTTCACAGTATTGCTCAGCTGTTGTCACTGTCTGATTCCAGAATACTTTGTCACCTCCAAAGGAAACCCTGTGCCGTTTCAGCCTCGCTCCCTCTGTTCTCCTCACTTCAGCCCCTGGTAACCACTGGTCCGCCTGGGTATTTCATGGATACATGACCTCATGTTCACCTAGCATGTTTCCAAGGTCTATCCTATATCATGAATTACTTTTAAATTCCAGAGAAAGTTAAGCCACAGGACCACTTCTCCTGTTAGAGTTCTCCTTCTGCCCCATTTTGCTTGGTGGTCTGTGAAATAAGGGTCATTGCAAACTCTAATTTGGTGCCTTACCCAGATTCCTGGAAAAAAGGGCAAAGCAGACTAAAAGAAATAAAGAATATATCCGTCTCAGAAGAACAACTATTCCTCCAGACAGAATCATTTATTCTGTAAGTTTTTGTTCTATTTTAGTTCATTGCTGCTTATAGATGGCACCGTGTTGGCAAGGTCTTAGGTGAGTAAGAACTGACTTGATACTGTCTCCTTAATGAGTCTTACCTTCTGATAGACACATGGGAACAAAAGACAAAGTCATGACAAGGCAGAAATAAAAGGGCATCCACAGAAACCTGTGTGCTCATCAGAGAGAACAGTGGCTTCATTTAGTGTGTGGGGAGTGTAAAACAAGTGTGCGACTCAGCAGTTCTGTCAAGGGAATGGTTCTATGGCAGTCTTTGCTTAAGTGCTTGCTGGTGGCTCCGTGCCTCATCGCTAATGTTTACAACAGGAGTACAAAACCGTTTATGAAGTTTCTGTTTTTTTCTTCTTATAGTCATCTTTTCTCTAAGCTTCTCATGAGATGAGCTCTTTGAGTAAGGATCTAGAGCTGATTCATGTTTGTGCAAACTTGAATCTCTGATGGTTTAAAGGCCCTTTTCTGTGTAATAATCAGACTCCAGACATCATTTAATGGTACTGTGTTAGTCAGAGTAATTTGATGTCAGCAAAACAACCTAAGAGATCTTCATAGTTTAATACAGTAAATGTTCACTCCATCCTGATTCAAAATAAGTTTAGAAGCTCTCTTCTAATGGCTCAGGGATTCAGTCTCCCTCTATCTTTGAGCTTGCTGTCCAGTGCAGGCTTCCTGGAGTCCTCATAGTCACCAAATTAAGCAAGTAAAGAGTAGCTGGGTAGAGAAGACTATGGAATTTTAGAATCTAGGCTTATATCATTCCAGTTACATCCCTGTGAATAACCATCTTAATGGCCAACTTGTTGGCATTCAGAAGTACCATGGAAACAAACCTCTAGGCATGTCTGTGGAGAGATTATCTGGATGATGTTGACTGAGATAGGGGAAGATCTACTCTGAATGTGGGCTGGGATCCTGGAGTGCACAAAAGAGTAAAAAAAGCTTGCAGTGCAAGCATAAGAACTTGAACGTGAATCCCCAGAACCCAAGAAAGACTTGAAAGTATACAATGAACGTCTGTACTACCAGTCTTCCTGACTGTGGATTCAATGTAACCATTTGCCTTAGGCTTCTGCCTACATGCTTTCCCTACCATGACAGACTATATCTTCAAACTGTCAAAAAATAAAATAAAACAAAACAAACAAACAAAAATATCTAATGCTTCTTTCCTTAAGTTGCTTTTCTAAGACATTTTGTCACAGCAACAAGTAACTAATACGGTCCCCTTGGTTGTTGCATGGGATCTGAGAGACTGCCTTGTGTATTCCCAAGAGAAAGAAATGATATTGAGCACCTATCCAGACTCTGCTGTGATTGTTACTTTCCCTCTTGCGCTTCAGGAGGGGAAGGTGTGGTAGAGGGGAGATGGCCTCCTGTGCCTCCCAGGACAGTCCTGCCACCCTTATGCCTCTGCTTTGCAGGATTCCAGCCTGGAGGGAGGATTCCTTTTAACCAAGGGCCATCTTCACTCTCCTGCTGACCATTTCCTGCAGTTCCAGAACACTCTGTCCCCGACCAGCGGAATATTCTATTACAAAGCTAGACTCAAAGCGAGGAGAGTCGATGGCCCCTTTCCTGTCCTCAGAGGTCCTTCCTCTTCTTGTAGTCCAGCCAAGACCAGACTGTAATAAAACTCGACTGAAGATTTTAATATCACAGAGGGTAATTACAATGCAGGAAAGTGTAAAAGTAAAATTAACTATGACTCTGCCAGCCAGGCCTCTGTCCTCAGAGTCCACAAGATGAGAACTGTCTAGCTCCTCTGGCCTGCCTCACTCTGGTAAAAATCAGCACTGTTCGTGGGACAAAGTCTTCGTGGATGTCTACCCATCCCTCCAGTGAGTCACAGTCCTTAAGTCCCCAAATCCCTCAAAAGATAAAAAAGTTCCTTGCCTTCTGAATCATTTATTTGTGATCCATGTCTACCCGTTCTAGTATGACAAGTTGTGAGAATTTCTTCTCCTTCTCCTTCTCCTTCTCCTTCTCCTTCTCCTTCTCCTTCTCCTTCTTCTTCTTCTCCTCCTCCTCCTCCTCTCCTCCTCCTCCTCCTCCTCCTCCTCCTCCTCTTTTTTAAATGGAAGAAAAGCCACCTCCAACAATAGAAGTGCTGTCCATGCTTAGCTGGAGAGCTCTTTAAATGTACAAGTCAACAGAACCTTCTGCCACCTTTTAAAAATCTGAGATCCTGGAAAAGAGCCTCTGATGATGATTATTATTATTGTTATTATTATTATTATTGAAGGCTAAGCCTCTTCAGTGACAAATATGAGTCCACCAAGATAATTAATCGAAAAAGCAAATCTGTATAGAATTTATTAGAAGCAACAGGACCATGGGTAGGAGGCAGATCCGTTTCACAGAGACTTGGAACATTAGCAGCTAAGCCCATTTCTGCGATTTCTGACTGGGCATAAGTTTTTTCTCCCCATAATCTGGCCTCTGCCTGTCCATGTCTGTGAGGGATTATCTTGGTTAGGTTAGGTGAGGCAGGAAGAATCTACCTTAAGAGTATCAGCACCATTCTCTTGTTTTGGGTCTCCATCTGAATTTAAAGGCAGAACTAAACACATTCATTGCTGTAGGCGCAATGTGACCAGCTGCCTCAAACTCCTGCCTCTAGGAATTCCCCAAACGCTGGAAGGCATCCTTGAACTGTGAGCCAAAATAAATCATTTATCTCTTAATTTTCTTTTGTCAGGATGTTTTACCATAACAACCAGAAAAGTACCCCATACAGAGTGTTTATGAATAGTTCTTCTATTGGGTACTTTGTGGCTTGGAGATGTCACTACTGTGACATTGTGATTTGCAGAGCAGAAACATCCTTGTAATTTCATTTTTCTGCTGTTGTTGATACAAGATGTTGATGTGAGACTATTCCGGACTCCATCTTCTTTGTTAAATTTGAGGATTATGTTTAGGATTAAAAGTTTGGGTCAAAGTTCAAATCCCTCCCCCCTCCCTGCAGGAAGGAAAAACATCTCCAGCCTTGGAGAGTGTTCAATCCTGAGACAATGGCCACTGATGCTCTAAGCTGCCCTCTCATATCTGCCTACAGGTGGCTTGCTCTTTTTTTTTTTCCTGTCATACTTTTATCAGCTACACAAAGACCTCGGGAAGTTCTTCGCACTTGTTATGCCCTCAGTTAATGCTTGTTGGAATGGGCGAATCACTGGTTAGTTCACACTGACCCTCTTGCTTCCAGAACTGCGGAAGCCTTGACCCACGTCCTCAGCACTTTTTTCCCTTCCATATTTCCAGTTGGCTACCTTCTGCTGACATGCACGCACACGCACACACACACACATACACATGCACATTGATCTTTAGTTTTCTGAAATTTTCCCAACTCTATTGACTGGCAGAATTAATTTTCACCTCCTTATACCACTTCAGTAACATTGTTAGTAAATCATGTCATACTGGATTTCCGATATTCACACTGAGGCTGCCTGCCCAGACAGAGTGTGAACTGATTAAACATAGGGATGGTTCCTATACACTGATTTCATGTTAGATGAGCAGAAGATGTTTCTTAAAAGTACGAATCAATAAATGAATGATTCAGCTAAGAATTGAGTCACGGTTATCAATCATCTATCCATTTTTCTTTGGATATGTTCTTTTCCTTTTATTCCCCCCCCCAGTTCCTATCAGATATTTCTGGTATTACCCAGGGGCAAGTATCATATATTTTCTCATTCGTTATTTTAGATATACTTTAATTAATTAATTTGTTTGTTTCATGGATAGGAGTGTGAATACGTGTCGAGGTCAGAGGTCAGCTTGGAAGAGTCAGTTCTCTTTTTCCACATGTGTTCCAGGGATTGAACTCTGGTTGTCAACCTGGACTGTGAATGGCTTCCTTTGAAGTCATCCTTCTGTTCTGTCCTCAGTATCCCAGCTGGAGTATTATGCTTTCACCTGCGAATCCATCTCACCAGCCCACATTAAATATATTTTAGGCATCTTCTAGGACCAAATAAAATGCCAGACCCTGGGAAGATAATGATTGATGATGATGATGATGATTTCTGTGAGACAATGAGCAGCACTTCTCCTTCCCAAGTTTTGAACTAAACAAAATAAAAGAATAAGAGAAAGAGCTGGTATCTAAAGCAAAGTTACAATACTTAAAAGCTCCGTAATAAAGCTGTTATTGGAGAATGTGCCTCATGTGGCTGGGTAAGTGGGCTTCTTCTCTTTTAAGTAATTGTTTTATTTTTTAACTATGTGTATGTGTATCTGCCTGTGTGTGAGTTTGTACAAGTGAGTGCCAGTGCTCACTGAGGCCAAAGGCAACAAATCTCCCTTGAACTGGAGTTACAGGGGATATAGGCCACCTGACATGGGTGCTGGATATTACAGTCAGATCCTCTGCAAGAGCAGTACACGCTCTTACCCACTGAGCCATCTCTCCAGCCCCTAATTGGGCTTCTCGGTATTAAACTGAAGCATTAAAGGGACTCACCCATTCAATGATCGCTGGTGATTCTCAGTGTGGTCAACTTCTATAAAATACACCAGCCATGGAGAAACAATGTGTGTTCTCTGAGGGAAACCTAGCCACCCCAGGAGAGGGCAGGGAAGTTGAGTGGATGGAAAAATAATCCTGGTTATCTCTTGGCTATCCAACTCTTCCTATTGTCCTGGCTCTCACTGGTGACTTCTCTTATGACCAACACTGAGAGTGACCGCTCCACTGTCTGTACATCTGGAAGCTGCAGCCAGTGCTAGTGCCACTTAAATGCAGTCTCTGTGATGGCCTAGGCTTTGTCAAGGCTGCTAATACCTGGTCAGGACAATAATGTCTGTGCTGATGCTTGTGGTTGTCACGGCCATGGAAGTTGCTGATGATGTTGGCATCAGATCTGCATACTTGATGTCTCGGTGAGTGTCTGCATCAGGATCTCTGAAAGGACCTTGGAGTCAGCACAGAACACACCCAGACACCAGATTCTTAACACAAAGGAGATGTAATTGCCCCAGAGGGACAAAGACAGGGGACAGGGAATAGGTGATAAGGGAATGGGGGGGGGGGTAGGGGATAAGGGATATTTGTCCCCAGAGGAATGAAGGACTGCCTCTGGAGAGGGGAGAGGCAGATGTCTCTCTACAGCAAACAGTGGGTTATATAGGGTTCTAAGTGGGAAGTGAAAAAGGGAAGGTACAGTTGGAGAAGGATTGGAGTGGCTGTTTGTGATTGGCTGGGAGGAGAACAAACAAGAAGAAATGTAGACTTTTTGGAAAAGGGGGATAGGAGAGGGGAGACTGGGGCTGTGGAGGGGTTTCTGGGAGATGGGCCTGTATATCTGTCTGCTCATGATGCATTGTCTTGTATTTTGTGACCCATTGCCATCTTGGGGATATGTGGGAGATATACTAACAACCTCTTCCTGCTTGCTCTTTTCCTGTGGCCAGTAAGCATAATATTCAGGCTGGGATGGTGAAGCTAGATCAGAGGATGGCTCTAGAAGGGCTCATGAGCAGCACCTCGGAGAGATGTCAGCAGAACTGAAGGAAGATAGCATTCTCCACGCAGTCTTTTTTGGAGAAGCCTGATGGATCACATCACCTACACTAAAGTATGAATTCATAATGCTTGCAAAATAGCTAATATCTTGTGAATAACACCAATTATTTGCAATGTGTTTTTTACTTTGGTGCTAAAAGCCAAGTATGTGTAAAATATGCCTGTTTTTATAACCTAGTGATGATATCCCTTATTGTAATATTCTGGAAGTTTCAAAACCAGGAGTTGGAAACTCTATCAGCCTCTGAGAGGCCCCTCTCACTCCCCTTGCCTTTCTGCCCTCCCACTCTGGGCCACCATCCTGATGTTGGCTTGTTTACTTTAGAGCTTTCTTGAGCAGGAATTCTTTCCCTCTATTTCTCATCTAAGATTCCTGGTGGGTCTCCCACATGCCTACACGTACTTGCAACCCGCCTAGACATGTCTGAGCCCTGGCCTGAATGAGCTTAAGTAGTGCTGGGTTCCCTGCAGGGTCAGGAATGAACCAGGAGGGGTTTACCTAAACTAATCCAGGAGCTTATTTCAATTAATAAAAGCAGGCTTCACAGGGAAGGCGGAAGGAGGACTGTTGTTGCTCAGATGTATTTCATCTAGCCCTGACTCAATCCACATATCTCAGCTGTCACACCTACAAATCTCAAAGGTTCATTACTCCAGGAATGGTTCAAACCCATTTTTTGAGGATATTTGGATAAAAAAACCTTGCTGGGGGAAGGTTCTAGACCTTTCCATGTTCTGTTTCTCACTTCTATTTCTATTTAGGACTAACATATTTGTGATTTGTGTTTGTTCCCTGGGGAAGGTGTTTGTTGAAATACCTCGAAGGGGTAGCAAGAGGAAAGTAAAGAAAACTTGCACAGATATTTTTAAAGCATGCAACTGCTCATGGATGCATAATACTGCTATGTATGTTTGCCTTTGCCCTGTTACTCACCAACTAATCCAGCTAGTTCTTTCATGTACAGCATCGATCCTCAATTCCTAGTAATGTTAGAATTCTCCGGGTGCTTACTGTCATTGCTGATTCCCTGGCTATTTTGTTTAACAGCATCACCAGGATCTCACTGTAGACTCCCCAGATATTGTGATCTCTCTGAAAAAAAAATTCAGAAAAAACACACAAACCACAGTGTAGGACATATATACAGTTTATTATGGAGCAACAAGAATAAAGAGAAATATTCTTAAGGGGTAAAGATGGTCAGATGGACCATCGTGCTGATCCACATTTTAGGTTAGTTTTATACTATTTCTAAATAGTCCATCAGACTGCTTTCCAGAGGAACGTTTTCCTGGATAGCTGATTGATAGGTCCATTTGGATTGACTCTTACATGAGAGGGCAAAGTATGCCTTATCAGAAAGCATCATGATAGTAATCTTGTAGGGTTAAGGACTTCTAGAATCAGGTTTAGATAGTGATCAACTAATTCCCATCTACATAGCAGTTTAGGATATCATACCTCCTCTCAGGTATATCTCAGACCAGAGATACGACTTGGTCCATTCCTTGGGCTATGGTAGTACTGGTAGTTCAGCACTGTAGTTCTAGCCTTAGTTTTACAAGATATTGATTGTGAGGGAGGGGTCCAGCCAATCCTGCCAACTAGTCACCTAACAACGTCATTATCAGTGTGTGCTTGTCTGGAACACACATGCAAATGCTCGGGTAGCCTCCTTATTTTAGGAAACCAGGATGTTGTTTCTGGAAGGGATATACCTCCTTTAAATTATTCAGTGAGTCTCCTTCCAGTTCACAGGCCTGTCTTTGCAACAGCAGGGAAAGCAGCAGGAAAGAGCCAAGATTTAGCAGCAAGGGAAACAAAAAGGGGAGAAGTCACCAGCAGAAAGATGCCAAGCAGGGACAGGACTACTGCAGAGCCCTGTCTGTTTTCTAGGTGAGAGTGCTGAAAGACAAGCATATGAATGGCTCTCAACCAGTGTCACTGCCACCTTGGGGACATTTGGTAACCTTGTGCTCCAGGGTACATTGCTCATGGGTCTGCTTCTTTCTAGACGTCTGTGTGAGGACAATAACTCCGTTTTGTGTCATTTTAATGCTATTTACCCAGTTCTGGATTTGGTTTTGTTTTGTTTTTTCGTTTGTGTTGTTGTTTTTCAAGACAAGATTTCTCTGTGTAGGCCTGACTGTCCTGGAACTCGTTCTGTAGACCACACTGGCTTGAATTCATAGAGATTCGCCTGCTTCTGTCTCCCGGAGCACTGAGATTAAAAGCATGCACCACCACCTCCCAGCTCAGTACTAGATCTTAATGGCTCTTGGTAAAAATATGACAAGTGGGATGTGCTCAGTTTGGTTCCCTCTCCTTTAGCTCTATCTTATGCGCCCCACCCCCCATCACAAAAGAAAGCCTTTTTTTTTTTTTACTTGATAGTTTAGCTAATAGTGATTCATACACTTGAAACTGGCCTCTCTTTGGGTTGAAAAGAAGTAGTTTTACAAGGATTAGTTGCTTAGAGGATAAGAACCTTATAACAGAGCTCACAGCACCACTGAATTTTGATCTACTGCTCAGTTAAATGTTTCTTAGCAATTCAGGTCTGAGGCAGGCATTCTGCGTAGGAGAGGAAAGTCTTTTTCTCGCTACCTTCCTAAGGTCAATGATTTGAGCCTGTGAGTAAATCCAATAAAAGACAGATATACAAGAGAAAAAAAAAATCAGTTTTAATTACGTACCTCTCCATTGTTGCTCACAAAAATATAGCTCAGGAAAGCAGCCAGAATGGAACATTTATAGGCCATCTTGGGCTTAGCAACAAAAAGGGGATTTTAATCTTGGGGAAAGAGAACTATGGGAAGATGACCAAGATCTGGATGATGAGCAAGGCATCTCTTAAGATGCAGTTACAGATTTAATTTGGTCCTGTCGCTGATGGTGAGTGATAGCCCTCATCCTTTTCTCTTGGTGCAGGAGATATGTCACCTTTACAAATGGGAATTGTTTTTCTAAGTGTAAATGTCCTCAAAAAGGGAAACATGTTCTATTTTCAGAGATTTTCCTAGGTCTGCTATTCCTCAATTGCCTTCAGCACAAGATAGCCCATATGCTGAGGAGCCTATTTTGGGATGGCTTACTCCCGTCCCCACCACTATCATAGTTCTTTATACATTGAGATAGACTTTTAAAGTCATATGTGCTCTGGTTTATATGGTCAATACATTTGGGAATTGTAATACATATTTCTGTAGGTCCCTGGTGTTGCCAGGAAGCTCTGTTAAATTGAATCTGATGTCCTGTTATGTATGACCTACACTGCGTCTTACAGGAAGAGCATTCATACTCTTTCACGACATTCCGTGGGTCCAGAACCTACCAAATACACGTCAGCATCCATCAACACAAAGAAGAAAGAGAAGACAGCAGGGCAGGGGATTTTATGCAGCACTCAGTGGGGCTGGTATGTTGAGTGCCATCTGGGCGGAGGAAGAGCTAATGGCCGAAGCTGGATATTTGCTGCTTGCCTCCCCTGGTATCCAATCCTGTTTCTGTCGAGAGGCTCTGCTCTCCTTTGGGATCCATTTATTTTCCATCTTATTGCTCATGGTCCAGATGGGGCTCTTGCTCTGGGGTGGAAACTGGACTAAGGCCTAAACCAGTTGTCACAGTATATTTTGTTGGCACAAAGGTAGGCTAGAGATACATACCAGCTGAATCAGTGTGAATTTCTGGGCATTTCTTAAGAGTTCTGAGTAAGAAATGTTCAGTGTGTTCTCTAGATATAAATTTACAAGGGATGAGAACATGGGATAGAAGCTGGCCAGGTAGGGTAGGAACCTCAAAGTGACAGTTCTGAGAGAATCCTTGCTGGGGGCTAAGAGTGCCAGAAGAGAGCTCTGATTAGAGTTTCTTTCCTTATCTCCTAAATGAGCACCTCTGCTAGAGGCTATATGAGCACTTGACAGAGATGGAGAGAGGGTGCCTGGAGTAGCCAGCTCACCCTTCTCAACTCCATTCTAATTTCTTCCATAAGCAAGTCCTTTACAAAGCACCCAGACTGACCCTTCCTGCTACATAGCTCTGAATACTGTACGCTCTCTTTCCCCCTCCCTTCTCCTTCCCTTCTTCCCTCCCTCTCTCCCCCATCCACTTATGAATCTGTTATAAACTTCTCTCTAAAGCTCATCCTCTGTTGTCTGTGAATTTCATTCTTCAAATTTGCAAGACAAGAACCTGAAAGCCACTGACTTCAGTGGCCTTCGATTTTTTTCGCCCAGACCCTAACTCCTAAGTAGAAGAAGCCTCCGTTGTTCTCCAAGACACCCAATATTCCTGTGTCATAAGGAAGGTGTTTCCAGAGCACATAACACTATTTTAGGGCTGTGGAGAAAGAGAAAGACCCTCAGAGAAAGAAATCAACACAGAGGCTGACTCATAGGACAGAGAGAAAAATCAGTCCCAGAAATCAGTTGATCATTAAAACTTGAATTTCTGAACTTCCCAAGGAAACGAGTTGATGGATTTCTTTTTGGTTCAGATCAGTTTTGGTCAAATACCTTGTTATTTGCAAATGTGAAAAACAAAATAAAACAAAATAAAGCTAGAACGTAGACACTGGGTTAGTTCAATTCCTTCAAGACCTAAGGGTGAACATAAAGTGAAGACAGAAAGAAAAAGCCTATCAGATTCTAAGAGGGTACCAGAGAAGTCTGCGGAAGAGGAGCCGTGACTCCTGTGAGGCGGAAGTACCCAGATGGTGACGGGCATATCAACAGCTGATATGCTACTTAGCTTCCAATTCAGTTCTTAAGGTTTAATTTTTTTTGCTAACTCCACAACATTTTTGTTTGAAACATAGTTTTAATAATCTAAATATAGTCTATAAACCTTCCCAAGGCCTACTGACCTTCTGAGAAAATATGCGAACTATAAAAACCAAAAATAAACCAAATCCCTTTTCTAAAACCTTTAACCATCTGAAAGTCAAAAAGGGCCACAGATTCCTACAGTTCAGCTCACTGAGACGTTGTTACCAATAGCAACAGATAGTTATTTTGAACACAAGCTCTAACATCGTCCTCTTTCTCCATGTTCTTATTGGCAAATGGACAGAAAAATCTATGGTAACCTCCCACAGTGAAAACATGAGATGATTTCAGATAGCCCCAAACATACAGCAACTTTGCCTTTCAACCCTAAGGCATGCTTAGCACCCGTGGCTTCAATGCCGTTATCATTTACATCCTCACTGATCAGCACACAAGATTCTCATGGCTAGGGATTCTGTCTAAACAATACAGAAGTACCGTGCTGATGGTCAAATGATTTGTTCATAAAGAAAAGAGTACACATGAGAGGCACAGAGGTTCTTGTGCTCACAAATAGGCACCAGGGAGAATCAGAAATATTAAACACACAGGATGTTTGTTCTTTCAAAGGAAGAGGTTTATAACCTGTTTTCTGTCCAGAAGGCTAGGAGTGGACATGGTTAATAGCCTGGCGACCTTTGTGCTGTGTGGCTGAGACTACACCTGGTCCTCCCTTAGACCCTTTATCATGAGATTGTCAATCTATAGAACCCCTCTTTATGGAAGGTATCACAGGTGCTTTACAAATACTTTCCATGAAGTCATGTTTTCAGTTTTGTTGTGCACACGGGATTGAGTTATTTATCACATCAGGAAATTTTTTACCAATTTGTGCTGTAGTTAAATATATCTAAAATAAACTACTGAGGGCCGGACTCCTGAAGTTTGAGCCAACACCAGCTACTGAGTTATGTTGAACAGAACTACCTTATCACCTCCCTCGGATTGTTACGCTGCTGGCCGTGGTGGTCACAGAGACACCTCCCCACCCCCAGTACAGAATATTTTCCCACAAACCACTGCTGGAAGGAAAGATGGTAATTTGGGGCCAGTTGGGAAATTTCATCACGGCATGAAAACTCCTATGGAAGTTAAATCTTTCGCTTTTGGAAGAGTGGTCATTAATTCTCACAAATCCTTTCTATTCATATCTAGGACATTCTAAGCACTTTCCTATCCATCTTCCATATAGCTGTTTGCATCTAAAGCAAAGCCAGTTAGTGAAAAATGCACAGAGCTATGTGGCAGTTTTAAAACACACATTTAAGTTCTTTTTCATATACCTCACAACACGGTGGGGCTTACTTCTTTTCCCTTTGAATACTGAATTGGCCTTAGTCACTCACTTTTAGAGAATATAATGCATGAAGTGGCACCATGTGACTTATGATGTTACATCAGGTAAAGCAATATAATGCCCGCTAAGTTGATTTTTCTAGGACACATACTTTGGGAGCCTGGAGCTCTTGCATGAGAAGCAGGTTCTCCAATGCCACCATATAGAGAGCCCAGTGTGAACAACCTTCTTCATATTTGGGGTTTCTCAATCTGTGTGGCTTTTTATCTTCCTAGAAACTATCCTACAGGCCTGTTTGCTTGGGAGTGGGAGTGGGAAGATAGAGGTAACAGGTAGGGGCTGATCATACAACCAATCCAATTGAAGGAGTCAGAAGCACTTAACCTTTTGATGTGAGACATGGGAAGAATTAAGGCTACTTTTAATATCATAAGTGTGACCACCTAAATGTCTTTCTTGAATGACAGGAGTTAAATGACTGGATTCTAAGATGCAAAACCGGGTTTATCCCTCTTAGATTCGCCCATCAGGAGAAGCTGTGCTGAGGAGTTCTTGGCCTGTTTCCTTTTGTCTTGCAAAAACTCCACTTGCTCTTTCTTTTCTCTTAAGAGCAATGGTCCCTTTGGATCTGTGTGAGGACCTGGCAGAGAGATCCAGGTCTGGGAAATGGAAAGGAGAGTGTGAAGTCTTCACAGGATGACTAAACACTGGTCCTGAACCTCCTCAGGATAAACACATTTTGAAATATGAGCGAAGGGAAGAACTATGTGTCAGGACAGAGAGCAGGATCTGGAGCTGGGAGTTCATTGAACACATGCTCCTTCGTGGGGTCAGAGGATGTGCTGGCCTCTATCTTACAATCCTGTTATCTTGATCTCCTAATGATGGAATTACAAGCATGTGCCACCCTACCTGGATTCATTAGATTTCATTTAATTTCAACTAATCCCTTTAAATATGCTTTTAGATTTATTTTATGTGTATGAATGTTTTGCTTTCAACTATGTATTTGCAGAACATGCATGTTTGGTGACCGTGGAGGTTAGAAGAAGGCATTGGATCTTCTGGAACTGGAGTTGTGATGGTTGTAAACCACCACATGGGTGCTGGGAACTGGTCCTGGGTCCTTTGCAAAACAAAACTGCTGGGACATTTCTCCAGCTTCTCCGCTGTATTTTAATAACGATAAAGAGGACTCACCTTCTAGTGAACATACGTTTCATGATGGGAATAAACTACAAGTTTATATCTTATATAAACTACAAGCTGAAATGTCAGCTTGGCAATTTCATGAAGGAGAAGAAGGAACGGAGAAGGCTGGTCTCTCCGTGTTTGTGCAGACCGCTCATAAGAACAGCTGTAAAAGAGGGCACTAATGGCTTCTAGTGTTGCTGTCCAAGGCAGAGGCTGAAATACCTGACAGAAATCTTGCCCAAACACCTGTTCCCGCAAGATCAAACCTCACACATTCCTGGTGCATTTTCTGATCAAAGTTTTGATCTGCTTGGAGATTTGAAAGTAAAATGAGTCCTACTTTCTGCTGTGGGAGAGATTTAAGGAGACCTACATTTAATTCCTCCTGTGAAGTGTGTTCAAAGACATCACGAGATCCCAGCAGCAATGGGTTTCAGATCCTGTGTGGGCTGATGAGGCACCACGTGGGGTGGGCAGAAGCTCTTCTCTCTTTAGTGAGCCTTGCAGAGAGGAATACCAATCAGAATCGAGACAGGAGGCCAAGCACTGAGGTTGTGTTTTATGTGGCAGCCCTGCAAAACAGACTCAAGCCACCCAGAGTGCTGCCACTCTCTGGACACATCTGGTCATCGTCCTTCAAGTGCAGCAGATGCCTTGCTTATCCAGGAGGACTTGCTAGGCAGGTGTTTGTCTTGCCTTTCATTCCCATGGGGCAAAGCTAGAGAGAGCTAAGCTCAGGAAAGCTACTGGGCATGCGTGGGGTAAGTCGAGAAGGAAAAGAGTGGCTAACACTTGGGGTTGGTTTTTGCCTCTGTGATCACTGGAAGATGCCGATGTAGGGATGGAGTCATGAATGCAGTTTCCATGCCAACAAGGCAGAGTTCTGTAAGTGTAGGGCTAAATACAAAATAGGGGAAATTAAAATACTATGCTTTAAAAGTTGGCCCTTCATAACACATGCATCGCAATGATGTCTAGTAAGGACCAGAAGCAAAGGACAGGAAAGTGTGCCTTCCCTTCCGCAGTTAAGATCGGCTCTTTTAGGAGGCTGAGCAAAAGCTGAGACCTGTGGGTAATTGAGAAACAGCACAGTCACCTCCGTGAATAGAGGTATTCCAGGCAGCAAATTGTTGTGGGGGAAGAAACTCTGGACACAGAACCTAGTCAAGGAGACTCACTGATATGCTGCAGGTCTCTTGAACCCATCGGACACTGGCTTCTTCTGGTCCTGGGCTCTCTCTGCTCCAGCCTTCCCTCCTCTTTTTACTGTGACCATTGCACCTTGACTTGTTGACACAGTCCAACCACTGTGTTGATGACATTACTGCCAGCACGTGACTCTGTATTTCCCAGCTTTCTCTACTGACCCTTAGGCATCCTCTGATCTGCTCAGCTATTCCTGACCTTGGACCGTGTTGAGACTTTTAATTAGTCAAAGCCTTCTTACCAGAACTCCAGCATTTTTCCTTTGGCACAAATTTCAGCTGATGTGAGGTTGAGAGAAGAGTCTCTCAGTCTGTGTTTCTTGTCCCACTAGTGTTGACTAAACACAGTTTAGGGATAGGTTCGATCCTGTCCTTAACCGAATCTCTCCAGTAGTGATTCTTAACAGGAGTGGCCATAGAAGGACAGACAAGTCCTCATGAGTCTGTGTCAAGTCCTCCCAGAGCAGGAAAAAAGGCTCACAATGGAAAGGCGAACTGATGTATGTCCGGGAAGCAAGCTTTCATTTTACATCTGTTTCTTCTTCCTGAATCATTTGCAAACAAGGGCTAAGGAAAGGCCCCACTGTAGAACTGGTCAGCATTTAGTGTTTCTGCAACAGGAGCCAGATGTGGGAGCAATCAGCCGGCTACAGTTTAGAACTTAGCCGGGGTCTCCCTCACACAGCACAGGCCCCTCGCAGGTGGAGGAGCTGGGTCTCAGGTTAGTGTTACTGTTTTCTCTCTGCTCACAGTAAGCAGAAGCCAGTGAGATCAGGAATAAGATTCGTCCCACAGTTGTTTCTTTGATTGTAGTGAGCATCCTCACCCTCACTCCCACGCCCCAGTTCTACAAGCAGAGTGTGTGATCTGAAACAAGATAACATGGGAGAGCTAGGAGAGAGACAGAGGGGGAAAGAGAGCCTGCTCCCGGCCACCCATGCTCTTGAGTTTTCATACGTCTCTGGGCAGGTCTCATGTTATTCCTGTCTTTTCTTATCCGACATAAAATTTTCATACTGGGACCCTTGAGTTGTGGTTAGTGCTACTGAGAAGAGCACAACACTACCAGTGCTTCATACACACACAGCCACCTCATATTTCCTGCCTATGAAGCATCCTGCTGGCTGCCTTTGATATTTTATTAATACTGACATACTGAGGGGTGGAGGGAAAATTGTTCTTATGCACTAATCACCCCTCATTTTAGAGGAAGAGTGTACGACTTACAGCACTGCCATTTTTGAAGAGTCAAAATCAGCGTTGGGATGGGATACACACCCCCCATAAGGTAGCAGAAAACTAGTAAGGCTTTGTTGCTTTGTGGCCAGAAAATTAACACATGTGAGAAGAAACCTTTTCAGAATTTTTGTCTTAGCGAAACACAACTACCATGCAATTCGAGGGCTTGTTTTTCATTTTGTTTTGTTTTGTTGAGACAAGGTCTCTCTGATGTTGGAGTTGAAGGGATGCCAATGACAGGAGAGAAAGGCGGATATCGGTGCTCATGCACTGAGCTGTGTACCCTGGCCTGTGGAAAATCACATGGCCCTTAAAAACGGCAGTTTCTGGCACACCTGTTGAGCCCCAAAAGCAGGAAAACCCCTGCGGAGGCCATGCTTCCACTTTCTCTGTCTTTGTGGAAACCTTTTTTGCCAACATAGGCTATATGATTAAACTAAAGTCTTTACATAGGAGCTATTAGATGATTGGGCCTTTACCGACCTTACCCCTCCATCTCTGGCTAACAAGCTTTAGGAAGGCTGGTTAAAATGTCTAGTAAGCATAGATCAATGTCATTGGGCCTCTCCCTTGTGCACCGCCCTACTTTTGCCATAACCCGTTTCCTTCCACAATAAACTGATTTGCACCATGAGGCATTAATCCCCAGAGTCTGTTTCTTGGGCTAGTGACTCTGTCTGCCACTCACTCGCTTGGGAACGCTGCACCCACAAAAAACCCACACTCTATGTAGCCCTAGCTGGCCTGTAACTCACCATGTGGTTTCAGACTTGTATAAATCCATCTCTGCATCTAGAGTTCTGGGAGCCACTGTGCCTGGCTCTGTTTAGCACCTTCTAAAGCCAATAGATGACCTTAGGTATTTAGAGAAAGTCAATCCACAATAGGGCAGGATAATAGCGGCAAACGAGACAAGACTAAATTTAATTAATATGGCCTATTTTGAGGGATGCTGCCTTTCTAGCCTGTCCATTCTATGAGCCAAACATTTGTTTGCAATAAGACAAGAAAGTCTACTTGCTCAAAACATATGTTTCAACATACTTATTTAATGAGATTATTTAATTCTAGACTTTTTAACCTCAAATTACTGACAGTAGGAATTTGTTTTCCAAGTTGTCTAGGAGACTCGCCTTGGTTCTGATCTAGTTTGACCGTCCTTGTCCAAGTTTGGGAAGTTCATATTTATTGCCCACCGCGCTTTCTGTTCTATATCCAGAGCCTTACCCCATTTGTTGGTGTTTTTATTCAGCTCAGACAGAGTTGGAAAAGTGGCCTGGCATTCCGGAGTCCAGGAACCACACAGCTCTAACAGGAAGGTGCCCTGGCAGTCAGGAGCCCAGGGACCATACAACTCTGAGGTGGAGAAGGTGTCCCCAGTGGAAGGGTATCCTGACATTCAGGAAGAAGGAACCACACAGCTCTTGTAGCTCTGTCTCAGGGAAGGCTTCCCCAGCGGAGCTGGAGTTTCACAATGTAACAACTTCTCTCAGCTCAGCTCAGTTCTGCTCTGGTCTGAAGGGAGAAGCTTCCTCAGTGTTGCAGCTCTGAAGGGAAATATCCCTGGATAAGCTGAGGTGTTCTGGCTGAGCTGAGGTGTTCTTCTGTGCTTCCTCTCTCCTCTGATTTTCTTCCTTTATAGTTGCCCCACTTGGGAAGAATGCAGCAGCAGAAGCTGTACTCCCTACTGAGCAGAGTGCAGAAGGCTGCTCTTTATATAGTGTTCCTGGGGGAGGGGTGGGGTGGGGATGGGAGGTGGGAGGGAGGGGGTGGAGGGGGTGGAGCCTCCCAGGGTGGCCTGTGATTGGTGGGATTTTTTTGCCTTTATTTGGTTAGTCTGGAGAGGGTTGAGGGACCCAGGTTAGGGCCATGTGTGTTAGTTGGGGCTGCTTCTGCCCTGCTCTGCCAGGTTGGGGGACCAGTCTGAAGTTCTGCCTCTTACAAGAGCTGATAGTGAGAATCTGAAGAGTTAAAGACTTAAAAAGATTCAAGTTTAAAGAGAAAAGTGTTTGCCACTCTTGCCAAATTCCAGGGTAATCACACTCTTTTTTCTGCTCTTTTAATTTTCTACAGTGAAGCCAGGCTACACGACTCTGGAGTCAGGCAGCCTGGATTCTCCTACCATGAGCAAAGCTCCCTATAACCCTATGCAGCCCCACCCATTTCTTCCTGCTTCTCTACAAGCCCCCAGCCAAAACCATAATTCAGTTGCCTTTGGAGGTCTTGCCAAAGGCACATTTCCCGAACTCAGCTGTGCAGAACCCTGTTCCATAAGCTTGTAAATAAGGGGGCTGTAAAACTAGTATGCTGTGCTAAAACAAAGAGAAATTCTGAATTACATGAGAAGGATCATTCGTCTTGGGATGTACCAGAACTTCAGTGTGTTAAAGCACATTGCAACTTGCAAAGGAGACACAGTATTCATATTTTCCAAGTGTGTACTATCACGGTGGACTACTCTGTGGTATGTGTATGTTAACTTCAAGAATTTTCAGTGAACCCAAATACAGTTTTAGAAAATGTTGGCCTAGGAACATTCGCTAACGTTATCATGAAATACATCCTCACATGGTCCAACTCTGGTGCAATGAAGAATGAGGAAGGACTAGAAACCTAGATTTCTTCTACTTCGGTATTCTAGTGGACAGCCTGCACCCAGCTCAGATCTCTGAATCGGTTCTGATCCCAGTGGTCTCCTCCCTATATAGCCTAAGGCCAGCACTGAGGATTCTTTCACTTGACTCCACACTACCTTCCCAGCTTTACCACCTGAGGTGAGAGGTGGGAATATAGTCAGACAAGGCAGAAAACTGTATCAATTGCAATCACCACCTGCATTTATTATATAATTCTTGAATCTGTCCCTATATTCTCAGACCCCTGATCTTTTCCATTCCACCGTCTTTTTAAATAATATTAAAAAATATTCTTTGAGCAGGGTGGGATGGTGGCACACACCTTTAATCCCAGAACTCAGGAGGCAGAGGCAGGCAGCGGATCTCTGTGAGTTCAAGGCCAGCCTGGTCTATAGAGTGAGTTCCAGGACAGCCAGAGTTACAACAGAGAAACCGTGCATTTAAAAAACCAAATATATATATACACATACACACACACACACACACATATATATATACACATATATGTATATATATACACATATACACACACAGATATATAAATTCTTTGAAACCTTCATATACATATATAATGAAATACAATCATACCACCCTTTCTTCCCTCCAGTTCACTCCAGATCCCTCTAGATACACCCACCTCCCAACTTCGTGTATTCTTTCTCCTCTTCTTCTTCTTTGTAACTAATAGATCCAATTAGGATGTCCATATGTGTATGCATATGGGACCATCCAGTGGAGCATGGACAACCTACCAGTGGGCACTTCCTCTAGGACAGATGATTCTCCCTCCTTCAGTGTGTTAGCAAGCTAACGTCTTCATTACTTCATGTACAGAAGGTCTCCGACCTAACAATGGTATGATTAGTGATTTTTAAATTTACTATGGCACAAAGTGATATGTATTCAGTAGAAAATGTACTTCAAAATTTGATCTTTCTCCAAGCTAGCAACATACCCAACAATATTCTCTTGCCATATTTGGCAGCCACATTGGTTTTTGATTTCCAGTCAGTCACATGGTTATAGAGGTTAATAACCAATGATCTATAGTCACTATGTTGACAGCATTTTTTTCATGGTTGAGCTTTCTACTTTTTTATCTTGTCATGTCCATAAAATGCCCATTGATGTTGTGATGTGTGGACATGGACTCTTTGACCCTTCTGAAAATATGCTTATATGGTTCTTCCCTATGTCAGTGCTCTGAGCCTATTTAAGGGAGACTAGGCTAAGAGGTGATGTTCTGTAGGTTGGGTATGTTAAGTATGTCATCATCTTTACAATTTTTACTTTATGTGTGGTGTGTCTGTATGTGTGTGTGTGTGTGTGTGTGTGTGTGTGTGTGTTACATGTGTGTAGGTACCCTCAGAGGCATAGGCAGGAGAGGGCACTGATCCCCTGGACCTGGAGTTACAGGTGATTGTGAACCACCAAGTTACAGATGATTGGGAACTAAATTTGGGTCTTCTGCAAGAGTAGAAATTGTTCTTAATGGCTGAGCCATCTTTCTAGTCCCTAAATAGATTTTTATATACTTCTAGTTTATGACAGATTTATTGGGGTGTGACTCTGTTATAAGCCAAGGGGCATCTATATCATCTTGTTTAATTCCCACTGTAGGTTTAGGAGATTATTCTATTGTTCCCATTTTACCCCCAAGAAAACAGATGTAGGGAGACTAAACAGCTTGTCTACAGTCACACTGCTAGTAACAACATCTCTGGGATTGGATCTTGTATCTCCCACTGCTTAGCCATTGTCTCTGGTTCTTCAGGGCTGCACAAAACTGTCTTTGAAGGATACAATGGTGAAGTTTAAGGAAATACATTTCCAGCTTGTCAACATTCTTTACTGAGAAATTCCACCCCAGTGCATGTAC
Organism: Cricetomys ansorgei; assembly: GCA_026225945.1. Classification (NCBI taxonomy): domain Eukaryota; kingdom Metazoa; phylum Chordata; class Mammalia; order Rodentia; family Nesomyidae; genus Cricetomys; species Cricetomys ansorgei. The sequence goes on from JAMJFZ010000116.1 coordinate 12,248,214, forward strand.
ATGGGTCCCTCAGATTCCTTCCCCATTTCAGACCTTATTCTGGACACATCACCCCAAGATGTAAAATCCTCAAGTCTTGGGCAAATTTTTGGACAGGCCATGAAGGTTCCACAAACCCTTAAGCTTCCTCTCCTTCTGACTTACTCTAATGTTTCTTAAACCTGGAGAACTATACTCTAGAACACTCCCTATAATGGAGGTTATGATCTGGTTATTCGAGGGGTGGGCCTTGCAGAGAAGGAAAAATTTTGCTTAATGATCTTGCCTCACTCTTCCTGGCTATTGAAAGTGAGTCTCTAAAAACAAAGCAGAGACTACCAATAAAAAAATACAGAATGCTAAAATTAGATTTCTTAAGAAATTTAAATTTGTTTTTTTCTCATCTATTTTTAAAGTAGTGCTTTCCAGTGGCACCAGTTCTTTTAAATGTACCAGAGCCCTTTCCAAGAAATATTAGCAGAAAGGCACACAGATAAAATTATTACGTTGTTTTTATTTTTTTCAAAACTGGCAGTTAAAACCTGTATTGTAAAATCAGATTATAAAATATTCATTTTAGTTACAACCAGTGATCATCTAATAAACCAGTCATCTAATAAAAATTTAAAATTAGCTTTAACTCATTAACAAAAAAGTTATGGGTATCTTTTGTAATAAATATAGATATAAATATTTATCTTATTGTATTATTGTGTTTAACAATCATAATGTGTGATCTAATGTGTTTTTAAATAACTAACATCTTAGGTTACAGAAAAAATTTACAATTCCATTTAGTCCATGAATTTCTCATTAAAAATGGGGGCAGGTGGGAAGGGGAGAGTAAAATTTCATTTTCCACCTGTTGGTACAAGGGTGCCTTTTAATTTAAGAAAACATCAAGGATGAGAAAAGAGGAAAGGATTCAAATAAAACAGAAATTGGCTTTTACAAGCTGTAGACCATCCTGGAGGAGGCCCTAGAAACCTAGAAAGGCAACTGCAGGGGCCCAGAGCTGTTCAGTGCCTCTGTACTGGTGGTTAAAAATTCATACAGTTAACAAGGAGGGGGGGAGAAATAAGAGGGAGGTTGTGAGAGGGGTTGGAGGGAAAAGAAGGAAAAGGAGAAGGAGAAGGAGGGGGAGGAGAAGGAGGAAGAGTGAACTGACATTGAATGAAACAAAACTGCTTCAGAACTAAAAAGAGGGAAAATGTCAACAATAAATGGTGGCCAAGTTAAACAGAACTTTCCCAATTTTTTAAAAAGTTAAACTATAATTTACTGGGAACTTAACTCTGTACAAGTTCAAATTACCTCTCTGCCTTCAAATCATTCGAAAAGACATCTTCCTTATGGTGACATTTAGTGTGCTTCAGACTGTCAAAACACAATGGCCATTTCAGATGCGGCAGCCTAAATTACAATTCATAGATTCAAAGATCCCCATTAGCAAGCAACTGGTCTACCAAAATTGCTTATAAATGCAAAGAAGGTGGACATTTGGAGATAGTTAGAGATGGATTCCTGTAAGTTGAAATGTCAGTGTTAATAAATAAAATTCTAAGAATTCCAAGTTCAAATGCATTGGGTCTGGGGATGATAAACTTTCTGGTACCATTTTGGGCTTAAACCTGGAGTGTGTTTTATGTGGTCTCAGTAAAGACAGCTGTGGATCAAAGTGAATTTCTGGATATATTACTACATTTTTTGTTTTGTTTGTTTGTTTTGTTTTGTTTTAAGAGGAGAAATGATGACTGCAGGGATCTTGGAGAGGCAATACCAGAAGTAGAGGGAAAATCTGACTGGGCCTTGGCATTGAAAGAACCATGTCAGTGGCTGGTTTTTTATTAAATATTGATGTTATCATTTTATCTAGTCTGACTGTATCTGGTACATCTCCTTACAAACACTACACAGTTATGTGCTTTTTTCCAGATCTCACTAGGTAGCCCAGGCCGACTTGGAATTCTCTGTGTAGCCCATATGAGCCTTGAATGAGTAGTTTTCCTGCCTCAGCCTTCTGAGTGCTTAGATTATAGGCATGCAGCACTATGCCTGGCTACATGGCTTATAAAATGTAAGTGTCAGGGTTGGGGAGATGGCACGAGGACCTGAGTTCAGATCTCTAGCCTCTCACTATGTAAGAGCCACAGTGTTGGCATGCATATGTAAGTCCAGCACTGGAGTTGGGGGCGGGTCTAGAAACAGGTGACGAATTCCTGGAACTCATTGGTTGGCCAACCTAGTGAGTGGAATGGTTGAGATCCAGGTCGACAAGACACCTCATCTCCAAATATAAGGTGGGCGCGTAACTGAGAAAGATGCCTGATGTCAACCTTGGACCTTCACACACACGTGCACACATGTATTTTAAGGTAAATACATGTGCACACATAACATATATGTGCACATATGATTTAAGTATTATGAAGAGTTAAAATAAATTGTATAAAAAGAAATATTATGCAAATATTATATTTCTTTATTGTTACTATTAATTCACCATCTTAACTACTATTATTAAAGGAAGCCTAAGAGAGTTAATTTAGCGTGGGTCCCAGACTAGGAGAAGGATCTACAACAGACTGGACACTTCACTATGTCATAACAAGTGGCCATGTGACCTAAGCTGTCTATCGTAAAATGGTGCCATCTGATATAGCAAACCACGTGTGTTGCAGTACAGATAATGACATCCTCCCCACCCCAACTGTTAGTGATCAAGTTGGAGCTTGTACAGAAGGCAGATCATGGGTAAGTGGTCAGATTCCCCCAACTCCTCTTACAGACATGGCTGCTCAGCATGCTGGTCCGGCCTGAGTGGACAGTCACAGCATATCAGCCCACTCAGGAGTGTCCCCAAGTGACAGTGAGAACAGAGAGCTTCCCAGGAGTTAAGAACCTTGTCAGCACACCGGGCTGTTCTCAACAGTATGTACTTAACAAGGCTGACTCAGGTCCCTGTCACCATTAAGTGTCAGCAGATGGCAATCCTGAGTCTGGATGTGACCACACAGTTAAGGGGCAAGAGCCTGACAGCCTGCTCACAGGACTGGTCTGTGGATGCCTCCCCTAAAATTCATAAGTTTGAAGTCATAAAGCGTCAGAAAGTGACTGGTTTTAAAGAGGCCATTGGAGTTAAAGCGAGGCCATTGCAGTGGATCTGAATCCCACATAACTGATGTGCATGTAAGAAGATGAAATTCAGCGGGCGAGATGGTTCAGCAGATAAAGACACTCGCTGCCAAGGCTTCTGACCTGAGATCAATTCTTCGGAACCCGTGTGGTGGAAAGGGAGAACTGGCTTCTACAATTGTCTTCTAACTTGTGCATCAGTGCTGTGGTACACACACACACCCCACCACTAAATGTTTTTAAACAAGAAGGAATCTGCATACATTCAGAAGGAAGACCATGCGAAGACAAAGAGAGAAGAGAAGCTTCCCAAGGCAGGGGGAGGGCTGGACTAGCTGTGCCTTTATCAGCTTGACACATGCTAGAGTTGTCTGGGAAGAAGGGACCTTAGTTGAGAAATTGCCTCCATCACACTGACCCGTGGGCAAGCCTGTGGCACACTTTCTTGGTTAATGATTATGTGGGAGGGCCTGGCCCATTGTGGGCAGTCTCACTCCTGGACATGGCGGCCCTAGGTTGTATGAAAAGGCAAGCTGAGCCACCCAGCAAGCAGTGTTCGTCTGCTTCAGTTCTTGCCTCCTTCAGGTCCTGCCTTGAGTCCCTGCTCTGACTTCCCTCACTGAACCAAACAAACCCTCTTCTCCCCAAGTTGCTTTCGGTCTGGTGTTTTATCACAACACTAGAAAGCAAACCAAGACAGGGCCCCGTGAAGGAACCCATGATGCTGTCACCGTCATCTTGGACTTCCTGTAGAACCGTGAGAAAGCAGAATCTCTGTTCTTTAAGCCGTCCTGTCTGTGGCAACTCATTATAGCAGCTCGTAGCATTCCCTTCATGGCGGGCAAATCAATGTGTCCTCGGGATATTTCAGGGAGTGGGTTTATCTCCTGTGACCACAATGTTCCTCCCCTAATCTGTGTAGTGGTGGTGGCAGCTGCTCCCAAGGTTAGAACTGATGATGGCTTCCCTCTCCCAACAGCTACTACATCACATCCTCTCCTCCACAGGGGCCACGCTGGAACCTAGTGAAGAAGACTCTGTGTCACCCAGACCCTTGAGACTGTTGGAAACTCATGGGAATTTTATTGCTCCCTTCTTTGCCTGAAAGAGCTAGAAGCATCAGCATGTGTTTACAGTGACTGCCTTCCTTCAGGGGGAAGCTGGGATTGCTATAGGCTCAAGAGTTTCCAGTATCCTACAGGTAGATTCAGCCCTGGCCTGCTGACACCCAATCCCCTGTTCTAAAAGAGTGTAATTTGTGTGTATGTGTGTGGCACGCATGTGTGTGAGGTCAGCGTATAATTTTCAGGAGTCAGTCCTCTTCTACCACCATGTAGATCCTGGAGATCAAACACAGGCCATCAGGCTTAGTAGCCTCACCTGCTATGTGGTGAATGTCTCTCATCCTTTTAGTTCTCCTGGGCTAGGTAGGCCTGCCAGTGGCCTCCTGCTGTGGCTATTTCTGAGTTTCTTCTTTGTCTCCCATCCCATCACTTTCTTCCACCATAAAACTAATTCCATGTGGATATGATGTGAGGTAACCAGTGCAGTTCTGCACCTTTCTCAGGGTGGGATTTTAAGCCAAAACAACCCCATCCTGCTTGACACACTTAATTATCCAGTTAGCCAGAACTGAAACCACAGAAGGCACAAAGCAAGGCTAGTACATTTATGGACTTTCCCAGAACTACCGATTTTGATGGATTGGGTCTTCCCTTTCATTTTGGCAGGTGTTGCTTTTTGTTTGCTGGGTTCCAAGGCAAACAAATAAATGATACTTCCATCATGGTGGCCATTGTGCTAAGGTCTGGGGGCCTGTTACACAATTATTAAATCAGTTTAGATATTCGAGATGGCTTCTGAGCTCCTGTGTGACCTTGACTGACACGGTGACCTTCAAGGCCATGTGACCTGGATCCCGCCCTGCCTGCTCAATCAGGTCACATCATCCTGACCACTGTGTTCACTTGCCCTCCATGTTCCTCGTCTTCCGTGTTACTTTTCTTTTCATTTTCTTTCCTTTTAGTGTCCTTTCTGGCTGAAGACCGATGCATGTGCTGTTAGTTAAAACGTGTGGAAGATCCTTCCTCCTCCTTGTCAGTTAACTCCACTCAAACTTAAAAAATCCATTTGCAAATGCCACTCCCTCCAGGAAGGTATGCTTGATCTCTTCCCAAACACCTTGTGGTACTTACTCACAGAACTACAGTCATTGCGGCCAAATGCTGAGCACAGTCACTGTGTGATTAATTGATTTCCTTTTATTGAATTGAACTGTAAATGACATCCAAGACCCAAGATCACATTTTGTTCTGTTTTGTTTTGTTCTTTTCATGACAGGGTTTCCCTGTTGTAACTCTGACTGTCCTGGAACTCACTCTGTAGACCAGGCTGGCCTTGAACTCACAGAGATCCGCCCACCTCGCTTCCCAGGTGCTGGGATTAAAGGTGGGCACCACCATTGCCCAGCATTTTTATTTTTAAGTCACCATTTTATTTCCAGCATACGCAGTGCCTGCCTGATACATACAAAAAGCTAAGTATCTGTTGAATGAACAAGAGAAAGGGTGAATAAATGCTCCCCGGTCTCTGTTTTCCCCTGGAGCATAAGTTCTTAACCTCGGTTCCATAGTCTAAACAATGGGGAGTTTTAGAAAGTGCTGATGGCTGAGTCCCAACCTGAGTTTTTAACTAGAGTGTAGACTGAATGTTGGAACTTTTAAATGCTTTCCTGATAGTTCTAACAAGCAGCAGGCTTGTAGACAAAATGTCAGAAGAAGCTAAGCTCACAAAGTGTCTATGCTGACATTTATATATCTACACATTGGGCTGGTATATGGTCAGTGACTGTTTTTTCTCCCTAATATTTATACAGTTTAGTCTTTCAACCTCTTTTATTCAAATTCAGTTTCTCTGAGACCTATAAAAGACTGCCTCTCACTTGCTTCGATGAAATAAATTCTGAGGTACTTTACAAGTTTGATAGCTTAATTTTTTAATTAAATTTCTTTTTTTTTTAATGTAGCTGCCAAGTTAGAGGCATGGGAATATAAGGCTTTCTGTTTTAAGTGGAAGAAGTATCTTTGACTTTGAAATCAATACTCTGACTTTGATCCAACAACTCTTGACATTCCACAATCCTTGTAGAAAAATCTCAGTATATTAAAATTCCAATCACATGACCCTGCCAGACTCTTTCTCCATCAGGACGCCACCTTAATGGAGCTTCCAGCAGGCTCCCTCCAATGGCATCTCCCTGATGCTTCCAGGCAGTGCATTGCCTGACATCAATGATGACTCACTCAGGCACTGTTTGAGGTTCATCTATTGCTCATAAGCCTCCAAGACAGCTTGGGCTTCTGTTGGTTAAATCCCACTGCAACAGGGGGTGGGCAAGTCTCCTGGCACCCAGCTGGTTAATGCAAACTGATTTTTCCCGTGGACTCAATTGTGTGGAGGTCAGCTTGATTATTATTTTTTCTTTATGAACACAAAGGAACATGACTGAAGACCTTGAAGCACCTCTGACTTGCTCTGTCTGTCTCTGCCGCCCGTGGCAAGGACAGGGTCAGATCCAAGCACAGGTTCTCAGTGGCTTTAAAGGCCTGTCAGCTCTGAGCAAAGTGTTCTTACTCACTGTGCTGTCTGTGAGCATATACCAACAGGAACATTCTGGAGCTGTGCTTGAACTCATTTGTGTTAGTAAGCAGAGGCACATTGGTCATGCTTTTAAAACTTGTAACTCCTTCTGGGAGATCTTATTACTACCTCTTCCTCTGAAAGCATCATTGGCTGATGCAGTGTGTGTGTGTGTGTGTGTGTATGTGTGTGTGTATGAGCATGTATGGCTATGTTATATGAGTATGCATGTGTACATGTGTGTATATGCATGCATATGTATATATATGTGTGTGTGTGTGACATTCTGTACTGTATATGTATGTGTGTGCATAGTGTGTATGTATGTGTATGTGTGTGGATATGTGGGTATGACACCATATTGTATATTTCTGCATATGAGTATCTGTATGTACATGTATGTGTGTGTATCTATGTGCATGTGTGTGTGTGTTTGTGTATATATGTATGTGACACTGATACTGTGTATGCATATGCATGTATATTTTTGCGTGCGAATATGTTTATGTATGTGTGTATGTTTGTGCATGTGTGTGATACTCCATAGTGTATGTAAATGTGAATATATGAGTGTGCATGTATGAATGTGACATCCTACAATGTGTATGTGTGTGTATGTGAAGGGTGACAAGTAACACCATCCTATTCAGGAACAGGCCCAGTGATTCTATACAATTTTGGAACCAAGTGATTCCAGTGTCCCTCTGAGGACATGCACTGTGGACCCTGAATGAACCAGACCCACACTTTGTGGCTCCCACCCCTAGAGCTCCTGGCAGAGGGGAAAGTTGGGAAGCACACTGCTTGTGCCGTGGCCTTTTACACTGCTCCAGGCTCTGTCTTAAAGTGCATGTGGGTTGAGAAAACTCCCTTCTGCTGACCTGTACATGCCGCTGCCTCCTTTACGGAAGGTCATTAGCATTCTTTGAAGGGCATTGAAACATCATTTTCCTCTCTAGAGTGACCCAGTGGCACAGCCCTCTCTAATGTGTGGTTTTAAATGCACTGTTGTAAAGCAAGCTAACTTGTAGCAAAGAAAAGCCTTTCCTGTTTCCTCTATTGATTGGAGAGTCATAACTCTTGGTTTTTGGAGTTCAACTCATTTGGTCTGAAACATTCATCTTCACTCTGATGACTTCCATGATCACCTGCTCCTCTTCCTTCCTCCCCAGAGTGAAGAGACAGGCATGTTACTCTGTCCCCATGTTCTTATACACTCTTGTCTGGCTTTCTGAAGTTCTGTAGACACTTTCTATAGGCTGAGGAAGAACCCAGGACAACTGGGAAATAAGCATGAAGAAGTTACACCGGAAGCCAGGGTGAGCCATTGTGGAGGACAGACATCAGAACTTAGATGCAGCAGGTTCAAAGTCACAGCAGACAGCAAGTTCAGGGAGGTCAAGATCAGGAGACTGGGAACAGTCGGGAAGAAGGGGTTTGTGATTGTCCCTTACAAGTAGCTTCATAGAATTTGGAGATTATCACTGGAAAAGAATCTCAGCCCACATATTTGTGTCAAGTCAGAGCAGTAGTTTTCCCTGTTTTCTGGCCTTAGAGGACCCAGTCGCTGATGGCTTTTTAATGAATTGAATGGCACGGGCCAGGGCTCGATGGTTTCTTTGCCAGTCTCATGAGGGTTTATATCGTCTGGGACTCTCCCAGGTGTGGAGAAGGCTGCAGCAGATACCTATCTGTCAACCAGGGACAGTTCTCAGGGAAGCCTTAGCCACTTTGGCAAGCTGGCTGCAAGACTCAATGGATTTAAGGCCTGTTTCTCAGACTCCGTTCTCTAGGCTTGCTGTGTCTCTGGAGGAGGAGACTGAGCCAAGCCACAGTTGGCCATGTTTACAGAAGTCTCTAGAATAGCATCTAGAAATTAAAAAAAAAATGTTGTTTTACTAAGACCTTGATCTTCTTTTAGTTAACTAATACATAACTGTTTCAAAGAATTTTTTTCTTTCTTCCGTCTTGCCCTTTACTTAACTAGGCCCTGACCTCATGTAACTTAATTCTTGCATTTTGCTTGAAAGAAAAAGGGTAGAAACTCTTTCCTTTGGCCCAGGGGCATCAGGTTTGACTTGGGTCTGTGCTTTGTTCTGGTCTAGCTTGTTACTAGTTATGAAGGAGGAGAATAAGGTGAAGAGTGGGGCATTGAGAGAAACATGAAAGAAAGCTTCCTCCTTGATTGAAGGCTACATGAAACAAAAGAGAACGTGTGGGCTTCCCATGCGCTCCAGTGAACCAAATGATGCATAAGAGCTAGTTCATGTTTGCCTGGGGGCCATCAGAGCTTCTATCATGCCCCAGCTATCTGGGGAGTGACTGAGTTTCTTCTTTCTCTCTCTCTCTCTCTCTCTCTCTCTCTCTCTCTTTCTCTCTCTGTCTCTGTGGTTTTTTTTCAAGACAGGGTTCCTCTGTTGTAACTCTGGCTGTCCTGGAACTCACTGTGTAAAACAGGCTGGCCTCAAACTCACAGAGATCCACCTGCCTCTGTCTCCCAAGTGCTGGGATTAAAGGCGTGAGCCACCACCACCCTGCGAGTTTCTGCTTTTTAATAAGTTACTTCTGTCTCTCAGCATCTAACGTGTGTTTTCCATGCCATATTGTTCCCAGCATTCCCTCCTTCGGCTCATAGACTCTTAAGATGATTGAATTGCCAGGTCCCCAAGGTATTATCTGCCATATCAGCAACCTGTGGTAGTGTTTGACTCCTATAACCTGCTCGGGAGCAGCCGCCAGCCCCAAGGAGGCCTGTCTGATTCCCCAGACTTCCGTGCAATGCTTACATAGTACAAGCTGCCAGTTAGGACCAGGCCCAAAGACTCTAGAGCCAAAGCATCACATGGGCACAAGGCCTAAGGCATTTTTTCCCAGAACATGGGAGCCAAATGTTGCACGTGGAGTCAACATGCATAGAAGGAGTGGTGGCAAGTGCTAGGAACTGCATTTCCAGTGCTGGCTGACTCCCTCTATGGAGGTTATTTTCAGAGGTCTGGACACTTCCTATCAAAGGTCACATCAAATGCACACACTGAGAACATATGAAAGGCATCACATCCTTTGGAGGAGGCCGCAGGAGATCAGAGTCAGGAGTTGTGAAAGGCTCAAAGGCCAAAAAGCTGTGAATACACTTACGACAGTTTGTGGTGCCTGGTCCTCTCTTAGCTCTTCCCACATACGATCTTTCTTGTCTCCAATTCTAAGACAGTGTTAGGATAAAAATAATTTTAAGTTTTTATTTATTTACTCTGTGTGTGTGTGTGTGTGTGTGTGTGTGTGTGTGTGAGAATGGAGGTGTCTGTAGGGGCCAGAATAATCAGATGCCCTTAAAGCTGGAATTATATGCAGTGCTGAACCACCCCACATGGATGCTGGAAACTGAACTTGGATCTTCTGTAAAAGCACTCTGTGTTCTTAGCCTCAGAGCCATCTCTCCTGGCCCAGGATGAAAATAATTAGACAAAGAACAGTTGAATATCAAGAATCCTGGTCATTCTGCCAGGAGTGTCAAAGAGACACAGCTTAGTACTGCCACCAGTAGGTAGCCTGAGGATTCTCCCTCTTAGGGAGACTAGACCTTTGCCAATGATGCCACTGCAGAACAAAATTTCAGGACAAGTCCGAGTCCCAAATGAATTCTGAATACAGAAAGACATTTAGTATTATGCCTAGTATACACTAAGAATTCAACAACATTAAGGGACTGGGGAGACAGCTCAGTAGATAAAGCACTTGCCTCGTAAACACAAAGACATGAGTTTGAGTTTCCAGAGCCCATATATAGCCAGGTACAGCGGTGTGTACCTGTAATCCCAGTGATCTCACAGGGTGATGGGAGATGGAGATAAGAGAATCCCGGGGAAGCTCGAGCTCCAGCTAGCCTGCTGTATGCGTGGAAAACAACAGAGACCTTGCCTCAAGAAACATGGAAGCCCAGGGCTGACACAGGAGGTTGTATCATGATATTTATAGGCTCTCCGTGTCATGTGCCAGCAGTCACACTCAGACATGCACGCAAAAAGGTTTTTCAAAAAAAGAATTCTGTAAACATCATTCCCACACTAACACTAAATGGTCATTGGAATCATTTGAGATTACATAATTAGAGCTGGAGAGATGGCTTGAATATTAAAGGCTAGGGCCACAACCAAAAAGATGTAAGACTACATTATTAGCATGATATTTATTTACCTATTTATTTTCAATATGCTTTTAATTGTAATATAATTACATCAGTTTCCCCTCCCTTTACCCCATCCAGCCCCTCCCAGCTACTTTTCCTCGAACCCTTCCCATGTTCCCCCACTCTCAATTTGATGGCCTTTTTCTCTTTGATTATTCTTGTTATATGTGTATGCATATGCACAAATATGTATGTATAGAAATACAACCTGCTGAGTTCCGTTTTTGTTGGTGGTGTATACATGTTTTCAAGGATTACCACTTTGCATTCGACAACCAAGAAGGAGGTTCATCCCTGGGGGAGACAAATTCTCCTTTTCCCAGTAGTCATTAGTTGCCTGTAGTCTCTTATCTTGGGTGAGGTCCCGTGAAAATTTCCCCTCCCATGTTCATGTCCATTGATATTGCCATTGTTCCAGGTCTGTTTAGTTAGCATGATTTTTAAGCAGAAATGTTAATGTAGATCTAAATAGGGCATTATAGGAGAGACGGATGCTTAGGAAAGGACAGCCAGTACCACTGAAGACCTGTGAGTGTCACACTCATGTGTCTTTACGATGGAGTTGTGTGTGTATGTGCATGTGTGTGTGTGTGTGTGTGTGTGTCAGTGTGTGCGTGAGAGGGAGAGTCCATGTTTTCCTAAGTTACACTGCTCAAAGGATATGATTTTCAACAAAATTTAAAGATTAATCAAATTTTTAAAATTGAGCAAAGTTTATAAAGTAAAAAAATATATATGAGTGGGTTTACTTATTTTTATTAAAGACTTTTCTTTCATTAATGAAGCCGTGAGGTAGCTTTGAGAGATGTGTGACTTAGATTCAAGGCATTAACAAATTAAATTCAAGGCCACGGACATTCCAGCCCTGAGTCAGCAACGTTGGCCTTTAGCATCCTTGTTGGAGATATCTTTAGGAAGGTGAGCGTTAGCTCTGAAGGCAATCTTGGCTTTATCAGTTGTGTTGAAATTTCTTGACTCACAAACTGACATCAGGGTGAGGATACTTTTCCTTTCCCGTGTCCTCTTGATTTTCACTGCCTTTCTACCATGCCTCAATTCCAGGTCATGAGATAGGAAGTGACAGGACCTACCCAAACCAATATGGTGTAGACAGAGATGATACACAGAATGCAGAGCCCCAGGAGGCAGAAACAGGGCCCCAGAATGGAAATTGCTTCATGGAAACAAAATAGAGTTTTGCTCCTCTGTAGGGACAAGACCGGGCGAGAGCCAAGTTGAATATATGCCTATACCACTGTGGTCAACCCCATGCACAGGGAGTATGTTAGTTACTTTATCATTGCTGTGACGAAATTCTCAATAGAAACAGTGTAGAGAGGAAAGATTTGTGTTAGCTCATGGTTCCAAGGGTTTTCAGTCTACCAAAGCAGGGAAGACATGGTGGATCAGATCCACTCATGACAGTGGGAGTGAATGGAGGAGGCCCTTGTGCCTGTTAGGCAAGAGCTCTGCCTCTAAGCTGTCTCCAGCCTTAACTGCCCATCTTCTGCATTCCCTTCCAGATGCTGGTGGTCTTGGGACTTTGAGTGAGCTGTTGGAAGAGGTATTTGGGTTCATGTACTTCAGAAAGAATGGGAACAAAGGTTTCAGCACAGCCAAGGCTGTCTTCCACAATCAGTATGTCTAAATAATGAAGTTCCCTTGGGGCATAGAGGATTTTCTTGCCCCAGGAATTAGCAGAGGACATGGTCTGGTCACCTTTGTCTGGGGGTTTGTCCAAATTTGTAAGAATTTGGCAGGAGGGCTGGGATGCAGCTCAGTTGATAGACTGCTTGCTTAGCTGCATGTGGTCCTGGGTTCAGTCCCCAGCACTGAATAAAAACTGGGCATTGGCTGGGTGGTGATGACACATGCCTTTAATCTGAGCACTTGGGAAGCAGAGGAAGGTGATGTCTGTGAGTTCCAGGCCAGCCTGGTCTACAGAGTGAGTTCCAGGACAGCTGGGGCTACAACAGAGAAACTCTGTCTTAGAAAAACAAACAAACAAACAAAAAAAACAAAAAACAAAACAAGCAAACAAACAAATCAAATAGTCCAGGCATGCTGGTCCACTAACCCCAGGGATCTATATGTCTTGTCTCTGTCTCCCCAGAGCTATGGTTATAAGCATGTGTCACCAGGCTCAACATTCTATGTAGGTGCTGGAGATCAAACTCAGGTCCCCAGTCAAGCATGTCACCCAAGTGAACCATCTCCCCAGCCCCTAGTTCAGTGTTTTTGAGCAGCTCTGGTGCTTGAAGCTTCAGTGACTAGGTCAAGTTCTGGTCCTCCATTGTCCCTCTTTTAGTTCTTAGGCAGAATTTTTTTTTTCATTGTGAATCCCCAAGGAGAGTGCAATGTTGATTAATGATAAGTCCCACATGGGCCCTGCATTGCTTCTGCTTTGAGCAGATCACATCAAGCCAAGCCTTCCACTTGACCAGGCTACCCACTTCTCACAACTGTGTTTGTGTAATTGCTGGATCTAGAGACCATGGCATTATGCATGGGGTTAACATTGCTAATAGTTCAAGGTCATGACACCCTTGGTATTTAAGTCTAGTTTTAACCATCACTTAAAAATAACTCACCTCTGGGGTTTGGGAAGTGACTAAGGTAGTATCATTGTCCTCAGGGAGTCTATGACCTGGCCACTGTTGATACCATCTTTGGCTCTGGACACATATATGCATATTCCAGTGCAATCTCTTATCTGTATTTGATCATGGCATCCTCTGCTGGCTCCCCTGGTTTCAGAAACATCATTATGAGAACTTTCAGGTGATACACACTCATTAGTGGGGACCCTGCAGGTCATTTATTCTAGACTTTGTTCCCTATCTTTTGTTTTGTTTTTTAAGATAGGGCTTCTCTGTTGTAACTCTGACTGTCCTGGAACTCACTCTGTAGACCAGGCTGGCCTTGAACTCACAGAGATCCGCCTGTCTCTGCCTCCCACGTGCTGGGATTAAAGGCATGTGCCACCACCGTCTGGCTGTTCCCCATCTTCTAACTTTAAAACTTTCCCATATTTAACCAGGGACTTTTGAGCAGTCCATGTGGGAAATTCACATCTGTGTCAGCTGACAGCTCCCTTTCACTTGGCGATGATCTTGCCATAGGAAGTTTTAAAAGCAAGAAGGAACTTCTCTTATGTCACCATCATTTTATGTCCACAGTGTACCTTGAAACTTGAGTCCAGTGTGTTGTGCAGAAGTCCTGGATAGTGGCTCTGAAATGGGTTCCAACCTCAATAAAATGATGAGGAGACCTGGGGACCCCAGGTGGATTGATGGTGGTGTCTCAGCTAACATGCAGGCACTTACCTGTTGTTTCTGTCCACCTAATCTCACTTTGATTTCAGTGTTCAGGGGAAAGTTCCTGGGAGACATTTCCATTTCCTCCTCCTTCTCCTGGGGAGAAGGGCCATGGAGACAGTCTTCTTTATGACACTCATAATCAGTTATTGATCACGGATGTGCCTTAAAACCATAGCATTGTTTATATTAGCAAAGGCTGAGAAATGCTTAAATACCTATCAAGTTAGATTGAAAATGTATAAAGTAAAATATGCAGTCATTTAAAAGAGTGAAATCAGTGTGTAGACATGATATGGAAAAGTATCATTGTTACAGTGTTAAAATTAAAAGATTTCATACTAGTATCTGGAAGGATCCCATTTTGAGAAATTTCTAGATAAATATAGACTGAGTTGCATCTATGGTGACTGTCTCTGTAAAAGAAAGAGGTTTACAAGAGACATGGTTAATCTGTGTGGCATAATAAAATACCTTTCAGATTAAAATACTCTGTACATCTTAAATTATATCCAGCTCTGGAACATGAATGCCTTACTGAATGTGTAAAGGGTCCTCTAGTCTGTACCTTCCACTCAGAGATAAAGTTGAGAACTTCTCTCTTTCTCTCTCTCAATTTCAGGTTATAGTTCATCATTGTGGGGCAGTCAAGGCAGAAACTTCAACCAGCTAGTTACATTACATCCATAGTCACAAGCAGAGAGAAATGAATGCATGCATGTTTGCTTGCTTGCTTGCTAGCACTCAGCTTTATTTCTCTAATCTTGTATAGTTCTGGACCTCCTGCCTAGGGAATGGTGCTGCCCACAGTGGGCTGGATCTTACCATATCAATTAACTTAATTAAGTCAGTCCTCCATAGACATGTCCACAGGCCAACCCAAAGAAGACAATTCCTCACTAAGACTCTCTTCTTAGGTGATTCTAGGTTACATCAAGTTGATAAAAGCTAACCATGATAATTACCTAGCAGTTCTCTAGAGACTCATGTCTCTGGTTTATTGTTTTGCTATTTGAATAACACAAATGTTTCAGATAAAAGTTATATGAAAGTAACAGTGGATCTTACCAGATGCATCACATTTATGAGCTTGAGAATAAAACATTCTGACAGAAGCAGAGTCACTGCTGTCCACCTATGAGTTGTGATGAGATCTGCTTTATTCATTGTTACTTGGTAAGGCTGGATTAGTTAAGTGGAGAAAATACAGCCTTACCCTGAGGTCTCTGTGCAGAAACACTGCTGAGATTCTGAAGTGTTGACGCTCTGCTCTAGGTCACTATACTTTCACAGTAGATGTCATGACTAAAGCAATTTGCTGTACGGGTTTCACACTGGTTTGTCTTCAGTCAGAGATTCCTGGGCTGTACAGCTTGCCCCAGATCCAGTCCTCTCGATAACCTGCTTCTGATTTTGACTTATACTCTTCCTCATGACTCACACTGCGTTCAAGTTATCGGCTCTCTTCACCGCAGCTGCAATCTGAGTGCTGCCTTGATTCCTCATAACCTGATTCACTGAGATGGGGCCTTTAGCCACTTTTCACTCTTTACAGTGTGACTTCTAGAAACCTTCCCACTTTGCTTTCTCCAGTTCCTTGACAAGGTCTTTGCTACCTGATCCTATGCAGGGGTCTCTGAGACCACCACAGCCAGGAGAGTGGCAGAGTGATGATTGCAGGAGGCGAGAAGGTAGTTTGGTTCAGCATGACTCAGTAGCCAGCGTTGGTTCAAACGTCAAGATTCTGACCCTGAGTAGTGTATTTTAGGCATATTTAAGCACAGCACAAATTGGTGAAGAAATTCCTGGTGTGATAAATAACTCAATCCCCTGTTCACAAGAAAGCTTAAGATGTGACTACATTGAAACTCTTTGCAAAGCACACGTGACACATTCCATAAAGACAGATTCTGTAGATTGACAAGCACATGATAAGGGTCTGGGGGAAGATCTGGTGTGGGCTCAGTCACCCAAAAGCACAAATGTCACCAGGCTATTAAACATGCTCACGCCCAGCCTTCTGGGGGGTGAGGCTGCGGGGAGGGGGGCAGGTTATACATCCCTCCCTTTGAAGGGACAAGCCTGTGTGTTTAACATTCCTGGTTCTCCTAGTGTTTATATGTGAACACAAGGGCTCCATACCTCCCACACCGCTAGACTTCTCGATGGTGACAGTGTGCAGACCCAGAGGTCCCCGCCCTTCTTGCTACGCTCCGCATCTCTGAGGTTTTAATTGCCTGCGTCCAAGCTGTTTAATCGCCAACTTAGCTGGGATGACATCTTCCCTCTGCTGGTCAGCTCTTTGCTGGATTGGGAAGGAGACTAAGAAAAAGGAAGAAGTGGGAATGGAAAGGAGGAAGGGAGGGAGGTATGTGTTTGTAAATAAAGATTTTCTCACTTCCGTCAGCTGGGTAACAGGAAACGGACCGGCTGAGACAAGTGTGAGAGCAGCTATGTCACCACGACCTCAGAAACATCGCCCTGCTTTTCTCGCACAAAATCTTACACATCTGGGTTAAGATCCTCTTCCTGAAACTGGCTGTTTGAGGAAATCTCAGCATTTCAGTCCAGGCATAAGAGCTACAACATCCAACCCTTAATCTATGAGAAACGCTATTGTGTTTAACATTATTTTCTTTTAAGCTGGAGTCTTACATTGTCCAGGCAGTCCTAGAACTTGCTATGTAACCAAGGATGAACTTGAACTATGATCCTCCTGCTTCCTGCTAGGGTTGCAGATGTGTGTCACCATGCCTTCTTTTATGTGGTGTTGAGGATGGAAACCAAGGCCTGGAACATTCTAGACAAGTTCTCTACCAACTTGTTGGATTCACGCTAATAGCTCCATTAGATGCTGAGAGATATGTATGGCCATACAAAGCGGTTTATTTTCCACGGGTTACACACTGACTCCAGGGCTGTCCAATTAAAAAGATATGGCAGCCCCGAAAGCTGGCCTTTTAAACCAGTGTCTAAGGATCTCTCTGATTGGTCAGGATTTGAATACTGGATTGGCTGTTAGAGCTCACAAGGAAGCAAGGGCTTCTGGGAAAGTGAGTACTTGACAATAAGCAGAGAGGCAAGGTCAGTGCCTCCACCACTAGGGGGCGCTGGACCTCTCAAACTGAGCCACACTCCTAGCCCTGTTCAGTGTTATCTTAAGGTAGAAAGTGAAACTCTTCTTTCTTCAGTGAGAGGAGTCAACTTCTGTGAGTCTTTAGTAATCTTCTAAGTCAGGTGTTCACGGGCAATGTAGCAGTATGCTACAATTACCCTCAATTTAGGGAAAGAGAAAGGAAGGATAGAAAGAAATCTTCACCTCTTTGGCAAGTGCCCTTGGTATAGCATGAGAGAAAGGTAGAAATCGTCACAACCTCTTTTAGGCTGTCCTAAGCTTGAAGAGGACTAGCTGACAGTGAGTCAGACTAGCGTCTTGGCTCACGGTCTGTAAACTCAATCTCTCCAACCTTTGTTCTTTTAAGAACTAACACACTTACGACAGCAACCAAACCAACGAACCACCAACCAGCACCCACCATAACTCTCAGGACTTCAGACCTCTTATACCCTAAGCCAAAGTTTCCATAAACCCCTGCAGTGCACAACTTCAAACACAAGCTACAGGTGCCAGAACAACTGCACCTAACCAAATTAGAGCCACCTGCACCATGCATTCCAAATCCAACTCATAAGCATCTACCACAGCTGGGGTGAGAACGCAAACCTAATCTAAATGCCACTTTGCGTTTTTAAAGAAACCAAAATAATAAAATCATCTTCCAAGTGTTCCACTACAGATAAGAAAGACTGATATGTGCGCAGCTACTAACTATTTTTTAGATAGGATTTCTTACTTAGAAACTAAGGTGGCCTTTAGCTTCTGGCATCTGCCTGCTTCTGTCTCCCAAGTGCTGGGATTAAAAATGTGTGTCACCACGCCTAGCCTACTGTTTGCTTTTAGAAGGTCTCTGCTGACCAAACACACATTCTTTTGATTTTGTATGTGATCATGGAAAATATTAGTGAAATTGCCATCTAAATCCGTTTACAGTTGCTTTTTTTCCACCTGTGTTTTAATGCTGAATGAACTAGACTCTGAGTGTTTTAGAAACGCAATGGACCATCATAAATTATTATATGATGACTGTCGACCAAGGAGCGCTCGCTGTGTGACAGGCACAGGAGTGTCAGAAGTCCCAGTGAGACTAAAGCCAAGTCCTGATTTGTGCTGTCACATAAATACTGTTATCAGGGTCAAGCTACAGAAGAGCTGAGAACCAAAATTAGAGAGATAGAGAGCAATGCTTACCCCCCACCCCCACCCCCACACCAGTCCCAGAACACTGCAGACATTTGACAGGCGTCTCTTTCAGTTCACACTGCATCCCCACTCAGTGTTACATGACATTTCCTGAGGAACAAACATCAGTTCACTCCAGCTGGGCACCACCACCAACAGACCAAAGAAACAGTTCTGTGTAGCTGGGTAAACCAGTTACTTACAGCAATGTGTGTGCAGCTGTGTCACCACAAAGCCCTGAATCATGGGAGTTCGCTGTACAACTTGCAGGCAGTTCTGCCAAAGAGTCTCTTCTCCTCCAGAAGTTGTTTTGTACTTACACACCTCAGGGAGAGTCTGGTGAGTCTTTATAACTTTGGGGATGTTCTTGCAACCTTCTTATGTACTCTGTGAGCCTCTCTGCCTACAGAGGTTTCAATTCAGAAGAGATATCCACATAACTAGTCGGTAGCATTATGAGCTATAGAGTCCAGATCAGAAAATGGAGGTCAGAGAGCTTGCATGTTCCAAAAGCCTCACAAGCCTACAAGAGGAATGTCAGAGGTTGGGATTTAAGTCCCTGCATTTATATGCTCACCAGTGGGTGAGAATCTATGAATCTACAAACTTCTTTTCTTATTTGGAAGCACAAGGAAGTGTCCTAAACCCATAACTTCCATTTCATAAATTCAAAACATCCACACACAAAAATTCTGCCTTTCTATATCCTGGTGAGAGTCTGACATAGTGAGACAACAGAACCCAAACCAAAACAATGATTAAAAACATTCTCTTAACTATTGTGATAATCAGACCACTCACGTATGAAGAGAACTTCTCTGTTACTACATAAAATTGTAGTCCCTCATTCATAGTGTGAAGAGGAAACTGCTATTTTTAATGGTCATGTCTTTCTATAAAAGTCAAATGTGTTACATACACACAGCCTGAAACAGGGCACAAATGTTTGGAAGGTGAATTCACAAAAGGACAAAAAGACAAATGGACTTTCTCAAACTCGTGTCTCCAGCTGATGCTGAGCAGGGACAGCCTGGTCCATGACATGTCTTGCATGTGCCTGCCTTGTAGCTTAGAGGGCATCTGAACAATCCCGGTTTGTCCTGGAAAACACTGCCACAGCAGAGTAATCCCTAAGAAGTTTACGTCCAAAAGGGAAGTCAGGGCTGCTTCTGCTTGGCTGGACTTCTGGCTTCCTATCTACAGTGACTTCTGCCTGTTATTCTCTAAGCCAGTGGTAAAGGGGACGCTTAGATGCTGAAGAGGAGTGAGAGTTTGGGGAGAAATTTGTAATCCCCTAAGGCCTCTCTTTCCCTAGCTGCTCTTCTGGACTGTGACCAGAGCTCATGCTCACAATCATTCATCCATTTCCACCCTGTTGCCCTGGTCTTCGGTACTTGCTTCTGATGAGCAGTTTCCATGATGACAGAATAGCATCTGTACCCTGCCACCTCCTAATTGCTGAGATGGAAAGGGGAAAGGAAGTATAAGGTAAGAGATGCTCATCTCAGCACATGAGTTTAAAAGGAATTGCAATTTAAACAACAATAACTAACAACAACATCCAAAGTGATTGATCAACATTTACTTCATCTCTGATAGCGAGTGGTATTCTCTTTTTTGGCATCTGTCAGAGAATCTCCCCTCTTCTTTTCATTTATTGATTTGAACTTTTAGAAGCCAATAATCTAAAATTGTTTCTCAGCCTGGAAGTTAGTGTTCTACAAAAAACCATGGGCCCTTCTGATGAAAAGAACAGAGAATCAAACTGTAGGTTCCCAAACAGAAAGAATTACATTCTATCAGCTACCCAACCTTCCAAGTTTGTTTCCTCTCTCTTGACATCTCCACCTGCCAAGATGATATTGACTGATGTCTGACAGCAAGATGAACAAGGTAACAGATTGCAGAGAGGAAAAGGTGTGGCTACAGAGATGGTATTAGACCATGATTTATTACTACCTACTCTCTGAAAGATTATGCCTTAGTTCTTCCAGAAGCCCTGAGTCTAGACCACTGTGACCTTGTCACTGTCTGATTTCTATTCTTTCATCCAGCTGATATTTGTTCACACTTAATGTGCCAGCTATACAGAAAAGAATCAGACAGAATTTTGGAGTGATTATGTAGATATTTTAACCCATCCCATTTATCTTTGGTTGCTTAGGGAACTAATACAATTTCTACTGAACCAAATACAAAAGTAGTCAGACTTGACAAAACTGACAGAGGATAGGTGTCTAGCTGAAAATTAGGATATGATAGAGTAGATTCAGAAAAGTACGCTGTCCTGACCAAAGAAGTCTGCTGGAAAAAGTGAAGCAGGCATATCCCATGGGGTTAGAGAGGACACTGTTAAACAATGATGTAGGTAAGTGTAGGTTCTGTAGACAAGGCTCTCTGCCCTTTCTATTCCTGACTCTAAGTGACATTGGCTACACAGGTCACCACTCCAGCAAGGACACTTCAGGCTACACTGATCCTCCATGGGGATAAGGAAATCATCTTAGTTTGATTTCCTGTTTTTATTTAAAACTCTGACAAAGGCAACTTACAAGAGAAAGTGTTTATTTGGCTTCTAATTCCACTTTAAAATCCATCATTTAGTGGAAATCGTGGTGGCAGGAACTAAGGCAGCTAGTCACAACAGATCTATAGTCAAAAGCTGAGAGCCATGAAGCAGTGCATGCATCCTAGTGTCAGCTCCCTTGCTCCGTTCTTACATAGTTCAGAATACTCTTCCTAGGGAATGGTGCCACCCTCAGTGGACAGGTCTTCCCATTTCAATGAACATAATCAAGGTAACCCCCCACAGATGTGCTCAAAGAAACACCGAAATGCAGATAATTCTACACTGAGATCCCCTTCCAAGGGGATTCTAGATTGTGTCAAGTTCACAATTAAAACCAAGGACAACAAGAAAATAATGGAATCCTCGTCTTCAGCTGTTGTTATTGAAATGAGGTCTCATGTATCTCAGACTGGCCTTAAATTTGCTATATTGCTAAAATGTCTGATTTTCCTGAGTCTACCTCCCAATTGCTAGGGTTACAGGTATGTATCACCATATTTGTTGCTGGGAATCAAACATAGCTCTTTGGGGATACTAAGAACTGATCTATATCCCGAAGCCCTCTTTTTAAAATATATTAATTTTTTGCAGTCATTTTTTGAAAGTATTGACAGAAGAGTGAAAAATGAGTTGAAATTGTTTCTCCGATCTTCTGACAAAGCCACTCCTACTGCTGCTGTTATTTCTGCATGTGGATTCTAGACACCATCAGAGGCCATTTCTTTCCAACGCTTTTCTCTGGTCTTCTGTTGTTTCTTTGACTGTAGTTTCCTCTGTATGACATATTTTCTCATTAGTGTGCATTTCTGGTCATTTAAAACAACAACAACAACAAAAACACAAACATCTGGACAGTTGAGATATGATGTTGTGCCAAATCTAAAATTTAGTCCTCCCAAGTTGTTATTTTTATTGTTTTATGTGTTTGTTTATTTGTTTGCACTAATAAAGTCTATTCAGTGTGTGGCCCTGGAATTCTCTACTCAGGTTTTAAAATTTTTCAATTATTATTTTTGTTTCCAAAGCAGGCTTCCTTCTGGTTGCTCCTGGATCTCTGTAGCTGGGGAACTAAACAATGACAAGACAGAAATTTACCTTCAACATTGTGAGCCAACAAGAGCTCCACTATTGCAAGGGATCTATGTCTGGGGTAGTGTGCACATTCAAAGCCCAGACAATGTGCTTTTATTTTGTTTCTGAGATAGAGTTTTGCTATTTAGCCCAGGTTAAGCTCAAACACATGATCCCTCTGTTTTGGCCTCCTGTCCTGGGGGCTACAGGCATTTACAACCATGCCTAGCTCCAGACAATTTTTACATATTTGGAATTATTTCTGTTAGCATATGTTCAGTATAGAGATATGAGCTTCATGATTACATTTTTACACATCTCATGCATGACATAATCATGCTTCAGCTGTTTTTGCTTTTGTCACTGTCTCTTGTTCCCATCTAGCTGGTTCCCTCCCTCTTCCGAGTCCCTCTTTCCCTGTCACGTCTTATTGTTTCTCAATCCTAAATCCTAGATGTAAGAGAAGACACGCAGTATTTACCCCCATAACTTTAAATTTTTAATCTTGGCTTCCGTTTTTCTGTTTATACAGAGCCCCGTGGTGAGTCAGATGTGGGGCTTGTGTGGTCAGTTCTTTACCCACTGGGCTATCTCTCCAGTCCCTACTGTCCACCAAGAACCAACATGGATACTCATCTTCTTGGAAGCATCCTTACACCCAGGAGAGTGTGGTCTAACCCCACAATGCTCAGTAGACACCTGCATACACAGATAGAAACACTGCTATTTTTCAAAGCCTGGCTCAGCTGGCCTGAAACAAAAGCAGCTGTTGATGCAGTTTGTATCTTAGTCCTTTGCCATTAAATATTCATATACAGCATCAGTCATGTTATCACATGCTGAACAATCCAGGCAAGGCTATGTTCTAGACACCATGTTAGTCATGAAGTCCTTTAGACTGTACCTATAGAAAGGAGGAAAGGTTTGTTGGTAACTGATAGTTTGCAACTGTGAAGCAAAATTCCCCAATCACATATATATGTATGTAGGGGATTACCAAAAAGGGGAGTGTGGTTGGGGAACCTTGTGGGGTTTTGTTTGCTTTGTCTGCTAGACTGATGTTTCCCACATCACCAGCAAATTAATACAAATAAGACATTGGGTTGGTAAAGCCAGAGCCCTTGGAAAATGGATTTCCTATGTTGAGGGAACAGAAACATCTGCCAAGACTCCTAGAAAGTGCTGTTTCATGCAACACTTGGTGCTGAGTATTGGGTTTAAGTAGGAATTTCCTCTGAGGGAATTCCCAGGAGTCCTGTTCAAGGGCTTCACAGTGAGGTGAGTGGCAGGAAGAAGCCAGTCCAGACTTTTCAGGAGTCGTATGCTTTATGAACTCGCAGATGTAGACAGCGTTGATATTCTGACACTACTATTCTTGCATCTGAACCTTTGCTTTTCTTTTTCCAGCCCTACCCCTCCCATCGGGGACCACGCCTATGGCAGATGTAATCCTGTAATCATCTTTGCTCAGAAAGCTGAAAAATCAAAGCAGAGGGGGGTAAAAGAAATGCACTCTCCTGCTCTGGGCCTTCTCTCCATGGAGTCAGTCCTCCAGCTGTGGTCTTGGTTCATCTGTACTGCTGTAACAAAATACCATGGCTGGCAAGTTTTATGATCAATAGAAACTTAGTTTTACAGTTCTGAAGGCTGGAAAGTCCAGGGACAAGGTTCTGGCCTTTGACATTTGGCAGGGGGCTGTTTGATGAGGCAAACAGAAGGTGCTGTTTGATGAGACACAGAAGGTGCTAATCCCTGTGTCCTCATATATCAAAAGGCAGTGGCTAAAGAATTGCGTACTCCATACTCACATGACAAAAGGACTGAAGGGAATAAATTTATTCCAGCCACTATACAAGGGTCCTAACCCTATCCTCGGGAGCCCTTGTACTTAGTCATCCTCCTGAAAGCCCTTCCTCCTGACATTATCTATCACAATGTGATTGTGTCTCCATAGTGGAATTTGGAGTGACACATTCAGTCGTTAGCAAGTATAGGTTGTGGCCGGTGATCTGCTGTGGATTGAATGTCGGTGTCATTTCCCAAACAGGTATATCTAAGTTCATCTCTAATGTATCTGCAGGCAGGGCTTAGAAAGCACTTAAGTGTGGATGAGAGTCTAAGGGTAGAGTCTCCTCCATGAGGTCAACATCTCTTCAGAAAGAGGAAGAGAGACAACCTCTTCCTCCCTCCTCCCCATCCCCTCTCCCTTCCTGTATCCCATTTCCCTACCTGCCTCTCCCTTCCCTCTCTCTCTTCCTCCTTCCCCATTCTTTTGCATCTACCCATCAAGAAAAGTTCATGTGAAGACCAGGAAGAGAGCTCTCCCTAAGAGCCTATCAGTGCTGATAGCTGATCTCCTAGGAATCTTCCTGATCTCCACGTTCCAGAGCCAGAAGAAACAAAGACCTGTTTAAGCTGGCCTGTCTATAACCAGTGTCTGAAGCAGTTCAAACTGAGTAAGTCACAATCTATTTTGAGACTCAGGAAACAGTCTAAGAGATGTGATTTGATTGACAAATGGTTAGAATTTTATAAATCTTGATCGTCTGTAGAGCCACAGAGGAGAGTTTCAGAAATCAGGGCCAGTAGTTTAGATGGTGTCAAAGCTAGGAAGAATGGATTGGAAAAACTAAGGGAAGTGGGGGTGAATTCCACAGACCCTGGTCAGGAATGCAAACCTGAATTGGGAATTTGGGTCCCTAACACTGCAAAAGGCTGATCTGGCACTGTTCGTTCACAGAGTTCCCCTTACACCTCTGCATTCCTTATTTCCTTCCTGGGTCTATCTACGATAGACAGTCCAATAGCAAAGGAGCTCTAACCTCCAACAGTCTCTGCTAAGAATAGTAAAACTCTGTTTAGGCTGGAAGGTTTCCTTCTCTCTCAGTTGTCCCAAAACACATCAGCTCCTCCTGTTGACCCTGGAATCAGCAGCCTGGTTCGCTCTCCTCAAGTCACCCTAGTCTATGACGTCCTGACAGGGAAAACATTGCTTTTGGTGCATTGCCGTCTCCCATTTGCAGGGCTCAGTCAAGACCTTTCTTCCTTCCCACTCCCAGAATACTTTTGTTGTATTTACGTAATCCTGCCTTGAGCAAAGAGCAGGCTGCCAGGTGGTGACGAACACTGGAGGCACTTCCTTGAGCTTTCTTTGAAAACGTGTCTCTGGTAGGGAGCCAAGCCCATTTCATAGGGGTGGCAGGACTGCAGATGGGACTTGGAAATAAACGATTGCCCTGGGCCAACTCCACAGACAAATGATGAGCTAATCTCTGCTCAGTAAGAGTGTTATGTATTTGCTGGTCAGAATCTGCCAAAAAGTTTGAGTTCACAGGCTTCAAGCTGTAGCTCCCCTTATGTCTATCTGGCTCTGTTTGATGTTTAAATAGCTCATTTCTTTGAGCCTTAAGCTGAACAGTGTGGGGCCAGAGATTCTTAGAGGAGATGGTAATGGAGTATGGAAGACAGGGAACGAGAGTCAGCTACGTGTAGGAATAGAGCACCGTGAGATGTAGTGTTGATGTGACGTGTGTGTTTAGTGGTCTGTTCTCCCATATTGCTCTTCTTCGAGATCACAGAACCATACTTTAACTTTAGATGGCTTTCCATTTAAAATGTGTCTTGTCTTTTCCCATTGCATCTCTTTCTGTGGACCGAAAGGACATAAATTTATATTATCAACGAAGTACAGCATATTGAGAAAGCACTCAAAACCGTTGTTAGTGGCTTCTAAACCACGTGTGAGCGCTTCGGTGTGGTTACCCAGTGTGTTGAAGCGATGCGTGCTCCAGATTATTCTCACACCAAGTAAACCAGCATCTAAAGTAAAGTTCCAGCCAGCTCCATGTTAGTCTAAGAGAGACAAAACGTTATTTTTCAGTTTGCTTGATGCTTTAAAACAGCTTTATTGATATTTGATTTGCTCATTGAAGTGAATGATTCAAATATTTTTATTAAATTTTTAAATGCAGTTGTCATCACATTCTATCTCAGGACATTTTTCTTTTTAATTTTGGAAAGAAATGTTGTACTTTTTAACTACTCTGCAGCTGGACCCTCACAGCCTCCTCTATTATGTGGTAGGGGCAAGGACAGAGTGCAAAGGATTTCAGGTCAAACTGATGGGTACGGAATTCCTTTTCTATCTTGCTCTAAATTCCATGACACTGGACAGTCAGGATAATATCAGCTACAGTGGTGTGTGTGTGTGTGTGTGTGTGTGTGTGTGTGTGTGTGTGTGTGAAGAACAAACACCAAGAACAACTGTAGACTTATGAACGTAATATTTGCTACACTGGTATTTGATAATTATAATTATTTTCTTGATCTTGAGGCTGGTTTTTCTTCATATTCTTTACATTATCAATGTCCCCCTTAAAGAAGTAATATTTAAATGTTTTGATACTATTTCAGCTCTGGGTAGAAACTCACACACACACACACACACACACACGGCACAACACTTCATATTTCAGATACAATACCTCATCAAATCACAAAACTAGCCCTTGAAGAGGCGTGGTGTACTAAACAAAGCTAAGCATCAGGATAGGTAAGCCATTTGCTTAAGGTCACATGCGGTCAGGACGTGGGCCAGGTGCCTGGGTCCCAGGGTCAGAGGCTATGGGCCACAGCTGTGGTGGTGAGGTCCTTTCTGAAGCAGGCCTGAGGGTTGGGGGTTGGGGGGTGTGGGGCAAGGAGATGGACAGGATGCAAGGCAAACCTGGCCAAAGCTTCCGGAGAGTTGCATTTCAAACCCAAGAGCTACGTGTAAGACTCTGTTCCAAACCGTATTGGCTACTCTGGGACTTAAACAATAACAGACAAGCAGGATGTTGATCTTGTTGGCTGGAGGGAGACAGACGTTCTGGGCTAATTTTGTGAATGCAAGTGAATTGCCTGTGCTTCTGTAGGCTTCTGTGTGAGCGAGTGAGCCTGAGTTAAGGAGCCTGCACTGAGGCAGACATTAATGGTAGCTCTCACGAGCTAGTTCTCCTTGCCTATTCTGCAGGGCCTGTGTGGTTAGATTTAGAACTGCTGAGGCCTGAGAGAGGATCCAGTTGCCCTGTGGGAGAGAGTCTAACCCATGAGCCCCTCGTGTGGGTGATTACGAAGCTTCCATGGCCACTGGCAGCGATGGTCATGTGCTGACTGCTGCAGAGTACATCTGGGTGTTCTCATTCCCTTCCTGGATGAGCCTGGCCGGGTGATGACAGGATTCTCCCACTGCCCTGGGAGGCAGTGCCTCTAATCATGCGGGTCTAGATTCGAAGTCTCGAAAACACCGAGGTTCAGTCGTCAAGTCCTTTTCTCTTTGCTTCTTCTCCTTTAAGGCCATGCCACTCACTGATTATAGATGCAGCCACCTCTCCAGCCTCCCCTCCCCTCAGGGAAACATATGTTTCTCCTGGGAAACATAAACAAAACAAACAAACAGGTCTAGGATGTGAAACTGAAGAGCTCAACTAGTTCATTCCAGTAAATGGTTAATTGAGATATGTTTAACTAGAATCCAGGCTCCTTACTGAAGCGGGGTATTTATTTTACTATTCAATCTGTGCTTGTAGGTCATTTCTACATGATTGTCCTAGCTAGCATCAACTGTCAACTTGACACAGGCCAGAGTCACCTGAGAAGGGAGTTTCAATTGAGAGATAGTCTAGATCCACTCCATCTGTAGACATAACCCTGTGGGACTGTCTTTATTGTAGAGGGTCTGGTGCACTGTGTGGAGCACAAGTTCCTGAACAGGTGGTCCCGGGCTGTATAAGAAATCCAGCTAAGGAGACTGGATAGTGCCTCTGCAGTTAAGAGCACTTGCTTCTCTTGAGGAGGACTCAGATTTGGTTCAAAGCACCTACATCAGGTGTCTCACAACTGCCTATAACTCCAACCATGGGATTCTGTGCATTCTGGCCTCTGCAGGCACCTGCATGCATGTGATGCATATAAACTTGCACACACACACACACACACACACACACACACACACACACACACACATACACACACAAACCATCAATTTAAAAAATAAAGAAAGCTTAGCTAATCATGAATATGAGATGGAGTCAGCAAGCAGGGTCCCTCTGTGTTTCTGTTACAAGTTCTTACTTGAGTTCCACCCTGATTCCCTCAATGATGGGCTGTGACCTGACAGCTGAAATGAATCTGTTTCTCTCCTAAGTTTCTTTTTCCCAGAGTGTTTTTATCACAGCAACAGAATGAAACTAGAACAGTTATCAAACACGAATTGGTGAGAGGCGTATTTGCACTTTTCCCATAAGGATACAAATTATGCTTCTCTCTAAAATGAAAGAGGCTTGCCACGACTTTATGCACTGACTGTGGATGTATACATAGATATGCATGCATAGATTTTCACACACACATGCACACATATCAGATCATGCAAATAAATCCTGTATGAGAACTTAAGGTTGTTTTCATGTTGCTTAGAAATGCTGGCACGAGGAGGAACTGCCCTGACTCTCATTACAAAGTTAAAATTATGAGAATTACTGATTATTCATAACCAAGAAAAGACTGGCAGTGACAAGCCTGAGTGGATTGTTGACAAGCCTGAGTGGATTGTTGAAATGGTGATGATCCACATTTAGCTGATCCTGACTCTCTCCTGTTGTGCTGTGTAGGCTTATCTCTTGGATATACAATGTACACACATATACTTAGCCCAGATAGGAACCCACAACACATCACAGGAAAGATTTGACCAAAATAGCCAAAGCAATTTGGCAGACCAGTTTGATTACTGGAATTACTTACAGGAGCAGGGACAACTCAATGACAGCTGCATCACTGACAAGCTTGCTCAGTGTAGGTGATGCGTCATGAAAGCTGTGCCCCTGAGTTCTCTGCATGACTCGTAGGCAGTCCACAAGTCAGAGAATCCTCTTCAGGCTGCTCAAATCTCTTTGCTTCCTCTCAGCAAGTGTTCACTGCTGTCGTACCCTGAGGCGGGGCACTGTAAATCTTGTTAGTTTCTGGAACTTCCTGAGACTTGTGAGTTGTTTACTTCTGAGTAACATGCGCCTCCTCTCTCCTTCATGGACAGAAGGTTGCAACCTGGAGGAAAC